>PVHT021183709.1:5675164-5789011 GCA_004024745.2 Catagonus wagneri | reverse complement strand
TGGGGGGTGGGGGGATGCACTGTGGGTTTGGGACACAAAATCTATTGTATTGACTTATGATCTTTGTACACCTATAACTGAAATAAAATTCATTTTTAATATGAAAAAAATAAAATAAAATATACTTCAACAGCATGAATGAGGAAACGGTCATTTCCCATAAAAGAGGAGAAAACTGTTAAATTAGGCTAAGACCTGTGTTAATATTTAACACTGTTTCCAAAGCAGCCTTGGTGAATGTCCAAAGGCCTGTGTCGTCTTCTACATTCTATGTATGTGCAGTAAACAAAACAATAATTCAAAAAGTTACACACTCCTATGTTCCTTGCCGCAATATTAACAATAGCCATGGGGTGGAAGCAACCTAAAAGCCCATTGACAGATGAATGGATTAAGATGTAGTACATATATATAAAGGAAAACTACTCAGCCATAAAGAAGAATGAACATGGCCGTAGCCATCTAAGCAAATCTTTTAGTTAAACAATCATGAAGATCTGTGGTAAAATCATGTGTGTGAGTGTGTGGGGTTGTAAGAGAGGTGTGCTGATTGTTCAAGTTCTAGTTTCAGGGTATTTAATTTGAGGTTTTTGAGATGACCAGCAAGGTGTCAGGTTGTCACATCTTCATTATTGGTCATTGATTCCCCACACAAAGTAATCAGCTAAGGCAGGGATTTGATTGCCCTGCTTCAGTCATACATTTTCCTTTGCCTACACATGCATTTTCTTCTTCTTCTACTTCATTCCTCCAATTATCTTCCATATCTACTTCTTGACTAAAACTGCTCACTGTTGTCAAATATAGTGGACATTTTTTAATCCCCACCTGGCTTAATGTTTCAGAAACAAGGTGGCTGGCAATTTACCACATATTCTCTCAGTAAGGGCATTCTCTACTCCCTTAGTCTTCGTACAAGGAGTTGAACTGGGGGTCACTCCATTCTAGACAAAGACATGTAGCCAAGAACTGACTCATCGGAGGATGGAATTATAATACCTTGAGCATCTGTAATTGCTTCATGGGTTGGCACATGACCTGACACATGACAAAGTGATATCAGTACAAATTCTAAGACTTTTGATTTAGTGACTGGGGAGAAGATGATCCCGTTTCTAAACTTGGAGACTGGATTAAATCGCAAAGGGCAAATACTTCAATAAGACCCTTGGGAAAGTATTTCAGTCTAAAACGGAACGAGGGGTATGGCATGCAGAGTCTCACCGGCATGCTTTCAGAAGAAAGGAACTTAAAAACAGAAAGACAGATTCCCTACAAATGCCTGATTTAGAGAAGACTGACTTTCTTTCCTGACCCATGAATATCCGCCAAGAATGTCTCCCCACCCTCAAGGCAATGCATTTGCTGCATGGATTGTGGCTGGTTTTCCCTGCTGACACCTGTTGCCTATAAATACAGCCCACCCCAGACCCTTCATGGGCTTGCCTGTAGCTTTCTACAGCATACTTGTCCCAAATTGCAATTCCTTTGCTCTTGAATAAACTCAAATTCAGGTAATCGGGGCTTGCCTCATTTTATATCTTTATTTAGAAAGATACTTTTACTAAACTGTCTTCTGGGTTTTGCCCCCTCTGCAAACTTACAGCCTTATGGACCATAATATCATGGAAGGTGGAGCTGAAATTAAGAACAGGACTAAATTTCTGGTGTTTTCTTTGTATTTCTTTTTTTTTTTTTTCCTTTTATGGCAGAAGTTGCAGCATATGGAAGTTCCCTGGCTAGGAGTTAAATGGGAGTTGCAGCTGTCAGCCTATGCCACAGCCAGAGCAGCATGTGGGACCAAGCTGCGTCTGTGACCTACACCACAGCTCATGGCAACACTGGATACTTAACCCACTAAGTGAGGCCAGGGATCCAACCTACATCCTCATTGATCAGGTTTATTATCACTGAGCAACAATGGAAACTCCCACTTTGATTTTTTTAAAGCTCCTAGATACCAGCATTCTTGAAACTATCACACACATATTTTCGAATAAGTGTCTTTTCTTCTATTTTTACTTTTGTAAATAGCAAATGAAAAGTTCTTCCACAGGTTAAGCACTGCACACATTTGAGCAGTAGCATGGCTAAGAACATAATATGGGAGTTGCAAGTTCAGGCCTCCTGTGTGACTTTGAGTAAGATGATTAACTTCCTGAAGCTTCCTAAAGCTCAGTGCCACCATATGTAAAACAGTGAGAATAGTGTAACTGCACTTACATGATTTGGGGAGGATTAAATAGGATCACGCCTATAAAGTTTATAAAAAGAGACTTGGAATCTAGTAAATAAAACATGTTTCTGATAACTGCTCCAGTCATCATTAACATTATTATTCCATCCTGCTTCAATCCCTCTCCTCATTTTGCATTTTTTTGCTCCACAGTCAGATGGTTTTCCTAGGAACTGATGGCTTCTTCTCAGCCCCTATAGGGTTCAGCCTGTAGGATCCAACATCCTACAGGTTGAAATTACATGCTGGTATTTCTCAGATCACCTCCCTTCCCATCAAACTCTGCACTTCCTTCCAAGGCAGGCTCAATTTTTCCCATAATATAAGATATCACTCATCCACATATATGTGTACAGAGTTAACGCCATCTACTGAGAAACAGATTCGTCAATTTATACCCACTCCAAGGAACTTACACATGGACCTCACAGTGAGCTGGAGATTTCTCATCCTATCTTACGACCTCTCTCAACCTCAAATTCTATTCCAGCAAATTCTCATTGGAATTCCTTGAGCAGTTCCTTAGATCAAAAGCCCAAGAATCATTATCGACACTTGTCTTTCACTTGCTAAGTCCTATCAATCCCTCCTCTATTTGTATATGCATTTCTTTCTCCCTCTCTCTCTCTTCTTTTTTTTTTTTGTCTTTTTAGGGCCATTCCCATGGCATATAGAAGTTCCCAAGCTAGGGGTAGAATCGGAGCCATAACTGTCAGCCTACATCACAGCCACAGCAACCCCAGATCCAAGGTGCGTCTGCAACCTACACCACAGTTCACAGGAACACCAAATCATTAACCCACTGAGCAAGCCCAGGGATATCCTCATAGATATTAGTCAGGTTTATTACCACTGAGCCACAACAGGAACTCCTGCATTTCCTTCTTTCTGTCTCTGCTGCTGTCTTGATATTTTATAACTGTACTTCTTTCCTCTGATTTTGAGTCCATCTCGTTTATTTTCAACTTAAGAGGACAGAATGATCTTTCAAAAATGAAAAGTGGATATGGTATTCTTCTACCTCAAAGCTGTCGATCTCCTCTTGTCCTCCTTAGAATACAGACTCCAGTCTTTACTTTGATCTGTACTATGATTTCCCACAGTGACTTTCTTTCTTTTTCTTGAGTGATCAAATGCTTTGCCTACCTGAGAGATGTGGTCAGCCCATTTCCTCTGTCCGCAAGTCTGTCTGTGGCCTAGTCACTCATATCATACCCTATGAGTGTTTCTTTAGTGTCACACGTATTATGTGATTTTCCAGTGTCTTTTGCAAAGCTTGGGACTTAATGGGGCTCAAATTATGTTTACAAGTTAATGAAGGTATTTCTGTAATGACTCTTTGCTGCTTATTATGGCAAATAAAAATGGGCAGAAGGAGTTCCCCTTATGGCTCAGTGGCAACAAACCCAACTGGTGTCCAGGAGGATTCAGGTTCAATTCCTGACCTCACACAGTAGGTTAAGGATCCAGGGTTGCCGTGAGCTGTGGTGTAGGCTGCAGGTGCTGCTCGGATCTGGTGTTGCTGTGGCTGTGGTGTAGGCCAGTAGCTGCATGTCCAATTTGACCCCTAGCCTGGTAACTTCCTTATGCCATGGATGCAGCCCTAAAAAGACAAAAATTAAAAGAGGGGGGCAGAAACAAAATTACTGACACTGGTAGTTATAGTACTCTTCCTACTTAGAGTGAATCTCTCTCTTCCTAGATAGACAGAGAAGGAAACAGAGATGGCAAAAGAGATGGACCTGGTGACCAAGATGAAGATGGTGATGGAGATGGAGATCGAGACAGGGTCAGAGATGGAGATGGAGACAGAGATGAAGATGGAGATGGAGCAGAGATGGAGACAGAGACAGAGACGGAGATGGAGACAGGGACAGAGACGGGGATGGAGATGGAGACAGATGAGATGGAGACAGAGACAGATGGCAAAGGAGACAGAGATAGAGATGGAGATAGAGACAGAGATGGTGACAGAAACAGAACTGTATCTGTCTATTGGTTCTGTTTCTCTGGAGAATTCTGACTAAACAGAGGCATTGTGTGACTACAGCCAAAGTGATTTTTTGATTAATTAAAAATGCATTCAAAGAGGTGAACCTTAGTCATATGGCACTGTTTGGAATTTGAGTTTTCTGAATTAGCGCAATCCATCCCAAAAATGCAGTTTTTTATTCTCTGTGATAGTCTGTGCAGTGACCAGCATATTAAGCATCTCATCAAATGCAATCTAAATGAATATTTTAAAAGACTAACCCTCTTAAATATATAATATTCCCTATGCATATTTAAGCAGAATTGTATAAATAAACAGGTTCCTACATTATTTAATAAACAGTTTGCTCAAAAAACTGTTTGTCTATATGAGAAAAAAAAAATATACCCAAATACTAAACATAAAAAAATCAAGTTCAGGTCAGTCATAGATTTAAAAATCTAAAAGCAAATTTTAAAAATGTACAAGAGATAACAGTAATTATGCAGTTATAGTGTTGTAATTAAATTTTCCTAAAAAGACATAATTAAACTTTCCTAAAAAGACATAAAAATCTGAAAGGAAAAGATAAATAAATTTACTCATGGTGCATTTTAAAACATCTAAATAGAAAGGATTTTCTATAACTCAGGCATAAAGAATAGCTGGTACCAGAATAGTTTTTTGTCAAAAACCATCAAGATGAGACAAAATAAGAGCAAATAATATGAAGAAATTGAAGCAATAAGAAAATAACTAAGAGTACTATTCTTGAGGAAAGAGATGAATAGGAGGTAAAATCCACTTTAGCCCTGTCTTTTCCTTGAGGCCATTTCCAAGTTCTTCTGACAGGAGTTTAGAATCCAAGAAGGCTGGAGTTTCCAACATGGCTCAACAGAAACGAATCTGACTAGTGTCCATGAGGACACAGGTTTTATCCCTGGCCTCACTCAGTGGGTTAAGGATCCAGCATTGCTGTGGCTGTGGTGTAGGTTGGCCGCTACAGTTTTGATTCAATCCCTTGCCTGGGAAGCTCCATATGCATGGGTGCAGACCTAAAAAGACACACACACACACACAAATGGAATCCAAGAAGGCTGTGGTCTCGCTAGGCAGAGACCTGGGAGGCAAAGCAGCTGCAGAGTGAGGAGATATTGCACTGAGCACAAGGTGACCTCACAGATGGGGGCCCCAATGTCTGTATCCAAACGTCTCATGTCATCTCCTGACTGCTAAGAAGCCGCCTCAAAAAACCCTACATGACAAATCAGTAGAAACACCAGTAGCTACAGCTACTATCAATAAAAAGTACAGCTGGCAAATTGCAGAGAATGAAAGTTCGGTGGAAGAAGATACACACAGAATAGCACATGGTATGATTCCAGTTCCATGAAGTTGAAGGACAGAGGAAAGTAATCTATACTGAAGCTACCCTGGGGTCTAAATGAATGACATGGGCTGGTATGTGTCAACATTACTTATTCTAAAAACACATACAGAAAACAAAACAAGTTCTTAACAAAGATATAAACAACAGATCTGGTTAAAACATAAAATCTGAAAAAAAAATCTTTCTTGAGTTTCTGAATATATATGCATGAAATCTGAAGCTAATATTTGAAAAAAGACTGGTGGAAGATACATTATTTTGTTATTCTGCAGGCTGAAAATGCTTATTTTCTAAAATAGAAGATCTATGTCCTTTTCTCTAAGCATTTTATCCTGAAATAATGTCATCAGTTGAAAAGTTACTGCAATGAAAGCGTAACCTCAGGTCAAAAGAACTGTGTGCTTTTGACAGAATTATTGCTTTAAAAATGTATTTCTCAAAAGGATGCCCTAATTTATTGTGCGTGGTTTAGATTTACTACTGAAAAATATATCATCCACAAAAGTTTGACTTAGAGTTCCAGACATCATTTGCCGTCTATTTCATACTAGGAATATTTAATAATGAAAACTCTTAAATATTTAAGAATGTATGTGATAGTCTTACAATAAAACAGAGTAGTGTCTATCTAACAGAATTCCTTCTCAAAAAGTATACAGTTTCAGGAGTTCCAATCGTGGCTCAGAGGAAACAAATCTGAGTAGGAACCATGAGGTTGAGGGTTTGATCCCTGGCCTCGCTCAGTGGGTTAAGGATCTGGTATTGCCTTGAACTGTGGTATAGGCCACAGATGTGGCTTGGATCCTGTGTTGCTATGGCTGTAATGTAGGCCAGCAGCTGTGGCTCTGATTTGACCCCTAGCCTGGGATCCTCCATATGCCCTGAAAAACAAAAACAAACAAAAATAAGTATACAGTTTCAGAGTTCGCTTGTGGTACAGTGGGTTAAGGATCTGAAGTTGTTATCACTGCAGAGGCTTGTGTCACTACTGTGTCAAGGGTTTGATCCCTGGACCAGTAACTTGCCCACACTGTGGGTGTGGCCAAATATATATATATATATATTTTTTTTTTCTATAAGAAAGAGATATCCATAATTTTGGCACCACAAAAAACTTAACAATTCCAAATCCAAATTTCCCAATTGTCCAAAATAATAGTCAAATAGTTCACCATGTAAAAATATATAGGCACTTAGAAAGTATCTAAATTAGTTTTTAATCTATATGGGGACCAAATTCAATGACAGGATGTCTGAAGTGCCCATTGTGGCTCATTAGTAATGAACCCAAGTAGTATCCATGAGGATACAGTTTGATCCGTGGTTTCACTCAGCAGGTTAAGAATCTAGTGTTGCCTCAAGCTGTGGTGTAGGTTGCAGATGCAGCTAGGATCCTGTATTGCTGTGGTTGCAGTGTAGGCCAGCAGCTGAAGCTCCGATTCAACCCCTAGCCCCTGGGAACTTCCATATGCTATGCATGCAGCCCTAAAAAGCAAAAAAAAAAAAAAAAAAAAGGTTTTATAAGATAATATTTTGGAATTAAATAGTAATCTGACAATCTCTGATAATTTTTGTATTTAAATAGTTTGCAGAATAAATTTGGAAATAAAAATCAGTAAATATATTATTTATTTGGCAGAAAGCTTTAAATTTGGTATAAAAAATGTTCATATCTACTTGTATCCCACATGCAAAGTAGATTCAGTTGTATTAAATGAGCACCTACTGCAGGGAGACCTTGGAGATACGGCAGGTTTGGTTTCAGACAACCACAACGAAGCAAATGTTGCTATAAAGCAAGTCATACAATTTTTTTTAGTTTCCCAGTACATATAAAAGTCATGTTTATACTATATTATAGTCTATCAAGTGTGTAAATAGCATTATGTCTAAAAAAAAGTACATATCTTAGTTAAAAAATGTTTCATTGTTAAAAATGCCAGCCATCATTTGAGCCTTCAGCCAGTGGTAATATCAAAGATCACTGATCACTGACCATTGCAAATCTAATAATAATGAAAAAGCTTCAGATATTGCAAAAAATTTTCAAATGGACACAAAGGCACAAAGTGAGCAAATGCTGTTGGGAAAAAAAAATGGAGCCAATAGATTTATAGGGTTGCCCAAATCCTCAATTTATTAAAAAAAAAGGCAATTTCTGTAAAGGATACTAAAGTGAAGTACAATAAAATAAGTTCTGATTGTATATAGTAAATTCTAATATAGGTTTTGGGGATAGAGCAGTGAGCAGTGATAAACCATATAAACTCCTTGCCTTCATAAAGATTACATTCTATTAGAGGAGGTAGAAAAGAAACATTTAAAAAGAGCCTCCTTACATACAGTATCAAGATTTAGTAGCTAAAGTCACCTGATACTTCTTCAGATCAGGGATTAAATTTTCCTTCACCATAAACAACAGAAGAAAATGGACAGATAGATGAAATGTATCTTTTCAAATACTGAATCATAGGCCAAGCAAGGCAGTCATCCTGGTCGGGAGCGGGAGAAAACACAGAAGGTAAGCCATATGATTGCCCATGCTTACTACCTAGAAAGAGTTTCCAGTGAGAAAACTACACAAGGCCAGGAAGGACCACCAGAATGATCAGGCAGGACAAGCTCCTGAAATTACAAAGAACCAAGTTGGTATTCACATGAAGCCAGATTGGCAAACCTGCTATCGCACAGGGATCAAGCAGATTCCTTAAAAGGATACTGTCTCAATAGTGGAGCCAAATCAATCCTGAACTCATTGCACTTCTACATCTGATCAATGATTAAGCAGAAGCCTTCAAGAGAGCATCACATTATTTCTAAGTAATCTAACTGTGTCCCAGAAAAGAATCCAAATGTGTAAAGAAACACAAAAACTTCCAGTAACCAGCCAAGTAAAATTTGCCAAGTTTGGCATTGAGTGGTCATGTGTGGTCCTTGAAAAATGACAAGACATATAAGAACAAGGATAAGAAAATCAATGAAAACAGACTCAAGAACTATACACATAGTAAGTTTAGAAGACAATGGTGTCACAGAAAGCTATTTTAAAGCTACTTCAGATGACCAAGACGGTAGAGGAAGGGATGAGGAGGAAAAAGGTAGGACACGAAATACAATTTTTTGAATAAAAGACTCAAACTGAACATCTAGAAATAAAAACTACATATCTAAAATAAAAATATTTGAGATAGGATGAAGAGAAGATAGATATCGTGGATGAAAAGATTAATACATGTTTTTTAGGGCCACACCCATGGCATACGGAGGTTCCCAGGCTAGGGGTCAAATCAGAGCTGTAGATGCTGGGATACAGCACAGCCACAGCAACGCAGGATCTGAGCTGTGTCTGTGACCTACACCACAGCTCACGGCAACACCAGATCCTTAACTCACTGAGAGAGGCCAGGGATCGAACCTGCATCCCTATGGATGCTAGTTAGATTTGTTTCCTCTGATCCCAAATGGGAACTCCAAGATTAGTCAATTTAAAGTGGCAGACTTTCTTAAAAATCTCTACCCCCACCACATGCACACCCATAAAACATTCTATGGATTCTAAGTGGCTCTACATTAAAGACCAACATCTTCAGTATAAACTCCAAATCTGCCTGGTACATCCCCCAGCTACTTCCAGATCTCACCATGAATCACGGTCCCCTAGCTCTCAGCTTGGGCTGAGTTGTCCCTTTTACTTTAAATTTCCTGAAACCAAAGACATGTTAATTAAATATAAAATTTCTCTTCCAAAAGTTAATCCCCCGCATTGCCTAGAATTTTCTCCTCGTTGACTTCTTTATTTATTTTAAATTTCATTTTATTTTTATCAGAGTATAGTTGATTTAAAGTGTGTCAGTTTTCTGCTGTACAGTATAGTGACCCAAACATACATATATTTACATTGTTTTCCATATATTCTCTTCCAATCACAAGAGATTGGACAGAGGTCCCTGTGCTATACAGTAGGCTCTCAGTGCTCATCCAATTCTAAATGCAATAGTTTTCATCTACCAACCCTAAACTCCTTATCCTTCCTACTTCCTTCCCCCTCCACCTTGGCAACCACAAGTCTGTTGTCTTTGTTGCTGAATTCTTTAAATATCACCTGCAGCATCACCTCCTCAAGGAAGAACTCCCTGTCATACACCGACATTGATTTCATTTTTAACTTATCACTCAGTGGTAATTTTACATTGTTTTTGTGTCATTATCTCTCCAGCGCTCAGCTTTCCCACTAGTGTGTGAGTCATAAGAGTAGGAAAGAGATCATGTTCATTGCAAATTCCCAGCGCCCAGAACACTGCCTGACACATATTAAGTGATAAATAAACTTTTTTAGAAAAAGAAATGAGTGAATTTATTTTAGATTAATGGTTCTCACGGAGTTAAAATGTGTTTGGTTTATGAAGTCTCTGCTTAATTCAATATAATTATGCAGGCACAAACTTCTTCATTAACATGTATGCCCCAAATCAATTAGCTTTATGTATTTGGATTTATTTTTATTCCTAAGTGGTAGTTTCTCAGAAATATTAAGTAATCTATCAAGTCTAACATACTAAGCTCTAGTACAAAGGGATTCATGCTGTAACTAAAAACCTATCAAAGCAAAAAAAAATAAAATGCATTAAAATATAATAGTATACATATCAAAATGCTAAAATTGTGCAAAATTTCTCAAATTTTACAAGGTTTTATTTTTGGTGCAAACTTAATTGAATATGTATTATTATTAAATAATAGAAAATCAACTAATAACACCTAATATTAAAAATAGCTTGCTCCTTATTATTGAATTATATAGTCCATGCTTGACTAGCAATTCTTATCCAAATGCCCCTACTAAAACATGCAAAATAATTTGTCTTGATGACAAAACTTAGTGATACTACTCAGTAAATACCAATAAAAAAATTCCTAAAGTATGGGGAGAGAATGAGATTGCTTACCTGAGTCAAGGTATATGTTGGATTAAGGAGGTGGTTAACCTACCCTGATTAGAAGCATCCCCTTGGAAAATATGGGGTTAGACTAGACTGCTTTCACATTCTGGAACCTGAAGGCAAAAATGTAATATAAAATAGTCCTTACCATTGAAATCATCAGAGTGTTTGACAAAAGGGAAATGAAACCACAGGGCAAAACACTATAATGTCACCCCAAGTAGGCTATGATTTACACTGAAAAAAAATCCATAGAGAAAAATTCCAAATTATAAAATTCATAAGATTTTACCACAAAGGAGTGTCTGTAGACACAGTAAATAGCAGATCCTCTAGAAAATAGTTGACCTATTGAAACTACAAGACATCTGAAAGAAAATATACAATGGTACATCTAAAATTATTAAAATTGGGAGTTGCCTTCTTAGCTCAGTGGTTAATGAACCCAGCTAGAATCCATGAGGATGTGGGTTCGATGTCTGACCTTGTTCAGTGGATTAAAGGTGTGGCGATGCTGTGAGTTGTGGTGTAGGTTGCAGATGTGGCTTGGACCCGGTGTTGCTGTGGCTGTGGTGTAGGCTGGCAGCTGTAGTTCCAGTTAAACTCCTATCCAGGGAAACTCCATAGGCCACAGGTGTGGCTCTAAAAAGAAAAAAAAAATTATTAAAATTATAAAATAAGAAATGTAAAGCAAAGAAAAATATAAGAAAATACAACTTAGAGAAAGAGCACAAAAAGAACTTCTAAAAGTAAAAAAAAATATGTACATACATATAGTTTAAAAAGTGAATAAAAAGTAAAATCAGAGATGATTTAATAGCATAATTGCTGGTAAATACAGAACTGGTGAATTCCAAGAGGGAATTGAGTAAATCATTCAGCTTGAGATACTTGAAAGATAAAATATGAAGGGGTTTGTATTTGCTAGCTTGGGCCTAAAAGCTAGATCAATGTGAATTCTACGGAGTAGAAAGTTTATTACAAATAGTTGGACTTTACGCAATTGTGGGGGAACCCAGGAAAATAAAATAGGGCCAGTTGACCAAAGACAAATCATTGATAATGGACTCAGAAGATAGCTGGGAAAGTATATGAAAAGCTATTGCTGTGAGTCTGGTGGGGGCCCAGAATTACCATGAGTCCATTAGACAGTCATTGACCAGAACAGGTGGACACAAAGCAAAGCAAAGTAAGGGTAGACAGTAATCAAACAATAACAGGTTCAAGGACAGCCTGGACCCTATAAAGCCAAGCTGGAATCTAAGATGAAAAGGTATAACCATGAAGACAAACTAAAACAGTTTTCTCTGAGTTTGTCTGACTTCAATGATACAGTTGATACACACAAGAAACTAGTCTCTTTCACCAAGTGCTTGGCCCAGAGAAAGGAGGAGATACGGCAAAAACGGGACACGCAAAAAGCCTGAATGCTGCCCCCACCAACAAAGTGAGCCACCAGCAACAACAGAGGGGGTGCAGTAGAGCCTGGCACTAGGTACCAACCTGCTGCTTCTCTTCTGCCTCTCAAACCTCATGCAGGTTTTACCTGCAGTCGAAGCTAACCTGCAACCACAGAGAGAGGAGAATGCTGGAAAAGACAGTTCAGCTTAGCTACAATGATGAAGTACAAATTTATTACAGTCTTTTTCTTTACAAATTGGCATCCTTATATCACTCTTGAAAAGACACAATTTGCAAAAAACCTTCAACTTTGCTTCTATCAGTGTAACATTCTCCACACCACAACTAAAAATAGCTAACTTTGACCCTAAAAGGATACAAAGTTTCATATGTCATTTTGTCCATCTTTAGGTGGTATTTATTCTTCTTGTAGCTGAATCACAATCCCTCTTTGATATCATGTAATGTAATGCTCATAAAGCATATATATATACATATATATATATATATATGTATATATATATATATATATACACACACACACACTGTAGAACAAGAAACTATACCCAATCTCTTGGGCTAGAACATGATGGTAGATAGTATGAGAAAAAGAATGTATTTATATGTATGACTGGGTCACCATGCTGTACAGCAGAAAATGGCACAGCAGTGTAAATCAATTGTACTTTAATAAAAAATAAAACAAATAAATAAAAACAAAGAGCAGCCGCAAAATATAAAATTTTAAAATGAAAAATAAAATTCCCTGATGCAGTGTATAGTGGGAATGTAAGCTAGTTCCAGAATGCAAATAAAGAATATGGGAAAGTATTTCTTGAGCATATAGTAATAGGAATTTTTAATAATAACTGTAGCAGTTGTTGCAATAAAGAAGAAATAGGAGTTCCCGTCATGGCTCAGCAGAAATGAATCCAGCTAGGAACTATGAGCTTGCGGGTTCGATCCCTGGCCTTGCCCAGTGGGTTAAGGATCCTGTGTTGCCAAGAGCTGTGGTGAAGTTTGCAGACGTGGCTCAGATCTGGTGTTGCTGTGATTGTGGCATAGGTCAGAAGCTGTAGCTCTGGTTTGACTCCTAGCCTAGGAACCTCCACATGCTGTGGCTGCGGCTTTAAAAAAAAATAATGAAAATAAAAAATAAAGAGGAAATAATGAATATTTTATGTGAAAATAATTCTGAGATTTTTTTTTCTTTCTAAGAGTATTTAATTAAATTATGCTGTTTCCATGGTAAAGTATGCCACTGGCTAAAAATATGCTTGAAAATGAAAGTCTGTATTTTTCTAGTACTAACAGGAAATTACCAAGGAATGAAGACCTGGCTGTGCCTAAATGTCCTGGGCTTACTTCGAGTTTCAGTAATGCTCTTTGCTCTTCAACCAAGAGGATCACACAGCTGGCTCTGCCCTAGACAAAGCACAGGCAGCCAGCACACAACAGGCACTTTGTAAATATTAGATTTCTAATATTTCTGCTCTACAGCATAGTGACCTAGTCATATATATATTTACTTCTTTTCCTCATACTGTCTTCCTGATGGAAGAGATTGGCTAGAACTCCCTGTGCTGTCCAGTAGGACCTCATTGCTTACCCATTCTAAACGTAATAGTTTGCATCTACTAACCCCGAACCCCCTGTCCATCCCACTCCCTCCTCTCTAACAAGTCTGTTTTCTATGTCTGTGACTCTGTTTCTGTTTTGTAGGTAGGTTTATTTTTGACCATTTTAGATTCCACATATGAGTGATATCTTAAAAAGAATGAGATAATGGCATTTGCGGCAACATGGATGCAAAGAGAGATTCTCATACTAAGTGAAGTAAGTCAGAAAGAGAATGACAAATATTTGATTTTTTAATTCCTCATTCATTCTCACCCTTGATGCATATATTATCCTGTTTGCCCTTAATTAACTCAATTTAACACTTCCTCAGATCATGATCTTCATAATCACTGAATGAGTGTTACTCAATTCAACTCATCATCTTTATAGCAACTATAACAACCAAGATGTTTTACTTATACCTATGGCTATAAAAGGAATAAAGTTGTATGTTCTCTTGTGCTCAGGGGTTTATAATTCATCGAGAGAGAATAGTTTCATTGCAAAAAAATGTTATTTTTAATAAAATAATATTTTGTTAGACACTAAATGATATGGAAAGAAATATCCAATTACTTACAATAGAGTCTCTAGAAATTTTATGATCTTGACCTTCTTCAGTGTGGACAAACGCATTTGTCCATCATAGGACATATCAGTGAAACAGACTGGTGAGAAGAAAGTGCCAAGTATTCTGAATATTTTTGAAACACATTCAGGCTGGAGATAGGAGGAAATATATGCAGATTCAGGAAGCTGACAAGTATGTAAAGTTCTTAGGAATAAATACCTTAGTCTACGACACGCAAGGACATCTCATCTTGGGTCAAAGACAAACTGTCGCACTTGGCTCCCTTATCACTAAGTCACTTAGTGTTATAGCACTTGGCCCCCCTTAGACTTTGGAGAAAAATCCTCCAATCCATTTTCATGGGATTTTCAGGGCTGTCAATTTCAAATGGGACCAGGAACAAGAAAGGACTTGACAGCAGGTCCCGGGCAAAAGAGAAAGCTACCCAGGCACCCAAGTCATGTGACCCAGCAGACCTGATGATGCTAGATGTTTCTGTGGAGTATAAGGCTGCCATGTGGAGCCTCGGGAAATTGCCAGCAGGTGTTATGACAGAACCCTGGGGTTCTGGATGAAGGCCACAGAAGACTGATAGAAACATACCCTGTCAGGAAAGAACATATGACCCTTTGACTGGAAATGCACAACTTGGATTAGTTATCTTCAGATTCACCCAGTTATAGAGTTGTGTGGTATTACACAATCCATGATACAATGCAAGCAGTATATTTGGGATCAAATATGGCATAAGTATAAGTAAGGTTATAGAGTATCAGCAAGTTAGAGGATCAAGTGGCCAGATTCTCATAGCACCTGACTCTGCTGCACTGAATAGCCTATCTCATGGGAGGATGGTCCCTAGTCCCTACCACCAACTTACAGAAGAGGGAAAACCTTCTTTGCAGGTGTTTTGCATTAAGATGTGATTGTAAATTGAAGATAGGTTGCTGTTTCTGATCTGTGGATGGGTTCATTTGTGCCATATTTTAGATTCCACATATAGGTGATATCATGTGGTATTTGTCTTTCTCTTTCTGACTTGCTTCACTAAGTGCGAGAATTCAAAACCAGACACACAGACATGGAAAACAGACTGGTTGCCAAGGGAGAAGAGGGAGGGAGTGGGATGGATTGAGAGTCAGGGTTTAGTAGATGCAAACTATTACATTTAGATGGATAGGATTTCCCGTTGTGGCTTAGTGGTAACAAACCTGACTAGTATCCATGAGGATATGGGTTTAATCCCTGGCCTTGCTCAGTGGGTTAAGGATCTGGCATTGCTATGAGCTGTGGTGTAGGTTGCAGACACAGCTCAGATCCTGCATTGCTATGGCTGTGGCATAGGTTGCCAGCTGCAGCTCTGATTCAACCCTCTAGCCTGGGAACTCCCATATACTGCATGAGTGGCCCTAAAAAGTAGAAAAAAAAAGGATGGATAAGCAATGAAGTCCTACTTTACAGCACAGGGAACCATATGCAATATCTTGGGATAGACCATTATAGAAGATAACATGAGAAAAATAATTTATATTATGTATGATATTTTATGTTATATATTATATTAAATGTATATATATATACAATCTATATATATGAATGACTGGGCCACTTGGCTCTACAGCAGAAATTGGCACAACATTGTAAATCAATTACACTTTTTAAAAAATTAAAATAAAAAGAAAATAGATTGCCGGACAGGAAGGTGTTATGCATGTGTAGTCCTAAAGGATAGTCATGGGAAGTGCTATCACTGGTAAAGCTGCAAGGGGCACATTCGATTAATTTGTGGGGAGAAAAGGGTCTCTAAGATGCACACATATGTGAATTCTAGGCAGTGATGGATGGATGGCTTGACTGTTTCACCAGAGGCTTAAGGAAATATAAATTAAAAGATCAGAGACAAGAAATTCTGGCACGGGGCATGGGGAGGGGAGGAATGGTACAGACGTGGCCTTAAGTACTAAGATTTATGTGTCTTTTATCGACTGACCCAGGAAGCATCCAATACAGGGGAAACTCAACAACCAGGTTGATGGGGTGAATTATCCTCTGGTCATCACGCTCTCTCTGTCTTCAACAGTCCCACATGAGATAAAGGGCCATGTAAGAAGTGGTTTTCAGCTCCTTCTCACCACGGTCAGTCTAGGTATGAGTGCCTAACATGCTAGCCTCAGAGACTGATGAGCATGACCTATATTGAGCCTCTTCCACCCTCCAAGAAACAGTGATTCATCTTTACTGGAACTGGCATCTGCTAATTTAAATTTCTTTTTCCTGTCTGCAGGGTCCCTGCTACTTCCAGAATGACAGAGTCTTTGATCTATGGACCTGTTACTCATAAACATCACCTCAAAACAAGAGAATCATTTTATGGAAAAACAGGAACTACATGGGTTCCACATTGCACATTATATACTGCATTCCATTCGAGCTAATATCCTGCATTACCTACGAGGAGTCAGCCAGCTACAACTGGATCAGTCACTTTTGACCTTGTTTTTTTTACTTAGAGGAGCAGAAAGAATAAAACACAATAATTATCCTAGGTTATAAGTAATCAACTCTTATTACCATAAAGATCTAAGAACACTAATATTGAAGGGGGCAGAAAAGAGTGTGTCTTGATATTTTTGATGCTCCTACACCCCATTATAACAGTGACTGGTTAACTGTAGTTCAACATTTGCCTGAGAAAGGCAAGATTATTGATGCTTCAAAAGCCTTGTTTTGAGGTACAGATCAATCAACAGGGCAATCATTAGCCCAGTTTATATGATTCATGACTGTGAGGGAAATACAGACTAAATGGTAATGGAGGGAAAAATGGAATATTAGGTGTGATTTTGGAGCTAGCTAAAGTAGTGAAAGTAACAGCTTGTTCCAGTAACTCTTCTGCACCAAGTGTGACAGGCTTACTTAATCACCTTGTGAGCGGATCCAAGGGAAGCCAGGGTGGACCACATGAATATTTCTTTTGTACCTGCTCGCACCCTCTGATTCCAGCCATGCCCTGGTGAGCAGCTCTGCACAGCCTTCAACTGCCTCCATGCACATGATGACAGACGTGAAGTGTGGACCGTCAGTGAGCATCAAGATTTCTCCAATGAAGAAGAATGGGACAGCTGAAAAAGACCACTGGCACTCATACAAACATCACGTGAGTGTGAGGAGTTTATGCTCTAAAGACTAAGTCTCAAGGAACGGGAGAACTGAGCCAGTGGATATATATTCCACTTGGTCACTCAGGCAGACGTAACTACTCACAGGGTCCTAATGGAGCCCACAGAGGTCTGTGGTGATGCATCTGTGTGCTGGCTTTCCCCCTCCTGTTTCATTCCCTTCATCCTTCACTTTTGCTTCCTAAGTTGGCTTCCTTCAAAAATTCTGTGTATACAACATGGGTCCCAGTCTCTGCTTCCTTGATTTTCTATGCTATCAAGGAAGGGACTTAACTTCTCTGGGCCTGGTTATCTTTGTCAGATTTGGATGCTATAATACCCATCACATCAGAGTCATAGGATTTAAAGGAGTCACCAGTTACAAACTACTTAGAATAGTACTTACCACAGGAGAGATATTTTGTACCTGGTTAATAATTAAAAAGTGGTGAGGATAATGTTTTAAAAGCTTAGGCAGAAGAGCTATATATATATACACACA
Source organism: Catagonus wagneri (assembly GCA_004024745.2). NCBI lineage: Eukaryota > Metazoa > Chordata > Mammalia > Artiodactyla > Tayassuidae > Catagonus > Catagonus wagneri. The sequence continues at coordinate 5,771,221 of PVHT021183709.1, read as the reverse complement.
CACATATATACATATTTATACACATATAAATTCTACTATATATTATATATAATGTGAATATGAACACATAGAGTATAACTAAGAAATATAATTTTTAGAACAATAAAAATATTTTTTATATTAAGTATAACTAAGAAATATAATTTTTAGAACAATAAAATATAGTTTTTTGACTTTTACTGCCTTCAGTCCCCAAACTTGTCCAACTTTCATGCCATCAGAATTAATTTTGACTCTAATCACATTGTGTATTTCCTTCCGATGATAATGTAAGATCCCAGATCACCTAACATGATGAAAACTCTCCAATAAGAATAATAATAAATTGGAGTTCCCATCATGTCACAGTAGAAATTAATATGACTAGGAACCATGAGGTTCTGGGCTTGATTCCTGGCCTTGCTCACTGGGTTAAGGATCTAGCCTTCCATGAGCTGTGGTGTAGGTCGCAGACGCGGCTCGGATCTCGCGTTGCTATGGCTGTGGTGAAGGCTGGCGGCTAGAGCTTCAATTGGACTCCTGGCCTGGGAACCTCCATATGTCAAGAGTGCAGCCCTAAAAAGCAAAAAAAAAAAAAAAAAGGGATAATAATAAATATATAATAATAATAATAGAATGCCCAAGAAAACAACTTGAAGTCCTACTGATGACAAAATATGGGTAGTATTTACAAACCATAATTAAGACAAGGACTTTAAAAATAAATTTTTGATTATTATTATAAGTGATAAACAGCTAAATACATACATACATTCCTCCCTTCCAAGGCTGTGTGGAAAGCAGGGAAAGGAAGGAAATATTGGAACAGTTTTCATGAATTCTGATTCCAGTAGTCCATTTCCTTAAGGGAATAGGGGAGGAACACACCTGTGACGTTTTCCCTTAGACCACAGACAAGCATCCTACATCCACCTTCCTCCCATTGGAGGAAGAATGAATTGACGATGAATGTACAGTTGTCCTTCAGTATCCCAGGGGTACCAGTTCCAGGATCTTAGCAGGTACCAAAATCTGCAGATGCTCAAATCCCTTGTATAAAAATGATATAGTGCTTGCTTATGACCTGTGCATATCCATCTTATACTTTAAATCATCTCTAGATTACTTATAATACAATGTAAATGCTATGTGACCAGCTGCCAGCCTATAGCAAATTCAAGTTTTGCTTTTGGGAATCTTCTAGAAATTTTTTTTCCAAATATTTCAATCCCTGATGGACTGAATTTTCAGATGCAGAACCTGAGATTTGGGCAGCAATAATAATACCTATTTCATCTGATGGTCATAAGGATTAAATGAGTTAACATTTGTAAACTACTTCGAACAGTTCCTAGCACAAAATGAGCATTTTGTATATTGCTAACTAAAGAGAAAAGTGAGGATAAAACTTTGAAAGATTAGACAGAATGACCTCAGATCGATCGATCTATCTATCTATCTATCTATCTATCTATCTATCTATCTATCTATCTATTTATTTATCTATCTATGGTGTGTATAATATTATATTATATATGTATATATAAAATTAATAAGAAATAAAATTTTTCAGATTAATAATATAGTTATGGATAGCCTTCTAAATAGCTTCTAGTCTTACACAAAGAAAATACTGTCAGGAACTATTGAATTATTCTTTCTTGATATGCCCTTTCTTTTTTGGGAGGAGGGATAGGGTTTTTTTTAATAGGTCAAATTTTTATTTTACATTTTAATAACTGCTAGTGAACATGAATATCAAATAAAAGATCAGGTGTGACAGATACTTTTAAACTGACTCCACCTATGATGGAATGCAAGAACCTTGTCCATATTTTCTGTTGAGAGTGAAGAAGAATTGCCAGAGTTTAGTTTTATTTTTTATAATGATTTTTATTTTTTCCATTATAACTGATTTACAGTGTTCTGTCAGTTTTCTGCTGCACAGCAAGGTGACCCAGTCACACATACATGCATGCATTCTTTTTTTTCACATTATCATGCTCCATCATAAGTGACCAGACATAGTTCCCAGTGATATACAGCAGGATCCCATTGCTTATCCATTCCAAAGACTATAGTTTGCATCTATTAACCCCAAATTCCTAGTCCTTCCCACTCCCTCTCCTTCTCTCTTGGCAACCACAGGTCTGTTCTCCATGTCCATGATTTTCTTTTCTGTGGAAAGATTCAATGTGCCCTATACTAGATTCCAGATATAAGTGAAATCATATGATATTTGTCTTTCTCTTTCCAACTTAATTCATTAGTATGAGAGTCTCTAGTTCCATACATGTTGCTGCAAATTGATAGGCCATTTCTTTAAAGATTGCATAAAACTGCTCTCCTAAAGCCTCATTCCCTCAAAAATGCATATATAATAAAATGCATTATTTTTATTGTAAAGGAACATATTCTTATCTTAATTATATAAATAGGCAAAATATATTTTCTCATATTTTTAGACAAAATGAAAGTTTAATAAAAGTTCAATGTCTGCATGTAAGAAATTGGTTGACAATGGGGATGAAAGCTATATAACAACAAAATTGCCCAAAGTTTTTCCCTCAAATTTGGATATTTAAAATCATCACTAAAATGAATTTCTTCCATTTTCAATCTTTTTGCTGCCACAAATATTAGTATCTCCCTTGGAGACAGCCTTCATATTCAGCTGTCACCCGGAGATACATGTCACCCCTCAAAGTATGCGTTATGGTATATTAAAAAAATCTGTTTGAAATATGTCACACAATGAAATGATGTTACAGAGATGTTATCAATAATTAGATTTGGTAAAAAGTATTAAAGGATTCATCTAAGTACAAAAAAAAATTCAGTTGAGAATCATTCTTGCTGCTTAATTGCCCGGTAGGAAAATATGCCTCTCTTCAATCATATTTTTGGAGAGTGAAGTGTTGTTATTTTCAGTTATGTGCTCATTTTTCAGAGAACAACGTTGAACGCGTCTACTCTGGATCCATTATTCAACTTCTCCCTTCATCACATCAATCTCTTGTTAGGCAGAGAAAGAGAAAGAATGTATAATAAATGAGTTTATTATTTTATAGCACTTGTCAACCTGACACTTTTTTTTTTAAAACATCTGAAAGGAACTTTTGTTTTGAAGAAATGACATTTTTCTCTTATGGAATCAACATTTCATAGTGAATCAAAAGTAGATACAGATTGCAAAGAATTCAGTGAAGGCATCTAATCATGACTGAAGGTAAATACAACACTATAGCTAGACACCATGCCATGCTGGAATATTGACAATTTTATTTTACCATTTACTTTAAATCTTGGAGAGTTTTGTTCCCTTGACCGCAAGTGAAACTGCAAATAAAATGTAGAGTGAAAACATTCCAGGTGCTGGGGGTTCCCATGGTGGCTCAGTAGTTAACGATTTCGACTAGGAACTATGAGGTTGCGGGTTCGATCCCTGGCCTTTCTCAGTGGGTTAAGGATCCAGCGTTGCCATGAGCTGTGGTGTAGGTCGCAGACGCGGCTCGGATCCCGCGTGGCTGTGGCTGTGGCGAAGGCCTGCGGCTACAGCTCCTGTTAAACCCCTAGCCTGGGAAACTCCATATGCCGCGTGTGCGGCCCTAGAAAAGGCAAAAAGACAAAAACAAAAAAAAACATTCCAGGTGCTGAAAGATCACCATTTCTACTGAGTGCCTTATAAAACATATTTACCTAGACGATTTTGTTTCTGCATTAGTTAGGTTAATAAATGGAAGAAAATGCTTGATTTACTGAAAAACTTAGTCTTTCTGTCTCGGATGAGGTCTTGATAATTTGTTCCTCCCAATGGTAAGGAAGATATTTGCATTTCCTTATCTCTGCATTTAGTTTTCACATAGTCTGTATCTCAAGATGCCAAAGGGTATTCCTTCCCAAGTCCCCACTAATCCTAGAGTTTTACCTTTGCAGAATATATTGCCATGGTACTTAGAAGGTGAGTATGAAATGACTGAATATATCAACACAAGAATGTGCAGGTACAATACTAACTTGTTTCTATAGCTAGTCAGCTCCATGTGGGGTCGGGGGAAGCCACGGGTTTCTACCAGAGGGGTTAGAAAAGGAGTCTAGATTTCATCCCTGCCATTAGCAAGTTTATATACTGAAGACTTAAAAATACCCTGAAAAGTAAGAAAGGCCACGGGGAGAACTCAGATGAGAATTACTACCCCCAACGCCTAATACAACAAATATAAAGCAGGAAATCATAAAAGAGGGGAATTCACAGTATAATAGAAAAGGGAACGATACAACTTCATTTCAAAAAGAAATAAAGATTGTGGTACCCTCATCCAACCTCCATAATACACCCAAAATACACATTTATACACATACACATATCACTTCCAGAATGAATACCAAGAAAGAAGATGAAGGCTTGAGTGACGTGACTATGAGAATTTCCATGATCACACTTAAATTTGGATAGAAACAGACAAAAGAAACAAGTAGGCCCTTTGAGCAAAAGGAAAAAAAAGAAAAAAATAGAATTTAAAAAGAAAGACCCTACGTTGACACAGTGGGATCTGTGGTGTATCGGTGTCTCAGTGTCTCTGGAGCACTGGACTTGGGACACAGGTTTGACCCCTGGCCCAGCTACAGAGCAGGTCACAGCTTCAGCATGGATCTTATCCCTGGCCTGGGGAACTCCATAGACCGTGGAGTGGCCAAAAATAACTAAATAAATAAAAAGTAAAAAAAAAAGGTAAAAAAAATCAGATACAGAAAGAGAAAAATAGAAAGTGTAGATGCTTTTATATAACAGGCAGGATTTCAGCAGAAGCATGAAAATTGTCATTTGCTGGTGTCCTTGTAGAAATGTGATAATGATTAGAAGCACAGAGTTATTCTCTTCATAAAAACAGGTGTCTTGAGTCAAGTGTCCTCATATGCACCACAATCTTAGAGGAAAAACAGAAGACCCAGTGGAAATTCTCCCACACACTCAGACTACAAACACAAGATAAAACATCCCTCTCCCTGGAACTCAGAGGGGAGACAAACATTTCCAGTTATATAAGTGGGGGGTTACTTGATGTAAAGGAAAATTACTTCCAAGACAGAGTAGGTAGAAGGGCTGGTCCCTTGAATATGAATAAGTGACGAGTAGCACAGCGTCCTGGTATCCACAATACAGGCTATATATAGATGATAAGAAAGGAAGAAGGGAAGAACTGATAATAAGAAAGAGACATGAGAAATTCCACTGTGGAGAAGTGGGTTAATAATCGCACTGCTGTGGCTCAGGTCACGGAGGTGGCACGAATCCCTCCCCCAGCCTGGCTGTGGGTTAAAGGATCCAGCGTTGTCACAGTGGTGGCATAGGTTGCAGCTGCAGCTCGGATTCAATCCCTGGCCCTGGAACTTCTATATGTTATGGGAGAAAGAGAAATGAAAAGAGAAAGACACGTAGGAGTTCCTGATGTGGATCAGTGTAAACAAGTCCGGGTGGTATCCCCGAGGATGTGGTTTATCCCTGGCCTCGCTCAGTGGGTTAAGGTCAAGTGGCTGTGGCATAGGTCTCAGATGTGGCTTGGATCTGGTGTTGCTGTGGCTGTGATGTAGGCCAGCAGCTGTAGCTCTGATTCAACCGCGAGCCTGGAAAAGGCTTTATTAAAAAAAAAAAAAAAAAGAAAGATGTAGTACATAGTAAGAAAGAAACAGAATAGGGAGCTTATTTTGAAAGAAAACGTAAGGGTGTGTGTGGAAGAAAATAAAAAAAACAACAAAATTAGAACACAAATTCAATAATATAAAACCACAACAATGAGATTACAAATAATTTTTATCTTAAAAGGGAGCACCAAGGAAATAAAAATAAGAATCAAAACAGCTGTTTGAGAGAATTACATTCCAGCCCATAATAGAGATAACAGGATGAAAATCTGATCACTGGCTCTAAGAAGGACTTCTGCTAATATAGTCAACACAGAAGAGAAAGAGAGAAACAAAACAAATCAGAGTCCACAGCTCTTTTCTTATGGAGCAAGAGGTTCTGTGCTCTCAGAAAAAGAGAAGGAAATACTTATGTTGACCTGAAACAAAGAGATGGCCAGATAGTTCTCCGGCAAAGAGGTTTTCATTGGGGGTGAGTGGAGAATTGAAATTTGGGGTCTGCAACCATGAAGAGACACAAGTCCTGCATGGCAAAAGAAGGAGAAAGATTTTACAGAGAGAAAAAGAAACATGGGAGAGTTAGGTAAAAAATAAATATCTACATCCTTTCATTGGCTAAATCTTTGTCAAGAAATGTGTCTTTCCTCTTCCTGTTTGGGTTGACATTTTTGCAGGGCACAAGAATCCACCCACCCCCATTTCCCAATTCTATTTAATTGAGGTTTCTGTTTATTAATTTTGTTATACTGAATACTTTTGAAGACATGAAATATGTTTGGATTTCAGAATGTGTTTGAAGGCCCATTTTTTAAGTACAAAACTTTGTTAACCCCTCTTATCCCATTGCAACTTCAAAATAGTCACAGGGAGATAGATGATCTAACATTTTCTTACTTACTAGGGAATTAAACTGAGGCACAGAGAGATTGACTTGCCCAGGACCAAGTGTCAAGGAACTTGAGGAGAAAACACAGCTCAGACGTCCTTGACTTGAAGCCCACTTTTGTTCCAGAATATTGATTGGAAAGAGCAGAGATGTAGGAAACGGTGACTGTGAAGTCTTGAAGGCAGGGTGAGAGGGTGGTCATTGATCCGTCTTTTAAAAAGTATTTTCTCTCTCTCCCAGATCATTAGCAACTGCCTATATTTTATTTCAAATGGCATCTTCAGAGATAACTGAAAATAACTCAGATTGGATGAAACAGAGATGCCGGTTCCTATAGGGCTCGATTACAAATAAACTGCCTCATTAAAGCTGTAAATGCTCATAAAGTACATCAGAGCAGGAACATCCAACAGGGAAGCACAGGTGTATACAGTTTCTACCAATATTTAGGGTAATTTAAATTTGGAGCATAATTTAAGGTAATGTATGGGCATGCAAGGATTTCCCAAGCAAATTAGGATGGAAGAAACCCACTGCAATGTGAGCTTGAAATGTCTACTGTTTGCTGTGTTCTGCTGGTCCAGTTGGCTTTTCCTGTGTCCACTTCCTCTACCTCTCCAGGTCTCTCTCTGTCACTCTCTTTGTGTTAGGTGGCATCTATAAACCGGAGGGAGAATACCAAATGGAGGACAGAAAATAACCATACACCATCAAGATTCCACCCAGTCTCCAGACACGATTTCAGCTGACCAGACAAGAAACAGACTCCAGTATGGATGAATGCTCCAGGACCAAGATAATTTAAACCTCAGAATAAACAGAGCTAAGAGGACTGTTAAAATTCACACTTAATGACATAAATTCTTCTTCCCTGTTTCCCAAGCCCCATTCCCCTTTCTCCTTGAGACTACATGACCTATCACATGAAACCCTAACTATAAAAAAGCCCTGGCTCCAATAATGGGGAGTCCGAGTTCTCTCTGCTCAGAGCTCCCGACCACTCTATTGATGGATAATCCTGCCTGGTATCTCACGGCTCTAGGCTCTTTTTCTCTTGACTCCACCATCCTAAACTTTGCATGTCTCTCCTTCTCTCTCCCCATTCCCTTCTTCCCATTAAAAACCACCCAGTGCTTTTCTGTGACTTTGTTACCACAATGCCCCCCCTCCTTTGAAAGGACTGAAATCTGTTTGCTGGATCTCCTCATTTATGTAACTCACATTTGCTCTTCCTCTGGGATTTCTAGAACCAAGTTTCATTAACATGACTAGGAGGATATTTGCCAATACAATTCTCAAAGTGAAGATAGATAAAATGAATTCTATAAAGAGAGAAAAACTATAATTCTTTGAGGATGATAGAGCAAAAAATGTGATTATAAAAAAGCCTAGAATTACAAATCTCATTTTTGCTTTCTAATGCCAGAAAACTTAATTTAGCATGATATTGGTTATCCCCTATCACACCCAGAATACAAAATAAAATTTTCATCAATATGAGTCAAAGCATTTTATATTGACACTAAAAGTGGCATGTAACTACCAACATTAATTTTAATGGCTTCAAAGTCAGAAGTAAGTAGCTCCATAAATAAGAATAATGTCTAAGGGAAAGTTAATTTATCCTCAAATTGAATTCACAAACTGAATTAACTGACTTGATTTTCATGTTTGCATTAGAGAGAAAAATATATTAAAGTATTTGAGAATCACTCTGCCTGGAACCTAGTTAAATTTGACTTTTAAATTGTTTAAAGCTGAAAATACATGTAATTTGTATATGTGATCTTACTCAAAAACTAATGCGCTAGGCTACAGTTTCCTCATCTGTAACATGAATATAAGATAGACTAAAATAGCACTTCTAGTGGGAACGATAAATCTTTTGTTGAGAAACTATACGTGAGCTCCAATACTGAAGAAATCTCTGAATGTCCCAAACTTTTATGCAAAATTATTTTGCAGTTTCCTGTGTTCATTGTTCTGGAGAGAAGATCAAAAAATTTCATTGGATTCTAGGGAAAGCATCCTACCTGTTTCTTCATCTCTCTAAACTCCATTAGTGCTGTGATGGTCCACCAGTGGTTTACTAACTTGAGTACATAAAAATAATCCATGAAGGCTGTTTAAAATATGGACCACCAGAACATACCAGTTCAGCAAGGTTGGAGTCCAGTTTATGGAAGAAAACACTGCTTATGCCACTGGCCCCGTCACAAGGGCGTATGTGATAACCAAAAAATTGTTCCAAGTTTTTTAAAATGATGAAACGGAATATTACTTTGTTTGATTACCATAACTGGTTTGCTGAAAATCCAAGCTTTTTAAAATTTTCTTTGTCGATATGTTGGCTCTGCTTTCTGTATTTTCACAGCAGGGAAAAGAATGGAGGTGAAGTTCCACTGAGCAGATTGAAGACCATGCAGAATGTCTAACAAAAGTTTTGATACCAAGGAGAGCAAAACCATTAGCTAAACTAGGATTTGAGTTCCGTACTCACAAACCATCCTACCCCTGTGGATCTAATGTACTTGTGCTAGCTGAATTCCTTTGTATTATCCTGAATTGCAAAGATCTAACTTTTTCTTATAAAGGGACAATTTTTCTGCATTGCTTTTGATTACTTAGGGATTTATATATTGAAGTAACTCTAAAGTTGACACCTAACACCGGTCAGAATGGCCAACAAACAATAAATGCTAGAGGGTTTAGAGAAAAAGGAATCCGCCTACACTCTTGGTGGGAATGTCAGTGGGTGCAGCCACTGTGGAGAACAGTATGGATATGGAGTTTCCCTAAAAGCTAAAAATAGAGTTAACATATGATCCAGCAGTACAAATTCTGGGCATATATCCAGATAAAACTTTAATTCCAAAAGATATGTGTGCCCCAGTGTTCATAGCATATTGAAAACAGCCAAGACACAGAAACAGTACTAAATATCCACCAAAAGATGAATTGATAAAGAAGGTGTGAGATATTCCCTCATATATATAATGGATGGAATATTCCCTCAGACATAAAAAGAATGAAATAAAGTCATTTGCTGCAACCTGGGGCTCATCCTACAAGTGAAGTAAGTCAGACAGAGACAGACACAGTTTATATGATATGACTTACATGTGGAATCTGGGGGTAATAGATGCAAACTCTTGCCTTTGGAATGGATAAACCATGAGATCCTGCTGTATAGCACTGGGAACTATATCTAGTCACTTATGATGGAGCATGATAGAGGATAATGTGAGAAAAAGAATGTATATATGCATGCATGACTTGGTCTCTATGCTGTACAATAGAAAATTGACAGAACACTGTAAACCAAGTATAATGGAAAAATTAAAATCATTAAAAAAAGATGTGAATTAATACTTTTACTTTAAAATAAATAAATAAATAAATAAATAATAATAAATAATAAACAGCAGGCCTTTAACCATGATCCTATAAACTAAGCGTACATCAAATGAACAAATCTGCACTTAGTAATGGGAGTCTTTATTTGAAAGGCCAATTTTCAAGGCAGGGATAAAGGGCTGTTTCAATGCAAAGCAGTTGACTTTCGCTGTAGAGAGAAAGCTTGAGCATACTTTCAGCAAACATCTTAGGGTGAATCAAAAATGTTTCTCTCTTGCAGGGAAGAAAGAGAAGGCTGGAGAGAGCAGACTCTGGGCAAGTGAGAGGGAAGGCTGGTGTGCTAGGATAGTTTAATTAATAAGCATTTTGTCCCAAAGAATCCATGAGGACAACTGTTCATCTAATTATTGATGAGGCAAAAAAATAGGAATCCAGAGAGTCTGAGGTAGACAAGGGTTTTATCCAAGTTATACGGGGAAGCTGCAATTGCTCCCAAAGAATTGTTCTTTGCAGTAAGCTGCTGGAGGGATCTCTTACCTTTCATTGCTTTCCAGGTTCAGAGGACCATGGTAAATTTAACATTGCTTCAAGTTTTCCTATGTCTCTATCAAGTACCACAAGCAATTTGTCTTTCTACCTCACTGTGCATCCTTTCTAAATAGAAACGTATTTGTCACTGATCTAGATATGCAACTCTCTTGAAGATGGGGTGGGATCATGGAATGGGAAACCAGATGAGATGGGTTAAGTCCAGAATGTTTGACTCTGGCAGCCAGTTTTAGATGCATGAAATCTTGTATCTGAACTCTTAGTTGAATTCAGAGAAAGCAGTTTTCTGTTTCTCATAAAATGAACTGACATTGCTCATAATGTTCTAAGCACTATACTGTTTTCTGAGTTGCCAGACATGAAGGCATCATTCATATCTAAGTTTACACCTTCAGGAGTGACAGCTGCTCTCCTATTTTCCATTTATACATGACTTGATGCTTCTAAATCAAAATTAACATTCTGGGGAAATATATTCTTAAACATTAATAAACAGTCTCAATTCAATAATCATATCATGTATGTCGATATTTTTACTCCCTTTGCTTTTATTCATCATCATTTAAAACATAAATTTCACGCCATAGAGGAACTGGACCATTTCCACAAGTTATACACGATACGTCTATGCTTCTATCTGATTATTCCTCTTTGTCGCCTCCAGGACAAATCTGATAAACTGCAAACTATAGATCGACCCTTGTCCACTGGAGGAGATAAAATTCCTCCACTAGTCTCTCATGGAATTTTACAAGGCAAGCAAAGGGAAGCTAGGTTGAAGGCAGCTTCCACCATGCCAAAAGAGATGGAGCACAGCTCTTCCTACGCCAGGACTAAGCAGACCTCTGCCTAAGCGCTGGTGCTTCTAGAGTGTTCTGTGATTGCTAGGAGGTTGTAAATGTCATGCTCATAAAAGACAGTTCACAAAATTTTCAAGATTTATAGATTTATATATCTAAAGTACACAGAAAATATAGTCAGAGCTATAATCCCATCAAAATATAAATGAATACAATTATTTGTCCTAAGCTCTATACATTAATAAAAATCATGCTCATACCAAACAAGAAGGTACAGAACAGGTCAAGGGCACAGATTTTGAAACTACTCTACCTGGGGTGACCTCCAGCTTCATCCTTGACCTTGGTCAAGTGATCTCAGATAAGCTACCCTCTACTGCATTTCCTCAGTTGTACTGTGAATATTGAAATATCAATAACTTCAAAGTTTGCTCTAACCATAAAGGCATTAGAAGAAATTATGTGTTTTTTAAACGCTTAATAAATGTAGGGTATGTGACTTTACTAAAGACAATTTTTCTATATATATTCTAAATGAATCAGCTTGTTTATTACTAAGTGGTGGTTATTACAACTGATTACCAGATGAGCACAGGGCCTTAGCTAGCGCGCGTGCGCACACACACACACACACACACAAACATAAAATCTCATTTAATTATTTTCATCATCTAAGTATTATTATAATGCTCCTAATGCGAAGCAGGAATTGAAGTGTAGTTGCGAAGTAATTTTTCCAGGGTGGCATCCCATTTAAATAATGGGAAAAAATACTACACTAAGCATCAAAAAAAACCCTAGATTCTCATTTGAGATAGATCATTTGCTATCTGAAATCTAAAGAAAGCTAATTAAATTTCTGGGTTTGTTTCCTCACCTAAAAAATGGGAATAACACTCTGTGTCCCTTTCTGCTTCTCAAGGTAGTGGAGAAAATCAAATTCCATAATAATAATGAAAATGCTCCATAAAGTGTAATAGGAGTAGTCCAGGATCCCTCCACCTTCCTCTGCCAATCTCTTTTGCAGAGTGCTTCAGATTGTGGTGCTCTTACCTATTTGGTTAATTAGCACAGAGACTGGTTTCCCTATCTTGCACACTCCTGTTGCTCCCTCCAGGAGTGCCTGAAAGAAAGGAAGGTCTTACCTCTTTTCATTCTCTGTCTCTGGTTACCAGGCTGCCAGGACACTAGCTGCTTGCAGCTGCTACATGCACATCTGTTCATTTAAAATGCTGAACTCCAATTAACTTCCCTTTCTCTGGCCTGAAGATGAATTTGCTCTGTTTCTTAAGACAATTTGGTGTTTTCCAAATGGAGCTGCTGAGATGTTAATGACCCAATTCATCTTCTAGAGCACAACCATCTCTCCAAAATAAAGACTGTCAGGAGAATTTTGGGAGCTGGTGGTTTGGGAAAGATTGTTTCAGGGACTAAAGCAACCCTGTGCATTGTTTCTGTTCCAGGATCCATCAAGTCTTCTGAAACATGAGCCCTGTTCCTCATCCTTACCCCATCTTCCCAGATTTCTGCTTTCCACCTGGTATTTGTAACCCTGGGGTTCCCACTGTTTCACTTTGGAAAGGACTCAGAGAGTTTATCAAAGTCTGAGTCTGTCCCAAGCCTTTGATTATGACAGGAATATACTTTTCAATTTAGAGACACATGTTTTATAAACTTGTCATTATGACCCTTACAGCAATCTGAAATTTAAAATATTTATATTATTATAGTGATATAAAAGAATAATTATGATTATATTGCTTGATTATCACTTTAAAATGGGGACAATCTAAATGCACAGAATTCCAATTATTAACCCAGAATATATTAAAAGGTATTTTGAGAGAATTCAGCCCATAATTAATAGGTACTTGGTCCCTATTTAATACTCTGCTGAGAGATTCAGTGTACCCTTAAAAAATAAGATATGATTTATAGTGTTGCCGTATTTGAATGTTTAATAGTGAGAAAGGATTTAATATTGATAAATGCAGAGGTATAAATAATAAGGACAAGATAAAGGAATTAAGGATTTCAAAAGGGCATCCTGAAGAAGAAGTAATTAAGCTGGCCTTTGGCACTCATTCATGGTAAGAATGCTTTTTAAAGCAGGAGAAGAAATTATTTCTGTTAATCTTGAAGGAGATATCTGCCATAAAAACTACTCCAGTCATTATAGTTAACAGAGAAGTTTGAAAGTTCTCCATTTGCAATCAGAAAGGAGGAAAGGTACCTGCCATCATTATTTCTACTCTGCATTACTTTGTGATATCACAAGAAAAAATGAAAATGTAAGAATTATAAACAAAGAGTTAAAATTCTCATGATTTACTAATATCACTTTTTTAAGACAATCAAAAATAAAATCCATATAAATGATTACAACTAATAAGTGAGTTCAGCAAATTTGCTGGTTATCATCTTACAATGCAAAAATCAGCTTTATTTATATATTAGAGAGGTAAGCATTAAATACACTTTTGGAAAAAATGTAATCTTAAAAATTTAACATCCTCAAAATTATTAAATATCAAAAAGTCAAATATAAAAACCTCATCGATGATAAGGCAGATTTCTATATAGGAAACAATAAAGCATCATTAAAAGCAATTAAAGAAATACCTAAGTAAATTCACAAGTGTTCATTTTCACAAGTCGAAAGACAAAATTATAAATGTTTAGTCTTCCCCTTGATCTATGATTCAAAGCAATGCCAATCGAAATCCCAGCAGTCTTTACTGGTAAAGGTAAGCAGACTCTAAAATTCATACAAAATTACAAAAGTAGTCAGGAGACTTTTAATGAAGAAAACTTTTAATGAACAACTTGCTCCATGGAAATAAAATCTTATCCTAAAGCTACTGTGATAAATAAAGGGCAGTGTTAGGCATTTTCATTGTGGCTGAGTGGGATTATGACCTCACCTTGTCTCAGTGAAGATGCGGGTTTGATCCTGTGGCATAGGTTACAGATGTATCTTAGGTCTGATGTTGCTGTGGCTGTGGCTTAGGCAACAGCTGCAGCTCTGATTTGACCCAAGGCCTGGAAATTTCCATATGCCACAGGTGCGGCTATTAAAAAAAAAAAGAGAGAGAGAGAGAAAAAAGAAAAGTCAGTGTTGGAGCATGATGAATATATAGGCCAATAGTTAGAAGAGTCCAGAAAAAGAAACATAAATAATTAGGGCCACTGATTTAAGGAAATATACAACTGAAAAAAGTGAAAAAAGGTGCTAGACTAAGTGGAAACCCATCAGAAAAAAAGCATTGAAACCACATAAGCCACATGCAAAATCAATTCCAGATATATTATTGATTTAAATTTGAAAGACAAGATAATAAAGTTTCTGGAAGATGTTGTAGGAGAATATAGCCATGACTTGGAACAGGCAAGGATGCATTAGCAAGGCACATAAAGCATTAGCCCCATAAAGGAAGAAAATGGTGTCAAAATGGACAACACCACAATTAAGAAATGCCATTTTTTAGAAGATATCATTAAGTGGTTGAAAGGGTGACCTCACAAAAATGGTTGTCACATTCAACTCACAGGTGGTTGAAATTCAAATAACACAAAAACCTACGAATAAATAAGAAAAAGAAACAAAACACAAGGAAAAAATAGGCAAAAGACTTAAACAAGCAATATCTCTCAGATTATTATACCCTTGTTTGTGGGTCATGTTCAAATGGCCACAGACATATGAAAGACTCTCAAGTTCATTTGTCATTGAGGAAAAGCAAATTAGAACCCAGGGTAGCTAAAATAAAATATGACTGCTAGCATCAAGATCTACGGAGATGTGGAGAAATTAGAAATCAAATAAACTGCTAGTTTATGTTGTTAAAACCACTTAAAATAGTTTGAAATTATCTACTAAGTTTGGAAATAATGATTTAGCACTTCTACCTCAAGAAATGTGTGCAGTTGTACTTACGTGGGGTATTACCAATAAAAGTGGTAGTATTCCCAAAGCTATTGCTGGTAATACCCCAAAGTCTTTTGTGGTAATACCCCAAAATCTATTGTTCATCCACAATAAGAGGAATAAGTGAATTGCAGAATATTTATATTACAGAATCCCATACAGCATTAAAAATATATGAACTGTAACAAAGATATAAATGAATCTGCAAACATGTTGAGAAGCTAGAAAGTATATCCTGTGTAAATTAATTTATATGGATTTCAAAAATAAAATAATTTAAACTATAGTACATAGGGAAGGATACCTGAGTATAGGTAGAGCTGCACAGAATGTCAAGGGCACAGATATAAGAGCAGGAGCAGAGGTTACTTTTGAGGGTAAGAGACACAGCTCTGACTGAGGGGTGCAGGGAGACGATGTCATATTTCAATTTATTGAATAGATCAGATACCACATTGGTGTTTCCTTGGTGGTAATTCATTGTGCTGTACGCTTATTTTTGGTGCTCTTTTTTCTCTTTTGATTTATTTTTTTAAATGTTAACTAAAGAAAGGAATAATGGTGCCAGTTTTTCATGGAGGGTAACATTGACAGAGTTCTGCTCTGCTAGGTGTGATTTTTTTGTTTAACATCACTATCTTTTTTAAGGGAAGGCTGTCACCTTGTTTTAGTTCAGGATCAGCTAACCCTTACTGTTATTACTGAACAAAGAAGACTTAGCATGACTTTTTTTTTAACAACAGGAATAATAAATTATTCTATATAGTCTAATGTACAAACTTCAGGGATTTCTTGAACATTTTATAGAGTTATACATTTTTATTAGTTTGGTTTCCTATGCATTTAGCTCAATCCAACAAATATTTATTAAGCAACTAGTATATGCCATTGATATATGAAACTGGCATTGCAGGGAACATAAAATGAATAAAAAAATGCCTATTCTTAAGGAGCTTACAGTCTCTATTAAGGAAACAAGGTCTGTTAGTTATAATATAAAGCAAAATATCTGTTCCATAAAAGAGATGCCAAAAGATGTTATGAATTTCAAAAGGGTAAAAATGGTAACATTGGATATGAATGTTCAAGAATGGGTAGGACTTTCCCCTCCCCACCTCTCACTACCAAGACCAGAAGCTAGAAGTTACGTCAGTCAAATGGAACAGTAAGATAAATCTCAAATAATTTTGAAAGGAATCCTTAGCATGATTTAGAGGTTACTGATCCAGTAAGACTTCAGTCAACCTGTCATTTAATTTCTGATGGAATTAGCCTAGATGCTGATCGAAACTTCTTAAAAGCCAGTTTAAATTATTTACTTATTCTATAAGTCAGTGTTTCTATTTTTCTGTGTTTCTCAGACCTCAGACCACCTGGAGCATTTACCAGAAATTTAATCTCCAAATCAATTCAATTAGAATTTTTGGAGGTGTGGACTGAGGCAAATACATATATTTTAAAAGTATTCCCTCTAATTCTCATACACACGTTTGAATCAATTGCAATGAGAAATGTGGTATCATGAAAGATTTTTTTGATGAACAAGTGAAAGGTTAACAGTTATGAGCCACACTGAAAGTGTGACAGGTAGACAGAGTTATTTTCATCTGTGTTTTACTTACAATGAAGCTAAAGGCAATGAGGTTTTAAAGAACATTAATCAGCAAGTTTGGTTCTAATGGCAAGTGGTGTTAAATAAGCTGCATGCTATTTGCAATTCAGAAACGACTCTAATTGATAGATGGGCATCATTTTTTTTAGTACAGAAGATTTTACTTCAACCATCTGTCCCCCTAAAATGCAGAGTCAGCATTAAGAACCCCTGCTACATTCATGACATGCCTCACAGTTAGGTGGTAGACCCTCCCAACTACTCTAGTTACATGCCGAGTGCCTGAATGATGGAGGCACAGGAGAAAACCATGCTTTGGGAGGAGTTTAATATAACTAGGTGTATAGAAAAAAAAGTAAATTAGAGAATTTTTGTTATAATAAAATGCTAAAGGATGTATTAATTTTCATGTTTATTTTGTAAACATCATTAAGCACTTTTTTCTCATTATGCACTTATGACTTCAAATATATCTTCCAGCTTGGTCATCTTGGTGGTCTTGCTGTCAGCAGGCTCAACCTCCTCCCTCCAAAATTGTGATGCAGGGCCCCATGGGCTCCTGGGCACACGAGACTTTCTGTGTTCACCATTTCTTGTTTTGGGGAAATAAACTTCAGCCTCCATGACCTTCCTTGAGTTCCAAAGGGCAGGTTCAAAGAGTTCCTAATCAGGGAAGGGAGGGGATGCAAAGGCCAAAGAGGAGCAGTCAAGAAACAATAGTGCTGGAGTTCCCTTGTGGTGCAGCAGAAACAAATATGACTAGTATCCATGAGGATGTGGGTTCCATCCCTGGCCTTGCTCAGTGATCTGGCGATCCAGCATTGCCATGAACTGTGGTCTAAGTCACAGATGTGGCCCAGATCCTGAGTTGCTGTGGCTGTGGCCTAGGCTGGCAGCTATAGTTCCGATTCAGTGCCTATCCTAGGAACTTTCACATGCCGAGGATGCAGTCCTAAAAATCAAAAAGAAAGAAAGAAAAAAGAAAGAAGGGGGGGAGAAGGAAGGAAGGAAGGAAGGAAAATGCTGTTTTGGGGCAGGGTCCTGGTCCCTTCTCAAGGAATATAGAAAACAGTATCTTTGAATTCTTCTACAGAACTAAAACAAATAGAAGATGTTAATGAAATATACCTTGCTCTGGAAAGAAGACCACCAGGCCACTGAACACCAGCTTTGAAAACAATGCAAGCTTGCCTCTATCCTGATCCTTATCTTTGGCCCTATTTGTCAGTCTAATAACTGTAAAACCTCTTCCCAATCTCTCCTGGGAAGGGAGGCACAGTCTTTAGTGCATTAGCTTGCTGTGACCCCCTTTGCCTGACAAAGCAATAAAGCTATTTTTTCTCCTTCACCCAAAACTGTCTCCAATTTTCTTTTCAGCACTGGTGAGCAGAAGCTGAGTTCCAGCAACACTTTGGCACTCAGATTTGAAACTCATTAAGGGAGAAGGGAAATACGATGTTGGAATATCTTGTTTCTTCATAAAGCAAGGTTTAATCTTTAAAATGCCTGTGATAATGCTAAAAGAACAAAGGAAACATTAAATGAAAGAGCTACTATTGATCATCTTCTGATATATTGAGCATAAGAAAAATAATGATAGTTGATTATGATTGTTCTTAACCAGTGACAGTTTTGACCCCCAGGAGATATTGGGACTGTCTGAAGACATTTTTGGCTTGTCAGAATTGGGGAAGTGCTACTGCTATCTAATGGGTGAAAGCTAAGCATCCTACAACACACAGAGCAGCCACCCCTCAAAAAAGAATTTACTAAAGTCCACATTGTCAATAGTACTGAGACTGAGAAACCTTGACTAATAGAAACAAATTCAGTTTATGAACATACCCTAAAAAGGGAAAGGCTACACAAATGTAAAGACAGGTAGTTGCATGCAAAAAGATACTTAAGGTTGGAGTTCCCGTCGTGGCTCAGTGGTTAATGAATCCGACTAAGAACGATGAGGTTGCGGGTTCGATCTCTGGCTTTGCTCAGTGGGTTAAGGATCCGGCGTTGCCGTGAGCTGTGGTGTAGGTTGCAGACGCAGCTCGGATCCCGCGTTGCTGTGGCTGTGACTCCTGTTAGATCCCTAGCCTGGGAACCTTCATAGGCCGCGTGTGCAGCCCTAGATAAGGCAAAAAGACAAAAAAAAATTTTTAAAAAAGAAAAAAAGAAACTTAAGGTTAATGCAGGCTTTAAAATCTTTAAATTTTTTTTTATTAAAGTATAGTTTATTTACAATATTCCTTCAATTTCTGCTATACAGCAAAGTGACCCAATCATACATATATATGTATGTATATGTATATATTCTTTTTTTTATATATCATCTTCCATCATGTTCTAACCCAAGAGATTGGACATAGTTCCCTGTGCTGTACAGTAGGATCTCCTAGCTTATCCATTTTAATGTGTGAGTGGATTGGCAAAAATGAGTGCCCTGATCTCATAGTTTTATTTGTATTAAGGATATGCATAATGATAGATGTTTTTTTCTTAACTGCATGACCAGAGAGTAGCTAGGAGGCTCATGAATGTGGACTTAAAAAAAATGCACGCACACACAAATAAAAGGAATTCCTGAGGTGGCTCAGCAGTTAATGAACCTGACTAGTAACCATGAAGACTCGGGTTCAATCCCTGGCCTTGCTCAGTGTGTTAAGTATCCAGCATTGCCATGAGCCATCGTGTAGGTCACAGACATGACTTGGATGCCCTGTCACTGTGGCTCTAGTGTAGGCCGGCAGCTACAGCTCTGATTCGACCCCTAGCCTGGGAACCTCCATATGTTGCAAATGCGGCCCTAAAAAAGACAAAAAAAAAAGGCATGACCTGAAACTTGAGTGTTAACTTTTATTTGGAGCAGAATTAGGACTTAAGCCTGGGAGGCAGCATCTCAAATAACCCTGAGAAACTGCTCTAAGAAGAGAAAGGGTGAGTCAGGATATGTAGGAGGTTTTTGTTTTTGTTTTTCTTTGCAACAAAGAGTAGGTACTAGGAAAAGAAGATTTCTAGAAAACCAGATATCTCAAGTTAAGGAATTCAGTGATTTTCTAGGGGAAGATGAAAAGATCTGGGCTAACTGAAATCATTCTTTTGATATGCACCTCAGCTATCTGGGGCCAGTATCCTGTGTTTTCCCAGCCTGCGTTTCCTAGGGCTCCCTGTTGGAAGTGGCTGCAATCTGCTGGCTGCTAAATGGCAGGTATTCTTCGTTTCTTTCATGAATTCCCTCAGGGCTCATCTGCTCTCCCTGGCAGAATTCTCAGATGACTGTGACTTCCTTTGTTTTGTTGACTTAACTACAGCCCAGCCTGGGTGCTGTATATCAGATGTTCTGAAGTACCTCTCCAAACAGGCAGAGGGAAATAATATCAGTGTATGTGATAAAGGTGAAGGGGGAGGTGCAGGCAGCCATGCACACATTTCACAGAAGTTTGCCTCTGGTCTTGAAGGTTAGTACCAGTTAGGAGGAGCAGACATCACCATGAAGGCTTTTAGTGATTTTCTAGGTATGAGGAGATGCAAGAATTGGGCTCTTAAAATCTTCTCCTAAAAACATCTACTTATCTGAAGACCTTTTCTGCCAGTTTTCGCAGAGCATAGAGTGCTTCACTCCTAATGAGAGACGAAACCTAAGGCAATTGAAACTTAACGCTCCCTTCTCGCTTCTGTAACATCGCTTGCTGGCTAAATATCAGTTGTGATAGTGTTTTGCAACCAAGGGTCAATAAAACCGGCCAAGACATAACAGGCTACCATTTAGGAAATTTTCCATCCCCCCCAGGTCTGCAACTTTCAAAAATCCTGCGCGCGCCAATTATAGCCAGTCACTAACAGCCACAACTGCTTCTGTAATCCTGCTTGCTTGCTGAATATGGATCGTGCGATCCCAGGCCAATCATATAGCAGACGGTGTCCCAATTCAAATATCAGCCAATCGGCATCCCTCTCCTTTGAAAACCTCCCCTAAACCCCGGACTTGTTTGTGTGTGCCCATAAAAACCCTGTACTCGCTGCAGTCGGGACCTCTTTGCATCACTGGTAATGAGTGCACAGGGGTCCAGGTTCGAACCTGCAATAAAGGACCCTTGCCGTTTTGGCTTTGACTTTTGACTCTGGTGTGCTCGTTGCGAGGGGGTCTCGCGACCGCGGGCATTACACTAGATCCACCCTGAGCTCTGCTCAGGGGGTGTTGTGACTTGGCAGCTAAAGTGGCTTATGATTTAATCCAGGTAGAAGCAAATGGCAAGTGCCAAACTCCACATCAGTCATGAATGAACCAAGCTGAACAAGGAAATCAAAAACTGTATTGTAAACAAGAAGAATGGGCAGCAGAAATTGTCACATCAAATAATCAGGAAGGCACAAGTTTTAATAGTGGATTTCAAGACAGTAGTTTAACTACATGTCTGTAAGAGTTGACTGCAGAATGAGCTGTCTGGGGCAGGGATGTTTCTGTAAGACTCTATTATTCCAATGAAGTATTAACAAGGTAAAATGTAAATTACCAGAAGGAAAAGTTTAGAAAGCCATATAGTAACACATTATGAGCCAGCCTTACTGACAAGTGTAGACTTGGAACTGAATTTTATCACTGGGGTAAAACCAAGCTTTGTCTTCAGACTAAGAATCAACTAGTTTATAAACTGTGTCAATTTAAAAAAAATTGCACAACCTAAAAAATTGAGAGTTAGATTTTATTTCGGGCAAAATCAGGACTTAAGCTGGGGAGGCAGCATTTCAAGGAACCCTGTGAAACTGCTCTGAGAAGATGAGGCTTGAGCTAAAATATATGGGAATTTTGCAACAAAGGGCAGGTAGTAGGAACAAAAGATTACAGCTACTAACAGAAAACCAGATATCTCAAGTTAAGGAATTTAGCACTTTTCTATGGGTTGATGCAAATGTATGGGATCACTGCAATTATTCCTTTGATATGCACCTCAACTATCTGTGACCTACATCCTGTGTTTTCACTGCCTGAGTTTCTTCAGGGCTCCCTGCTGGGAGTGGCAACAGTCTGAATGCTACTAGATGGCAGGTGTTCTTTGTTTCCTTCCTGAGTTCTCTCAGGGCTCCCTGGCAACCCTGCACATATTTTACAGAAGTTTGCTGCTGGTATGAAGTTTACTACTATTCTTGAGGAGCTGAAATCACAGTATAGGGTTTTAGTGTTTTTTTTTCTAGATATGAGGAGATGCAAGAATCAGGATCATCAAACCTTTTATAAATATCTGACTATGTGTTCTGCCAGTTTTCCCAGAGCACAGAGCGCTTCACTCCTGGTCTCCACCCTGATCTCTGCTCCTGGGTGCTGCACGTCAACAGAGGCGGTGGCTCATGCAGAGGCAGATGGAAAGTGATGGCAAGTGCCAGTTTCCAGTTCCCAACTGAAACATGGCATCTCGGCTTGAGAGAGCACCACAATTTGGGGAATTCTATAAGCTTATGCTACCCAAGGGAATGCACGCAGAGGCAAATTTTGTAACCGCACAAACCAAGAAATGGTGTTATGTGTCAGTGTCTCCATAAGATTTGTGATCAGTGAGCTCTTTTGTGTAAATATGAATTATTTTAAGGGGATGGATCATTGAAAAGATCTCATGCTAGATTCTTATTTTTTTTTTGACATTCAGAACTTATCTTGGTTGAAATCAACTTTTAAATGGTCGGAATATCGGTTTTATAAATGTGTATTTGTAGTCATTAGAAATGTAAGTACTATGTCACTATATAGGACATTTGCCTAATGGTTTATAAACTTAATAATTGGAATGTTAAACAAAGCAACAGCAGAGGTGACTGTTCCTTTACACACATATTAGTCCCTCAAACCCTACTGATGAGGCATGGCTATGTAGCAGAGTCAAGGCATTGGCAAACCATGACCCACAGGTCAGATCTTACCTGCTGCCTGTCTTGATACAGCCTGCAAGCTAGTAATTATTATCGCATTTTATTTTATTTTATTTTTTTGGTCTTGTCTTTTAGGCTGCAGCCAAGGGATATGGAGTTTCCCAGGCTAGGGGTCCAATCAAAACTGTAGCCGCTGGCCTATACCATGGCCACAGCAACTAAGGATCCAAGCACATCTGTGACCTACACCACAGCTCGGGGAAACGCCAGATCCTTTACCCACTGAATGAGGCCAGGGATTGAGCCTGTGTCCTCAAGGATGCTAGTTGGGTTCACTAGCTGCTCAGCCATGAGGGGAACTCCTATCACATTCTTCAGTGCTCTAAAAAAATCAGAATAGTATTATGAGATGTAAATTATATCACAATCGATTTTCAGTGTCCATAAGTGTCTAGTGCATTACTAGAATACCATTATGCTCATACATTTACATATTGTCCCTGATTTTGCACTACAGTGGCAGTTAGCTAGTTATGACAGAAATTATATGCTGACAAAGGCTAAGATATCTATTATATGGCCCTTTACTGAAAGTTTGGCAATCCTTGGGGTAGCAGTTATAAGCTTGGGCACAAGAACAAAACTGAACGGGTTTGGGTGCTGGGTTTGCCCTTACTAGCCATGATGTAGGCACCTTTCTTAACAATTTACTTACTACCTCACAGAGTGGCTGCAAACGTTAATATGTATCGTAAGCAGATTTAGCAGGAAAGAGCTCTTTGCAGGAAAACGCTTTTGTCTTGTCACTTTAACAAAACTATATTTTAACTAACCTTCAGCCCAAGAGAGGCAGAATAATAATTCAGGTAGTCAGTACAGGAGTATGGGCTTCAATGCATTCTTTGATATGGCTATTAACTTTTGAGGCTTTAAGGGCTCCACGGAGTAACATACCCATAGGCCTTGTTTACTATAGGGAGTGTACCTATGCCCAGATGGGCTTTAATCTCTAACCCCCTGTGATTCTGTCTATGGGAATAGAAGGGCAAAGAAACCATGAGATGTACACGACATTTCCCCCCATAAGGCCCAGTTGGACAAGGACCGATACAGGAAATTGGTCAAGGTCATTGGGAGAAAAACACATCTTTCTAGACCCCACACTGGTAACCCCCCATCTTTAAGGGTTAAAAACCCTTACAGGACAGTAGAGAGGGGGGCTCTTCTCCCCCCCTCCCAACTGTCCTGGGAGCTGTTTGCTTTCCTGTAATAAAGACTTTGCTTGCTGCCTGTGTGTTCTCAAAGTTCATTCTTCGGCTCTGTGAACAAGAACATGAATTCTGGTAACATCTTTGCAGCATCACAAGCACACTTTTCAAATCTTTGAATCACACAATACTTCACCTAAGCTTTTGGTTCTTTCCTTAGATCAAATAAATATAAATGAAGAACACGTGATCAACTGATGATAGGATGTGTTCCACAACATCCTCTTCTGTAACCTCTGGAACAAACTGTGTGATGAGTTATCATTTAAAGAAACATCCTAAGGAATTCCTGCTATGGCACAATGGGACTGGTGGCATCTATGCAGTGCCAGAATGCAGGTTCAATCCCCGAACAGGAACAGTGGATTAAGGGATCAAGCATTGCCACAGCTGCAGAGTAGGTCACAACTGTGGCTCACATTTAATCTCTGCCCTGAGAACTCCGTGTGGTGCAGGGTGGCCTAAATGAAAAAAAAAAAAAAAAGCAACAACAACAACAACAAAATAAAACATAAGAAGTCAACACATCAGCACCCAGTGGGAGATGGTGATGAATCTGATCCCCTATCTCAAACATTAACTGAAATGACTTCTCCTTTTTCCCTTTAAAAACTTTCATGGCCAAGCAGAACATCTACAGTTGGCTTTGGGATGTGAGTCTGACTTCTCCCCAGATTGCCAGCTTCCTGATTAGAGCAGCATTTTCATTGCTATCACACTTGTCTATGGAGTACTGGCTGTCCAGGATTCACTAATAGTAAGACATACAGAGCCCCTAGAAGAGTGCCCAGAAGTAAGGAGTCCTTAACAAGGTTCTTATGGGTACTAACAACTGCTGGTGGCTTACGCATCGCTGTTTCCAGGGTGATCACAATGGAATGCATGGGCTGTTAGCTCGGAAGTATGCAATTTTAAACAGCATACACTTACCTTCTTTTTTGTTTAAATTATAGTTGATCTACAATCTTGTGCTAATTTCTTCAGTACAGCATAGTGACCCAGTCATACATACATATGCATTCCCTTTCTTATATTATCTTCCATCATGTCCTATCCCTCAACTAGCTATAGTTCCCTGTGCTGTACAGTAGGACCTCATTACTCATCTATTATAAAAGTAACAGTTCATCTACTAACCCCAATATCCCAGGCCATTCCAATCCCTCCTCCTCTCCCTTGGCAACGACAAGTTTGTTTTCTGTGTCTATGAGTCCACTCTATAGATAGGTTCATTTGTGCCATATTTTATATTCCACATATAACTGATATCATATGGTATTTGTCTTTCTCTTCCTGACTTCACTTATTATGAGAATCTCTAGTCACATCCATGTTGCTGTGAATGGCATTATTTATTGTTTCTTTTTTTAATGACTGAGTAATATCACATTGTATATATGTACCACATCTTCTTAATCATACCTTAAAATCTATGTAACAAAATGTCTGACCTCTGATACAAAGATAATGGAACTTCCCTGGAACTTGCCAGGACCATAAGGAGTTGGTAGCAGAGGGGAGAACTGGTGTGTGATGGACCTACAATGGGCTTTGGAACCTTGCAGGCTTGAGCTGAATTATAACTCTTTCCCTAGCCATATGACCTAGAGAGCTCAATGCACCATCATGAGCATTGTTTTCTTCATCAACATAATACAAATAATTATATCAAAATCACAGTTAACCTAGACTTGCTGAATCTAAAGGGATGAGATCCAGATATTTTCAGTTTTTGAAAAAGCTCTGTATGCATTCGGTGTCCATGCAGCAGGTTAAGTGTCACAAAATTAAAATATCTATGTGAGTCTATATGAAATAGCATCACATTCCTAGCAGAGGACATGAAACAGCTAGTATCCCCAAACCTAACATTCTAAACACCATCCCTATGGGGATAAAGGAAAACTTTAAGATGGATTGTTTGTTTTTATCCCAGGAAATTAACAGGGATCATTTTTGTGCACTAATAACAGATAATGAACATATCTTGCATAAAACTCTCTCTCAAAACTTGGAGAAAAAAATGCATCTATTCATCAGTCAGAATTTCCTTAAATTCTACACATTGGGAAAAAAAAGAGTTTTACCAGAAGCTTACCAAACTGTGTTAATTATTTGGATTAAAGGTTTTAAATATAAAACTTTTATTTTATATACAAGTATTAGAAGTTTGAATTTAAAATCTTCCAAAATCAGGTCCTTTCTCCTTAAGCATTTTTGTAAGCTTATTAACACTTTAAAATCACTGGAGAACCTGTAAGGCAGTCCTTGCTCAGCCCTGCTCTCCTCTAAATGGTACACCATCAATACAAAGTCTCATTAACCTTATCACTTTCTAGTTCTTGAGCACAATGGGACATGTCAGGCAGCTGCCACTGTCTGGAACTCAAATGCACAAACTTCATGGGTAGGAAGAACAATACTTCCAGCAGTGTCAGGGCTATTCAGAGGTATTTTCACCTGGCAAATATGTTATTCTCAACCCTCCAGCTATTATTGGAATGTACGGAGTCTTTAATTTTGGTTTAATGATGTTTTTGTAAGAGAGCTGTCAATGCAACTTAGAACACTTCTCGAAAGTTCAAGAAAAAAATCAAGAGCTCTCCTTCCCACACCACCCTAGTGACATTACTCAGTGTCCTACGTGGATGTCCTCACCTTCTTCCCAGCTGCCACCTAACTGGTTTTGAAAGATAACTTTACCTTATGGATTCAATTCTGCGAAGTCTAAGAAGTTCCAAAATAAACTCAATTCTTTTGGTATCATGACAAGAAAACTTTTTTTTTTCTTTTTAGAGCTGCATCCACAGCATATGGAGTTTCCCAGGCTAGGGGGTTGAATTAGAGTTACAGCTGCCGGCCTACACCACAGCTACAGCAATGCCAGATTCTAGCTGCATCTGAGACTTCCACTGCAGCTCACAGAATGCCAGATCCTTAACTCACTGAGTGAGGCCAGGGATCAAACCTGAGTCCTCATGGAGACTAGTAGGGTTTGTTATGGCTGAGCCACAATGGTAACCCCAGAAAAACAATTTTTAACTAGACTTAATTGTCAAGGATATCAAAAAGTTTCTTCTAAGAATAGAAAGGAGAAATTAAAATATTTGATGCAGTATCCTTGTACCTGAGAGCCATAAAAACAATCCCACCCCCACCACACCCCATAATTATAAATCTCATTTACTCAGTATGTCACACCTATGAAATGTTTAATATAAAAGGCAAAATAATCTTGCCATTTTAAAAAACAGGGTATAGTTGATTTACAGTGTTGTGTGAATATTTGCTGTACAGCACGGTGATCCAGTCATACTTTTTTTTTCACTCATACTATCTTCCATCATGGTCTATCCCAAGAGATTGGATATAGTTCCCTGTGCTGTACAGTAGGACCTCATTGCTTGTCCACTCTAAATGTTATAGTTTTTATCTACTGACCCCAGCTCCCATTTGTCCCACTTCTTTCCCCCTTCCCCTTGGCAGACACCTTTATTTTTAAATTTAGTTAGGAAACCAATCTTGCAGATGGAATGACCTTCAAAAAATAGAGAAAACTTAGACTGACACTACAACATAGGAAAATGTATCCATTTATGCTATTTGTTCTCTTAGAGGGTACCACTAGAATTCTGTAAGAAATTAATGCAAATGTGTAGAAAATATCATTGGACATTTTGCCAAATGGAATTAAATTGAGTATAGTTTCAAACTGCTGTACCAGAGAAGATCGAGTAAGTCCTAGGCTGATTACAAGTATCAGATACAAGTCAGTGAAGAAATCCAAGATTCCCTGAATCATCAAATAATGTTTTTCTTAACTTAACATAATAAAAGCCATTTGCAACAAACCCATAGCAAATATAAT
The DNA here is from genome assembly GCA_004024745.2 of Catagonus wagneri. NCBI lineage: Eukaryota > Metazoa > Chordata > Mammalia > Artiodactyla > Tayassuidae > Catagonus > Catagonus wagneri. Next base: position 5,743,475 of record PVHT021183709.1, on the reverse strand, counting down.
ACTCGGTGGAGAAAAGTTGAAAGCCTTCCCACTAAATTCTGGAACAAGACAAGGATGCCCACTCTCACCACTTCTATTCAACATAGTATTGGGAAATTCTAGCTACAGTAATCAGATGAATAAGAGAAATTAAAGGTATCCAAATTGGAAGAGAAAAGGTAAAATTGTGACTGTATGGAGGCGACATGATATTATATATAGAAAACTAATGACTTAACCCAAAAACTACTCAAACTGATCAACAAATTCAGCAAAGTAACAGGATATAAGAATAACATTCAGAAATCTGTCATATTTCTGTATACTAACAATGAAATATTAGAGAGGGAATACAAAAATACAATACCTTTTAAAATTGCAGCACAAAAAATCAAATACCTGGGAATAACCTGACCAAGGAGGTGAAAGACACATATGCTGAGAACTATAAAACATTCATCAAAGAAATTAAAGAGGATTCAAAGAAATGGAGAGAAAATCCATGCTCTTGGGTTGGAAAAACTAAATATTGTAAAAATGGCCATAATACCCAAAGCAATCTACAGATTCAATGTGATTCCTATGAAATTACCCATGACATTTTTCACAGAACTAGAGCAAACAATCCAAAAATTTATATGGATATACAAAAGGCCCAGAATTGCCAAAGCAATCCAGAGGAACAAAAACCAAGCAGAAGGCATAACTCTCCCAGGCTTTAGGCAATATTACAAAGCCACAGTAATCAAGACATTGTGGTATTGGTACCAAAACAGACATACAGACCAATGGAACAGAATAGAGGACCCAGAAATAAACCCAGATATCTACAATCAATTAATCTTTGACAAAGGAGGCAAGAACATAAAATGGGGAAAAAGACAGTCTTTTCATCAAGTGGTGCTGGGAAAATTGGACAGCTGCATGTAAATCAATGAAACTGTAACACACCCTCACACCATGCATAAAAAATATACTCAAAATGGCTTAAAGACTTAAACATAAGACAAGACACCATAAAACTCCTACAAGGGAACATAGGCAAAACATTCTCTGATATCAACCTTAAAAACATTATCTCAGGTCAGTCTCCTAAACAACAGAAATAAAAGCAAAAATAAGCCAATGGGACCTAATCAAGCTGACAAGTTTTGCACAGCAAAGGAAACAACAACAACAAAAAAGACAACTTACAGAATGGGACAAAATACTTTCAAATGATGCAACTGACAAGGGCTTAATCTCTAAAATATATAAACAACTTATACAACTCAACACCAAAAAAAAAAAAAATAAAAGCCAACAACCCACTTGAAAAATGGGCAAGAGACCCGAATAGACATTTCTCCAAAAAAGAAATACAGAGGGTCAAAAAGCACATGAAAAAAATTCTCAACGTCACTGATTATTAGAGAAATTCATATCAAAACTTTGATAAGGTACCACCTCACACCTGTCAGAATGGCCATCATTAATAAGTCCACAAATAACAAATGCGGGAGAGGATGTGGAGAAAAGGGAACTCTCCCACACTGTTGGTGGGAATGTAACTTGGTACAACTACTGTGGAAAACAGTATGGAGGTACCTCAGAAAGCTATCCATAGAACTACCATATGACCCAGCAATCCTACTGTTGGGTATATATCTGGAAAAAACTTTCCTTGCAGAAGACACATGTACCTATATGTTCATTGCAGCACTATCCACAATAGCCAAGACATGGAAACAATCTAAACATCCATCTACAGATGAATTGATTAAGATGTGTTGTATATAAGCAACGGAATTCTATTCAGCTATAAAAAAGAACAAAATAATGCAATTTTCAGCAACATGGATGGAGCTAGAGACTCTCATACTAAGTGAAGTAAGTCAGAAAGAGAAACACAAATACCATATGATATCACTTACATCTGGAATCTAATATAGGGCACAAATGAACCTTTCCACAGAAAAGAAAATTATGGACATGGAGAACAAGACTTGTGATTGCCAAGGGAGAGGGGGAGTGAGTGGGATAAACTGGGAATTTGGAATTAATAGATGCAAACTATTGCCTGTGGGATGGATAAGGAATTAGATCCTGTTGTATAGCACTGGGAACTATATCTAGACACCTATAATGGAGAATGATAATGTGAGAAAAAAGAATGTATACATGTATGTGAAAAAAAATAGTAGTAATCATTTAAAAATAATGATGGCTAAAATGAGAACCAGACCAAAAAAGTATAATGTTTCTCTTACTCAGCAAACTGTAAAGTTATAAATGATTTTGGAGGTCACCTAACTGGGTTGTCATCATCCTCTCCCGTACCACACATACACGTATACACTGACTATAAATGTTTCTGTTACTCTTGTGAATGATACTTTAAGAGAGTTTTTTGAACTTTTTTCTCCTTATGACTCTCATATTCAGTTAGCCACTAAATTATCTCTTTTAAAAAAAATCTTCTTTACCTGTCTCTTAAACTTTGCTTTCTTTCCATTTCTACCATCCAGATATGAGTATTCTGACTCCTTTCTTTCCTTTTTCTTTTTATGTTCATAGTTGTGGTACATGGAAGTTTCCAGATGTGGGGTCAAATCAGAGCTGCAGCTGCAGACACACACTACAACCACAGCAATAGATCCCAGGTGCATTTGTGTCTTATGCTGCAGCTTGCAGCAATGCAGGATCTTTAACCCACTGAGCCAGGCCAGGGATTGAACCCACATCTTCATGGACACTATGTCCAGTTCTTAACCCACTGAGCCACAATGAGAACTCCCCGACTCCTTCTTATCCAGACTACTGAAATATTTAATTTCTCCCTAACTGTAAGTTCTCTTCTATAGTGCTCCTCAGTCAATGTTAAAACATCATCTTCCTAAAATTGTTCTTTGATAACTGGGCTGAGATATTTTTTATTTGCCCCATTTGCGTTCATTTCTACCCATTCTACTCTCTTCTCTGAGTCCACAGAAGCCAGCCTATGCAAACAGCACCAACCAGTAATTGCATTCTCTGTATTTTCTTTGATTTAGCCCATAAGAATCATTGATCAGAGGTCAAGAAGTAGGGTGACAGAGAAGTAAGTGTGTCTTTCACCCTGGCCACCAACCTGCTGCACTGTGGTCAGCTGGTAGCTGTACTTTATTAAGGAGAAGGTACAACTTCTATGGAAGTCTGGTCTCAGTACCTTCACTGCTCCTCAAATTCTGGCCATCACCTTCCCTCTTGCTTCTCCAGGTCTGATGCTGCTAAGCCCCAGGTTAGTGTTCCCTTCATCCTACCCACACATTTCTGAATCCTCTCTTCACTCAACTTTATTCAAGTGTCCCTTCAGTTGTTTCCTAAAAATGATTCTGATTGCTCTAATCATGCTACTTCCCAAATAGATTTTTCTAAACATCTTCCAGTGAATTTAATATAAAGTCAACTTTTTCAGATATGATATTATGCACTGCTCAGTATGTCACTCTTAAATATTCTTTATTGTTGAGCTCCACAAATACTATTCTCTGGTCAGCCCACATCACTGACTTCTTCACAAATTCCATGCCTTTCCACATCCATTCTTTGCTACAGAGGATGTAATATAGCTTCACGGTCCAACCCTTTGGCTCAACGATCTGCTCTCCACATCTCTTATTAAACTATTAACAGTTATATTCCTTCTATAGAACCTTCTTCTCCACCTATAAAAGACTGGGCCAGGCATATATACAAGATCCAGGCTGAGCAATCCCAGTCCTATTTTCAGGAACTTGGATTTCTTTTCTTTTTTTATTTTTTAATATTTGTACCTGCTGCATATGGAAGTTCCAGGGCCAGGGATTGAATCCAAGTGCAGCTGCAGCCTACACTGCAGCTGCAGCAATGCTGGATCCTGTAACCTACTGTGCTAGGCCCAGGAAGAAACCTGCACTTCCAAGAGACCTGAGCCACTGCAGTCAGATTCTCTCTCTCTCCATTTTTTTTTTTTTTTTTCCTTTTCAGGGCTGCACCTTCGGCATATGGCAGATTATGGTAGATGGAAGTTCCCAGTCTTGAGGCTGAATTGGATCTACAGTTTCAGGCCCACACCACAGTCATAGCAATGCAAGATCCGAGGTACATCTGTGACCTGCACTGTAGCTTGCAACAAGATCAGATCCTTAACCCACTGGGTGTGGTTAGAGATCAAACCTGCAACCTCATGGATACTAGTCAGATTCTTAACTTGTTGAGCCATAATAGGAACGGCAAGAACTTGAATTTCTGATCAGAGTTATAGTGGCTAGATTCTGCGGGTTGTGGAATAACATTAATAGAACTGTGACAAAAGAAGATCCATAGTCAACACTGGGTTTTATCCTTCTTGAGTTTTATTTGAAAATATTTCCATGATTTATATAAGATATTAGAATATATTCTCTAATAAATTATATTATGGTAGCTAAATTTTATTTCTCTAACTGAAAAACAAAAGTAATACACTAGGAATTCAACATTTGTTTTTCTTGGAATGTCAGCAACCCTCACTCCATATATTTAAAGCAAGGTCTCCAAAGAAGGTTGCAAGCCCCAGAGGGTCCACAAGATGACTCATTAGTGTGGAAAAAATATTGGGATATTATTTTTAACAAAATAATTTTAAATAATTTAAAAATTAGATATTAACATTTATTATGCAGAATAACATTGATGCCCTCACTAGCCTACAGGTCAGCTGGTAAGTTGTCCTACGTATACACAGCACAGACATCTTTATTTGCTGAGTCCATACAAGAATAAAGGTTTTATAAGGTGGAGAGATTTACAATGGTATTATGACTGTTTTGGGGGGGGGCACACTTGAGGCATATGGAGGTTCCCAGGCTAGGGGTTGAATTGGAGCCATAGCTGCCAGCTACACCACAGCCATAGCAGCACCAGATCTGAGCTGCATCTGAGACCTGCACTACAGCTCACAGCAATGCCCAATCCTTAACCCACTGACCAAGGCCAAGCATAGGACCTGTCCTCATGGATACTAATAGCACTGAGCCACGACTGGAACTCCAAGACTTTTTAATTTAAACTTTTAGCAAAAGTTAAAATAGTTTAAGTGTACCATGCTAGATGGGTTTAAATATTAGATTAAGTACTGAATTTTTATAGGACAGTGACACGAGGAGGGAAGTGACCCTGATTTGTTTTCATAACATTCAGATATTCACAATCTTTATCATGGCAAAGCGCTTAAAAGAGCTGTCAAGCATAAAGATAAGTTAAGTGGTCTAGATCTACACTTTCTCTGAACTAGACCACAGCTGGTCTCGTCGGCTCATAGACTCAGCTCTCACAGTGACCTCTAGCCCTCCTTCATAACCAATGTCTCTCTCTCCATTTTGTCTCCTCAGTAGCATATGAACTATGCTCTGATTTCTCTCACCTTAAAAAGTGACTCCACTTTGCCCTCCAACTCCACCATCTCATTTTCTCAGGCTTCAAAGGACGATTTCTTAAAATGTTCATCTTTATTTGCTGAGTCCATTCCCTGCAAACCCATTCAATCAGGTTTTACTTCTACTTCCACTAGGAAGCTCTCATCAATGTCACAAATGTTCCTTCAGTTGGCAAGTGCAATTCACCAGACCTCATCTTCCTTGATCTATAAGCAGCTCCATCCTAGGTGATTATTCTCTCCTCCTGAAACTCTCTCTGTACTTCCCAGGAGTAAACATTCTACTGGTTTTCCTCCTTCTTCCTGATTATTTTTTTTCTTTTCCTCCTTTATTTGTTTTTACCTATCTGACTCTTAAACATTGGAGTCCCTTGGTATTCTTTCTTCTGTTTTCTGCATATACATAGTAACTTGATGGTATCATCCACTAACGAGCATCCATGAATGTAATATTATTACGGAATATTTAGAAAATATGGAAAAGAGGAAAAAACCCATGTAACCACCCAACAATTATTATTTATAATTTTTGCCATCTTTATTTCAAGTCTTTTTTGAAATAAAGTATTGTTGTTATTGTAGAAAGAATATTCTTATTGTGATAAGTATGAAAACCTAGAAAATGTTAAGAAAGTAAGGCCATCTAAATATGGGGTGGGGGAGAAAGGGGAGAAGAAGAAGAAGGGGGAGGAGGAGAGGAAAGAAAAAAGAAGGGGAAGAAGAATGAGGGGCAGGGGAAGGAGGAGAAGTAGCAGAAAAAGGAGAAAGAGGGAGGAGTAAAAATAAATACAGTCAATAAGCAAGACACATGGATATTTGATGCCTATTGTATGATATTATTTAGTTTTACTTTTAAGGGAGGAAAGTAGGCATTTAAGAGTAAATGTTAGAGTCTGTTTCTATTTTGTAGATAGGTTCATTTGTGCCATATTTTAGATTCCACAGAGGTGATATTATAGGGTACTTGTCTATGTCTGACTTACTTTATTCAGTATGAGAATCTGTAGTTGCAACCATGTGGCTACACATGGCATCATTTTGGGTTTTATTTTGGCTGAGTACTATTCTATTGTACATATGTACCACATCTTCTTAATCCATTCATCTGTTAATGGACATTTAGGTTAGAATGGATAAACAACAAGGTACTACTCTATAGCACAGGAAACTGTATCCAATATCTTGAGATAGAACATGACAGAAGATGGTATGAAGAAAAGAATGTGTATATATAACCTGGGTCATTATACTGCACAGCAGAAATTGATACAATGGTATAAATCAACTACACTCTAATAAAAATGAAAAAGAAGTAAAAAAAATAAATGTTAGAAACTCTCACCACCACCTGGTATAGAACAGCTGAGTGAAGTAATAAATGACTAGTTCTGTGAGTGAAGGGTGATTCACACTCCCCTAGGTGAAAATATCATTTCTGATTTCTTCCTATGTGTTCCTCTGACAGTGATGGGTAATTCTCCCCTCTCACTATTCCTCTGTCAATGGACCTTTCTGACTTCATACCATTTCTCATATCAAAAGGCAAATAAGAGACGTGCAGATAGGAGTAAGAGAGAAAAACAGAACAGGGATGAAGTCCCAAAGAGATAAATGGCAGGGACTTTAGGGCACAGAAAGGAAGAGGAAAACCTAGTCTGTGGGACATGTGTATCAATCAATCTTTGCATCGGACAACTTTGCTGATGTGAGAAAATCAGAGTCAACAGTAAACTCTGGAAAGTGACCATATTCAAACTGAGGTACTGGAAAGACTTGGAGAGAGGTGTGCCACGGGCAAGGATGCTCCTGAGCAGAAGAAGTGAACCCACAACATCCTTAATACTAAGAGGAATAAATTTTGGTGTATGCTCCTCAAGCTTGAGTGACTGAATGGTCTTGGTTTGAATAAGGCTGTCACATTTTTGTTTGTTTTTTGTGTGTTTTCTGTATACTAATTAGTTCTGCTTTGAAATTTCTCCTTTTCTCCAAGGTAAGCTAAAAACTCTCTTTTCTGTTTGGTTGCTGTTTTGTTGGGGAAGAAGTTCAAGGGACATCAAAAGCTTGTTTTAAGCAAGATCATTTTACTCATTAGTATTGTGTAGACCTTATCTTGATCTATAAAGTTTTTTTTTCACATTAAACATTTAGCCAGTGACCTTGAAGTGAGGCCATTTCCAACTCAAATGTCAGCAGAAAGAAATGCCAGTTTTTATGAAAATTTTGCTTATGAATTTTAAATGTGAGAGTAATGTTCTTTGGATTTTAAAAATATTCCATTCCCTCTCGCCTTTATTATTACTATAACCTTTAATATTTCAGACAAAGACTTTTCAGCTGTTCAAATTAGTTACATTCAGACAGAGACCTTATGAATAGTGATCATTAAAATTTTACCATTTTCCCAAATGAGTGATTTCTAGAGCTAAATCTGTGATATTGAATAAAGCATGCAGGTACAATCTAAATTCTTTATCATAAGCTTTCTTTTGGAATTTGTTCTCAATATTGTTTTATTAAATGTCAGAAATACTAATGTGCTACTATCAAGGCTGAATCTAGATTTAGAAGAAAAATCTAGATTAAAAAATTATCTGAAATTCGTAGGAATAGAAAAATAGAAAGAAGAGCCTTAATCAAAAATTGTTACAGAACTCTGAAATAAAGCTCTGTGGCACAGCTACTTTAGAGGTAGAATTTATGTTTTTTTCTTGTTGAATCATTGCTTTAATTAAAACTTTTTACTTAACATTTTATAATTATGGAGGGATACCCACATCCATCTGCCTAATTACATGCATTGAAAATATCAAAAAAAAAAAAGGAGTTCCCTTCGTGGCGCATTGGTTAACAAATCCGACTAGGAACCATGAGGTGGCGGGTTCGATCCCTGGCCTTGCTCAGTGGGTTAACGATCCGGCGTTGCTGTGCGCTGTGGTGTAGGTTGCAGACGCAGCTCGGATCCCGTGTTGCTGTGGCTGTGGCATAGGCCAGTGGCTATAGCTCCGATTAGACCCCTAGCCTGGGAACCTCCACATGCCGCAGGTGCGGCCCTAAAATGACCAAAGGCAAAAAAAAAAAAAGAAAGAAAATAAGGTTATACTCACTTCCTGTATAATAACTATATTAATTCTTGTCAGTTAAATAAATTGTATTTAATTATTTAGTCCTTTTTTATTTTATTTTATTTTTATTAGAGTATGGTTGATTTACTGCACTCTGTTAATTTCTGCTGTACAGCATAGTGACCTGGTCATACAAAAATATACATTTTTTCTCATACTATCTTCCATCATGTTTTGCCCCAAGAGGCTGGATATAGTTCCCTGTGTTGTACAGTAGGACCTCATTGTTTATCCATTCTAAATGTCATAGTGTACATCTACCAACCCCAAACTCCTTGTCCATTCCATTCCCTCCCCCTCCCCATTGACAACCATAAATCTGTTCTCTAGGTCCATGAGTCTGTTAATTAATTAGAATTTTCTCTTCATTTTGTTATAAAAGAAAACATTGCATAATATCCCTTTCCAGATCCTTTCCTCTTCCCAGCTGAAAAAAGAAGAATCAAGTATTATATGAATTGCTATTGAGAATTTGAAACAAACAGCTTCTATTAGTTTCCATTAGCCACCTGGGAATAATTAGAACAATTGTTTTTCAAATGTATGAAAGAATTTCATTATATCATTAAAGAAACCTAAAGCATCAAAAACCCTTTAAATAGAACTTGACTATAGTAATAGCTAACACCTAAGTGTTTATAAGTGTCAGACACTGTGCTAAGTCTTTTGCATGTATTATTTTGTTTAAATATCATAATGACTCTGTGAAATAAGCACCTTAGGATAAATAAAAACTAAGATGCAGAGAGCTCACTCACTGTCCCACAGCAAGTTGTTATGTGGCATTTGCATTGGAGTTTGCCTGGCTCCAGCAGCAGATTGGACCCATGTGGGAGATGGTGTTACCTCTTCAAGTATCTGCTGCTCCCCTTGCTGTAAAGACAAGAGTCTCCAAACTCACAGACTCCAAGCTTGGTTCTACAACTGACTTTGCCAAATGGGTGATGGAAAGTGACATGTGCCGTTTCCAAATGAGAGATTTATAACCCATCACTGGGTTCCCCACCTTCTTGTTTTCCCTTTCCCTGAAACCAGCAGTGTCCCCAGTGGGGCTGTTCCTACAGTGTGAGTCTCAGGTGATGCTGACACTAAGAAAGCCCACCAAACAGTAGTGAACACTCAAGTAAGAGTTCACTGGAACAGCCATTGAGATCCCCGGTGTGTTTTTTGTTGTAGCATGATTGTGTCTAACCTGACAGACTCCACACTATCCTACTGGTGCTTCTATTTGCTTATCTCTGCCCCCCCCCCACATGTAGAGAAATTTCTTGTCCTGTGAATTTTTCTTTACTGCCAATAAGCTAGAACAAATAAAAATTTTCACCCCTGCAGAACATTCTGAATATATTATAAAGTGCTTTGGTGAGCTTTGCAAGTATACACCACAATTAAATAAAGAGGGTGGGAAAATTATAAAATGCCCCCTTTGGTTGGATGCTATACAGATTCTTTTAAGAGATCATTTTCTTCATACCTACTTCGGTCCTGGATCCACTCTCTAAAGTTCTCTGTAAGCACAGTTTAAAAGGACATTTTAAAAGATTCTGGGAGAGGCAGCAAGTTGGCAGGAGTAAGAAGTCGAGCTCACCCTCTCCCAAAAACACATCAAGAAAACACATCTACATATAAAACAACTTGCACAGAACATCAACTGAATGCTGGCAGAAGAACTTAAACCTCCAAAAAGGGCAAGAAACTCTTGACATAACTGGGTAGAACAAAAGGAAAAAAAAGTGGAAAAGGAGAGAGAGAGGAAAGGGATCAGGATGGCACTAGCACTCCAGGGAGGGAGCTGTGAAGGAGAAAAGGAACCCACACCTTGGGAAGCCACTTAACTGATGGAAGGATCAGCTGAGCCAGAGAGACCTCAAAGCTGCCACAGAGAAAAGCACAGAAACTGGACTGAGAACACCAAAGTGCAGTGAGAGCCTCACAGATCATCTGAACACTGGCACAGACTCCACAACCTAAGACACTTGGGCCGGGGTTGGGAGCTGAGACTTAGGCTCTGGAGGTCAGTCCCTGGGAGAGGGCCGGGGTCGGCGGTTTGGAGACAGCCTAAGGGGCTATGGAGCAGTGCACCACAGGCAGAAGAGTGATACTCTATAGACTCTGAAGTGGAATGCCAGGACAGAGGGAACCTGGGGGAAGGTATGGGCCCCATGGGAGAGGCAAGGCTCCATTGTTATGGAGGATGAGAAGAGGAAGGGCTGACCACCATAGGAAATTCCTTGCACCCGAGCATGTGCAAAGGGTGGGGCAGCTAAAGCACAAACCACCAGTACCCAGAGGCTCCTTGCAAGACCTCCATGGTCCAGACCTCCGGCACAGGCATCCATAAGACTCTTGTTTGTATATGGGAGATTGGGCACTTCTTGTGCAGGCTACCCGTAGCCAGGCATCTCTAGTGTGGGCTAAGGGCCTCAGTGGGCTAAGTGGGACATGGGGCCTACCAAGAACCAGACACTGTTGCTTTCACTCCCCTGGGAACACCCCCTTCCTGCAGCTGCCACAGCCAAACTCTCAGGGCAGCATCCAGACCTCCTGTATGGTCTAAGTGGGACAGGGTGCTTCTTGGTGGCCTGCAGGGGGTGGGAGCAAACCACCGCAGTTGTCCCTGACTCCATAGGTGGGTGTGGCCCACCATCAAAGGAGATTCCTGAACAAAAATCACTCGCAGCCCCAACCACCTCAGAGGGCAAAACAGAGAAGGACATTATGACGGAACACCACCTGCTGTTGCTCTCACTCCCCCAGGAGCACACCTGCCCTGCAGCTGCCACTGTCAAACATTCTGGGCAGTGTCCAGAGGCTTGTTCCTTCACAGGAACCTGTAACTAAAAGCACCTTGTGCAGCACATCCTGTAGGGGCTAAGCAGGAAGAGGTGCTTCCTGCATGGTCTACAGGAAGCAGAGACAAACCACTGCAGTTATCTCTGGCTCCAGAGGTGGGAATGGCATGCCACCACCGGTGGTCTATGAACAGGTACCACTTGCAGCCCCAGTCACATCAAGGGAACCACAGAGGAGGGCATGTGACTGAACACCACTTGTGGGTGCTCTTCCACTCCTGGGAACACACTGGCCCTGCTGCTCCCACTGCTAAGTGCTCTGGGCAGTACCCATATGCCTGATGTTTATCACTTCCCAGAACCCTGCAACTAAGAATAACCTGTACAGCACCTCTTATGTGAGCTAAGTGAGATGGGTCACTTCATGCATGGTCTACAGTTGCTGGGGGGCAAACCACCATAGTTATCACTGGCTCTAAAGACAATCATGGCCCACTATCACTAGGAGTCCCTGAACAGGTACAACCTGCGGTTCCAGTCTCCTCAGAGGAGGGCATTGCAATTGAACACTAGTCACTGTGGCTCTCACTCCCCTGGGAACTCAAACATCCCGCTGCTTCTACTGCCAATTGTCTGGACTCCTGGTAGATCTGCCTAGAGCTCAATACCACTTGCCAGGGCCCTGAAACTAGGAGTATCCAGTGTTACCTTCCTGCAGGTCTTGCTGCTGTTTAGAGCCCAGAGATCAGGCACCAACTGCTGGCCCTACCCATTGCTTCCTTCCGCCTGAAAACACATGGAGCACCAGGGAGATAGCCTGCTCCACTGAAGAGAGAGACACCAAAATTTCAAACTCCCACAACAAAAATAATTAATAAACCTGCCAAAAAATACAAAGTGGTGCTGTTGCCTGGAAATAGCTTTACAAAACTACAGTGTGGTTTCCCCAAATTCACAGAAAAAGAAAACCATAAGCAAGATGAAAAAGCTAGGAAACTATTCCCAGTTAAAGGAACAGGAGGTCATCTAAAGCAGTCAACAATGAAACAGACCTCTGCAGTCTAACAGAAATAGAGTTCAGAGGGAGGTAGTGAAAACACTTGAGGAATTAAGGCTGAATATCAAAGAATTAAGAGAAGACACAAACTGCAATGCAGATTCCCTTAGAAATGAACTAGAAAGTATAAGGAGGAGCCAAGAAAAGCTAGAAAGCTCATTTGCAGAGATGCAAACTGAGCTAAAGCAATAAAGACCAGATTGAACAATGCAGAGGAACAAATTAGTGATGTGGAAGATAGGATAATGGATATCACCCAATCAGGCCAGCAGACAGAAAACCAAATGAAAAAACATGAAAGCAATATAAGAGATCTATGGGATAATACAAAGGGTCCCAATCTATGGAATTCCAGAAGGAGAAGAAAAAGAAAAGGGGATTGAAAATGTATTTGAAGAAATCATGTCTGAAAACTTTCCAAATCTGAAGGACTCTGACATTAAGATACAGGAAGCACAGAGTGCCCCAAACAAGCTGAACCCAAACAGGCCCACACCAAGACATATTATAATAAAAGTAGCAAAAATTAAAGATAAAGAGAGGATCCTAAAGGCAGCAAGAGAAAAGCAAAGCATTAATTATAAGGGATCTGCCATAAGGCTATCAACTGATTTCTCTATGGAAACACTACAGGCCAGAAGAAAGTGGCAAGATATATTTAAAGTTCTTAAAGGAAAAAAATTGCAACCTAGAACACTCTACCCAGCAAGAATATCATTTAAAATAGAAGTGGAAATAAATAATTTATCCAACAAACAAAAGCTAAGAATACAGCAATACTAAACCCTTTCTAAAAGAAATACTTAAAGGGATCCTATAAAAAAATTAAAAAGTAAGAAATAGAATGGAGGAAACCACAAATGGAAAGCAATCATTCAAATAATCCAGCATACAGATCTAAACATGGAGATGTTTAAAAACAAACAAACAAACAAAAAGAGACAACAAAATCATACATTATGGGGAGTGAAAATAAAAAAATATAGACTTTATTTTTTAACTTTTTAAAAAACATTTTTTTAAATGATGTGTTTGAGAGAATAGAGCAATCAGGCTAAAACAAAAGAAAAGTCAAAAACCACATGATCATCTCAATAGATGCAGAAAAAGCATTTGACAAAGTTGAACATCTATTTATGATCAAAACTTTTACCAAAGTGGAGATCCAGGAAGCATACCTTAACATAATAAAAGTCATTTATGACAAACCCACAGCCAAATAATACTCAATGGAGAAAAGCTGAAAGCCTTCCCACTAAAATCTGGAACAAGACAAGGATGCCCACTCTCACCACTGTTATTCAACATAGTAATGAGAGTCCTAGCTAAGGCAATCAGACAAGCAAAAGAAATAAAAACATCCAAATAGGAAGAGAAGAGGTGAAACTGTCACTGTACACAGAGGACATGATATTATATATAGAAAAGTCCAAGGACTCAACCCCAAAATTACTTGAATTGATCAACAATTTCAGCAAAGTAGCAGGATATAAGATTAATATCCAGAAATCAATTGCATTTATGTATACTAACAATGAAATATTAGAAAAGGAATACAGAAATAAAATAACTTTTAAAATTGCACCCCAAAAAAATCAAATACCTGGGAATAAACCTCACCAAGAGGTGAAAGACTTTTATGCTGAGAACTATAAAACATTAATAAAGAAAATCAAAGAAGATACATAGAAATTGAAAGATATCCCATGCTCATTGGCTGGAAAAAATAATATTTTAAAAAACGGCCATACTACCCAAAGCTATCTACAGATTCAGTGCAGTCCATATCAAATTACCCATGACATTCTTCACAGAATTAGATCACACAATCCAAAAATTTATATGGAATGACAAAAGACCCAGAATCGCTAAAGCAATTCTGAGGAACAAAAACCAAGCAGGGGGCAAAACTCTCCCAGACTTCAGGAAGTATTACAGGGACACAGTAATCAAGACAGAGTGGTACTGGTACCAAAACAGACATTCATAGCAATGCAACAGAATAGAGAACCCAGAAATAAATCCAGACACCTACTGTCAATTAATCTTTGACAAAGGAGGCAAGAACAAAAAATGGAGAAAAGACAGTCTTTTCAGTAAGTATTGCTGGAAAACCTGGACATCTGCATGCAAATCAATGAAACTAGAACACACTCTCACACCATGCACAAAAAAAAACTCAAAATGGCTTAAAGACTTAAATATAAGACAAGACACCATTAAACGCCTGGAAAAGAACATAGGCAAAACATTCTCTGACATCAACCTTACAAATGTTTTTTCAGGTCACTCTCCCAAAGCAACAGAAATAAAAGCAAAACTAAATCAGTGGTACCTAATCAAGCTGAGAAGCTTTTGCACAGCAAAGGAAACCAAAAAGAAAACAAAAAGGCAGCTTACAGAATGGGAGAAAATAGTGTCAAATGATGCAATGGACAAGGGCTTAATCTCTAAAATGTACAAACAACTTATACAACTCCAAAGCAAAAAAGCCAACAACTCAATTGAAAAATGGGCAAAAGACCTGAAAAGACATTTCTGCAAAGAAGATATGCATATGGCCAACAAGCACATGAAAAAATGCTCAACATCACTGATGATTAGAGAAATGCAAATCAAAACTACTATGGGGTACCACCTCACACCAGTCAGTATGGCCGTCATTAATAAGTCCACAAACAACAAATGCTGGAGCGGGTGTGGGAATGTAAGCTGGTACACCACTATGGAAAATGGTATGGAGGTACCTTAGGAAACTATATATAGAACTACCCTATGACCCAGCAATTCCACTCTTGGACATATATCCGAACAAAAGTTTCCTTGAAAAAGACACATGCACATCCATATTCATTGCAGCACTATTCACAATAGCCAAGACGTGGAAACAACCCAAGTGTCCATTGACAGATGATTGGATTAGGAAGATGCGGTATAAATACACAGTGGAATACTACTCAGCCATAAAAAAAGAATAAAATTATGCCATTTGCAGCAGCATGGATAGAATTAGAGACTCTCGTATTGAGTGAAGTAAGAAAGAAAGAGAAAGACAAACACCGTATGATATCACTTATATCTGGAATCTAATATAGTGAACAAATTAACCTTTCCATAGAAAAGAAACTCACAGACTTGGAGAACAGACTTGTGGTTGCCAAAGGGGGGGGGGAGGTAATGGGATGGTCTGGGAGTCTGGGGTTAACAGATGTAGACTATTGCCTTTGGGATGGAAAAGCAAGGAGATCCTGCTGTATAGCACCAGGAACAGTGTCTAATCACTTGTGATAAATCTATATAGATATGCTTAACCAGGTCACCATGCTGTGCAGTTTAAAATTGACAGAAAACTGTAAAACAGCTATAATTGAAAAATAAAAATCATAATATTAAAAAAAAAAAAGATTCTGGAGTTCCCAGTGTGGTTCCATGGTTAAGAACCTGACTAGTATCCATGAAGATACGGGTCCATTTCCTGGCCTCATTCAGTGTGTTAAGGATGCTCCAGTGTTGCTTCAAGCTGTGGTGTGGGTTACAGATACTCTGCTCTGATATTATGCAGCAAGGACTTAAAAACAAAAACACACACACACAAAAAAAAAACAAAAACAAGAAGGAAAAACAGATTCTGTTGACAGGTGCAGATCCTGAGACTGCTCATCCTTGAGGTGATTTTACTGCCTTCCACTCACTCTCTTGTCTTTAAAATAGTACTTACACCCACTGCTGCCCAGAGGCTGTGATTGCAAAGACTAAAGACTGACTCATCTAGTTTTTAGTCTCTTGGACTTTTCAGTGAGCTGGCAGAATCACAGGGATGGGGATGAAAATGGTCGAATGCTTTTGCATTTACTACATTTTTGTAACCACACTCAGCTGCTTCCCAACAGTGTGGTTGAATAGAAAAGGAGAGGCCACAACCCTCTCCTGCCTACAGACCTATAGGTGGGAGTGGGCTTTTTTGGGAAGGGTTGCCTGATAGATGTCACTATTGTTTTATTTATTTATTTATTTTAAAATTTTGGCTGCTTGGCAGCACATGGAGTTCCAGGACTGGGAATCGGATCCAAACTGCAGTTGATATCTAAGCCACAGCTGTGGCAATGCTGGATCCTTTAACCCACACGCTGGACCTGGGACTGGACCTGTGTTCTGATGCTGTAGAGAGACTGCCCATCACACAGCACCACAGTGAGAACTCCACTCTTGTCTTACTTTAAATTCCATCTCTTTTGGCTCAGCTTATGTCCATTGATTTTGTTTGAAATTTGCTAAAAAAAAAAAAAAAAAGCAAGATAAACAGCCATGACTTTCTCATTGGCAGCCACTTGTGTGTACAGAAAATGACTTATTGGTGCTCTAATTGGACAGTCATAGCTCAGTCTTTATCAGACATGCCCCGCTATTTACCACTGTCCAGGCCCTGACCTCATGTCCAGCAGGGAGTAACTTTGTAGTCAAGGGCTCTGTTTCTTTGATGAGAGTACCCATATATCAAATGCCTGTACAGACTAAATAGAAACTTCAAGCGTGGTGTAAATAGACTTTAAATGTTTACCTTAGCCTCTTCTTTATGGCTTGGCCCTAGCAAAAGTAGCTTGTCACTTTCTCAGCTGTGCCTTCTGGCCCCAGTACCAACTTGGGAGCAAATGATTTTAATAAAAATGAAATCAACAACAGTTCTAGAAAACACAATTAAATAAAAAAAAGTGCCTCCTTTATATCAGCAAATTTTGACATTTTCAAAGGTTACTTCATGGTTAAAGGCAGTAAATGTAGGAAAGGGTCAGGACTTATCACTGATTCCATAGTTCTTCCATATGGTATAATGTGAAATGGATTATTGGGTCTTCCATGTGAATTGTCCTTTCACTCTGCTACTCATTTTACTAGGTGTGTTAAAAAAAAAAAAAAAAGGCTGTCTAGATCAGTGCTGTCCAACAGAGCATTTTGTAATGATGTAAATATTCTATAATTCTGCACAATCTAGTATTGAGCCACCAACCACATGTGCCTAATGAGCATTTAAAGTCTGGTAATGCAACTGAGAAAATAATTTTTGAATTACATTTATTTGAATGGACTTAAATATCTGCATGTTGTGACCACATGGGGCAATCGAGTCTGGACCACATATAACTTAAATTTTTAGAATCACAGATCTTTAGTGTTGCAAGCATTTCACAGGGAATCTGACCTAAGCTCTCTGTTTTGTGACTCATCCATTAGAGCATTGATTTCTGACATTATCCTTGGAAAGATTTTGCTGTCAACTACAGTTACTTCCTTCATCTAATCACTACAAGTGAGGACAGAGCCCAGTGGTTTCTGGGTTTCATTCTCCCACGTTAAAACTGTCTTTATCAACCATAACATTGTTCAAGTATGCAAATAGGATCATTAATGTGGTGAATAATAAACATAACAGAATGCTACAAATCATCTTAAGTAATGATGATTGCCCTTACAATTCATAGAATTAGAAAAAAAAGGAGTTTGGGTGTGAGTGTGTATTTGGGGAGATATGAAGACAGGAGACATTATTCCTGCAGAAACATTGAGAATATTATTTTTTGTTGTTCTTGCTAGAAACCATGACTTGTTTATTTTTGTTTCTTCACATAGAAAAGATTGATGAAACTAAAAGATGGTTCTTTGAAAAGATTGACAAAATTGATAAACACTTAGCCAGACCTATCAAGAAAAAAAGAGAGAAGACACAAATCAATAAAATTAGAAATGAAAAAGGAGAAGTAACAACAGACATCACAGAAATACAAGGGATCATAAGAGACTACTATATGCAACTATATGGCAATAAAATGGAAAACCTAGAAGAAATGGACAAATTCTTAGAAAAGTACAATCTCCCAAGACTAAACCGAGATGAAATATAGAATATGAATAGACCAGTCAAAAGTTCTGAAATTGAAACTGTGAATAAAAAACTTCCAACAAACAAAAGTCCTGGACCAGATGGCTTCACAGGTGAATTCTATCAAACATTTAGAGAAGAGTTAACACTATCCTTCTGAAACTCTTCCAAAAAATTGCAGAGGAAGGGACACTCCCAAACTCATTCTATGAGGCAACCAGCACCCTGATAACAATACCAGACAAAGATACCACAAAAAAAGAAAATTACAGGCCAATCTGACTGAAGAACATAGAAGCAAAAATCCTCAACAAAATACTAGCCAACCAAATCCAACAATACATTAAAAAGATTGTACATCATGATCAAGTGGGATTTATCCCAGGGATGAAAGGATTCTTCAATATCCGCAAATCAATCATTATGATACACCGTGTTAACAAACTGAAGAATAAAAACCATATGATCCTCTCCATAGATGCAGAAAAAGCCTTTGACAAAATCCAACACCCATTTCTGACAAAAACCCTTCAGAAAGTGGGCATAGGGGAAACATACCTCAACATAATCAAGGCCATCTATGACAAACCCAGAGCTCACATCATTCTCAATGGTGAAAAGCTGAAAGAGTTCCCGCTGAGATCAGGAACAAGACAGGGATGTCCACTCTCACCACTACTATTCAACATGTTTTGGAAGTCCTAGCCACAGCAGTCAGAGAAGTAAAAGAAATAAAAGGAATCCGAATTGGAAAGGAAGAAGTAAAACTATCACTATTTGCAGATGACATGATACTATACCTAGAGAATCCTAAAGACTCTACCAGAAAACTATTAGAGCTCATCAGTGAATTTGGCAAAGTCGCAGGTTACAAAATTAATACACAGAAATCAACTGCATTTCTATCTTACTAACAAGGAAAGATCAGAAAGAGAAACTAGGGAAGCAATCCCATTTACCATCGCATCAAAAAGAATCATATGCTTAGGAATGAACCTACCTAAAGAGACAAAAGACCTGTACTCTGAAAACTATAAGGCACTGATGAAAGAAATCAAGGATGACATGAACAGATGGAAAGACATACCATGCTCTTGGACTGGAAGAGTCAATATTATAAAAATGACTAGACTACCCAAGGCAATCTAAGGATTCAATGCAATCCCTATCAAATTACCAAGGACATTTTTCACAGAACAAGAACAAAATATTTTAAAGTGTTTAGAAGCACACAAAAAAAAACCAGAATAACCAAAGACATTCTGAAAAGGAGCTGGAGGAATCAGGCTCCCTAACTTCAGACTCTACCACAAAGCTACAGTCATCAAAACTGTATGGTACTGGCACAAAGACAGAAATATAGATCAGTGGAACAGGATAGAAAGCCCAGAATTAAACCCATGCACCTACAGTCAACTAATCTATGACAAAGGAGGCAAGAATATACACTGGAGGAAAGACAGCCTGTTTGATAAGTGATGCTGGGAAGACAGGACAGCCACATGTAAAAAAATGAAACTAGAACACTTCCTAACACCATGCACAAAAATAAACACAAAATGGATTACAGTTCAAGATATAAGGCTAGATATGATAAATCTCTTTGAGGAAAACATAGGCCAAACACTCTCTGACATAAATAATAGCAACATCTCCTCAGATCCATCTGTCAGAATAATGACGATAAAAAGAAAAATAAACAAATGGGACTTAATTAAACTTCAAAGTTTCTGCACAGCTAAGGAAACCCTAAACAAAACCAAAAGACAAACCACAGAAAGGGAGAAAATATTTGCAAATGAATCGACTGACCAGGGATTAATCTCCAAAGTTTACAAACACCTCCTACAGCTCAATACCAAAAAAACAAACAACCCCATCAAAAAATGGGCAGAAGATCTAAACAGACAATTCTCCAAAGAAGACATACAGATGGCCAAAAAACAAATGAAAAGATGTTCAGCATCACTCATTATTAGAGAAATGCAAATCAAACCTCTATGAGATACCACCTTATGCCAGCCATAAGGCCATCATCAAAAAGTCTACAAACAATAAGTGCTGGAGAGGGTGTGGAGAAAAAGGATCCCTATTACACTGTTGGTGGGAATGCAAATTGGTGCAACCACTGTGGAAAACAGTATGGAGATTCCTCAGAAAACTCAAAATAGAATTACCATTTGATCCAGCAATCCCACTGCTGGGCATCTATCCTGAGGAAACCATGACTCAAAAAGACACATGTACTCCAGTGTTCATTGTAGCATTCTATGCAATAGCCAAGTCATGGAAACAACCTAAATGGCCATCGACAGAGGAGTGGATAGGAAAGATATGGTACATACATACAATGGAATATTACTCAGCCATTAAAATGAATAAAATAACATTTATAGCCACATGGATGGACCTAGAAATTATCATGCGAAGTGAAACCAGTCAGACAATGAGACACCAACATCCAATGCTACCACTTACATGTGGAAACTGAAAAATGGACACAATAAACTTCTGTGCAGAACAGATAATGACTCACAGACTTTGGAAAACCTGTGGTTTCCAAATGAGACAATCTGGGGGTGGGGGTATGCACTGAGGGTTTGGGATGGAAATGCTATCAAATTGAATTGTGATGATTTTTGTACACCTATAACTGTAATAAATTTCATTAAGTAATGAAAAAAAATAAAATATTTTTGCTTCTTCAGTTCTGAACACAATGACTTCAATTTGGTAGATAACCAATATCACACAGTTGATGTGATACAAACTTACTGAAACTAAGTGACTGCTCTGAGGATGGTGAATGGCTTCCCAGTGGTTGGCATCTGCCCACAATAAATTGACCAGTGACTGTGTTATTTTACTGGTACATGATGCTGGCTTTATATTGGGATCCCCAAAGAAACTTAAAAAAATGTCATGCCCCAATTCCAGGGATTGGTGGCCTATGCATCTATAGCTTTGAAAGCTCCCCAGATGATTCTGGGGAAAATGGTTGACTTGGTAAATGATGGTTAATGAGGAAAAGTTCAGATATATTTCAGAGTTAAGATTAGGCTTGACTCTAATCTATTGCCTTAGAATATGCTAAAGAGGACCGTAACTGGACTAAGGAAAACACATATCACTACTATAAATAGGGAGATAAAGTTCTGGTAATTTTTAAAACAATAAGGCAAGAAACCATCCAGGACAAAACTGGTATATTCTGTTATTCTCAGGGCCCCTGGGGAGCTCAAGCTGATATGCCTGGGCCTCTGGGGAGCTCAAGCTGATAGAGTCAAATGTCTATGTCAGAGATTGTGGTCCTGGGAGGGAAATCACTCTTGAGAAGGAAGCAGAAGAATTTTGGTCCCAAGAACCAGATTTCACAACAGGGCTTGGGTGAAGGGAATAAAGGTATGCATGTGGATGGCACTGATATTTGAATAATAAACATACTTGCCAGTAACCGCTATCACACATGTAATGCCTACTATTAGTTACACCCACTTTCATGTTCTGTAAAGCAATTTTTCTTCTACTTTCACATAAAAGAGTTTTTTACTTCTTTTGTCATGGATCAGTTGACCTTAAGTGCTTGGATTTATTTCTGGGCTTTCTGTCTTGTTCCATTGATCTATATTTCTGTGTTTGTGCCAGTATAAACTGTTTTGGTGACTGTAGCTTTGTAGGATAGTCTGAAGTCAGGGATTCCTAAAGTCAGTCTGATTCCTTCATCTCTGTTTCTCTTTCTCAGAATTGCTTTGGTTATTTGGGGACTTTTTTGTTTCCATACAAATTTCAAATTATTTTGTTCTAATTATGTGAAGAATGCCATTGATAATTTGATAGGGATTGCACTGAATCTATCAGAAAGAGGTTCTATCCCTAACCTTGATCAGTGGGTTAAGAATCCAGCATTGCCATGAGCTGTGGTGTAGGTCGCAGACACGGCTCAGATCCAACATTGCTGTAGCCATGTGTAGGCAATGGCTACAGCTTTGATTTGATCCCTAGCCTGGTAACCTCCATATGCCATGGGTACAACCCTAAAAATACAAAAAAAAAAAAAAAAAGACATAGAGAACAGACTTGTGGCTGCCAAGGTAGAGGGAATGAGTGGGATGCATAGGGAGTTTGAGTTGGTAGATTCTAACTGTGACATTTAGAATGGATAAGCCATGAGATCCTGCTGTACAGCACAGGGAACAGACATGATGGAAAATGAGATAAGAAAAAATATACATACATACATATATATATACACACACACATATAGGACATATATATAACTTGGTCACTATGCTGTACATCAGAAATTGGCACATTATAAATCAACTATATTTTAATAATTTTTTTTGTTTGTTTTTGCTTTTTAGGGCTGCATCCATGACATACGGGGATTCCCAGACTAGGGGTTGAATCAGAGCTGCAGCGGAGGCCTATGCCACAGTCACAGCAATGTGGGATCTGAGCTGCATCTGTGACCTACACCATATCTCACAGCAACTCTGGATCCCTAACCCACTGGTGATGCCAGGGATAGAACCCACATCCTCATGGATACTAGTCATATTTGTTTCCAATGAGCCACAATGGGAGCTCCCTAATAAAAATTTTTAAATAGCTTTTTATGGTTAGGATTAAAGAGGACTGAGGCACTGGAAGGCCTTGAGTACCAGTAACATACAATGAAGAGGCAACTGTGGAGGAGGTTCCAGGGTTCAGAGGGGTATGCTTGTTCAAGTGAGATTGTATTTCCTCTTATTTGCATATCATAATCCTTTATATCCATGATATCATTTTGGAAACTAAAAGAAAAAGAACTTAAATGATAATAAAACTTTGGTTAGTACTTGGATTTGAAAACATGGGCCTCAATTTCCAAATGAATTAATGAGAATGTTTGAACAAAAATAAAATTGTTGATAGTGACTGCAAAGCACTAATGTAGCCAGTATCCTTTTTTCTACAGAGGCGTTAGAAAGATCTCTTTATCACAAACCCAAAATTTAAGTAATAACTCTATTTGGGCTGTGTCTATTCATTACAAAGACGAGTTTCTGATTCAGTCTCTTTTCCAAAAGAAAAGTGTAACTTACAGAGATATCTTTTTTGTTTGTTTATTTGTTGTGTTTTGTTTTTTAGGGCCACACCCATGGCACATGGAAATTCCCAGGCTAGGGGTCAAATTGGAGCTGCAGCTGAGGCCTACACCACAGCCACAGCAATACATGATCTAAGCCGCACATGCGACCTACACCATAGCTCATGGCAATGCCAGATCCCCAACCCACTGAGCTAGGCCAGAAATCAAACCCATATCCTCAGGGATACAAATCAAATTCATTTCCATTGAGCCACAACAGGAACTCCCAGAGATTTCTTTTATGAATCTCTCATCCAAGACTCTAGTTCTTACTTTGAGATTACATTTTTTTATAGAAAAATATATTTTGGCAGAAAGTTATATTTGTTCACTTAAAGTCAAAGTAAGTATATTCCCAAAGTCTAGCTTAAAACTTTGTATGTGCATGGAATAAATGTTTTCTGATTGACTGATTTGGATGAAAAATAAGAGGGAACTTAGCAGTTGAAATTTGGGATGGCTTGTTAGCTCCAGAATATAATTCAATGTGAGACAAACAGGGGAAACTATGTATGCATGTGTTTTTATGGATTTCTGATTCAAAAAATAGTTCTTAGCTTTGGAAGTAAGAAATCATATAGATGATAATTTTTTTATAAATATTTTTTCTCCCATTATGTGTATTGTCTTTTTAATTTCTGGATGGTGTGCTTTGAAGCTCAAAGGTTTTCAGTTTTCATCAAATTCAATTTATATATTTTTTCTTTTGATTTTTTTTTTTTTATTGTCTTTTCTAGGGCCACACCTGCAGCATATGGAGGTTCCCAGGCTAGGGGTCTAATCGGAGCTGTAGCTGCTGGCCTTTGCCACAGCCACAGCAACGTGGGATCTGAGCCACGTCTGTAAACTACACCACAGCTCACGGCAACGCCAGATCCTTAACCCACTGAGCGAGGCCAGGGATTGAACCCACAATCTCATGGTTCCTAGTCAGATTTGTTAACCACTGCACCATGAGGGGAACTCCAGATGATAATTTTTTAATCTCTGGGTCCATTTTGAACAAAGTGAGCAGATACAGAACAAAAACTTTATAGGATATGACTCTGCTCTCTATTGAAACATTTCAGGAAGGCTGGAGTCAACAGGAAAATTAAAGGAAATTGACCAAATATTGACCTGAGAATTCTAAAAGTACAAATAAAGGTTAAAATTGTTATTGATAATCAGTAAGCTTTTCATTATTTATAAAAAGGAGAATTTCATCTTAAAATATGGTCCATCAGTTTTTTTTCCTGATGTGCAGCCCTTGGCACCAGCTCAAATACTACATCACCAACAGAATCTCCATTTCTCTGTGGAGATGACAGAATTTGATAAACAATTGTGAGAACTGTGGAGTAAATTATTTCATTCTCCAAATTCAGGAAATACACTTGATGATGTGAATATAGGTAAATTAATACAATTCTAATTTTTTACCTTTATTAGCAGGGCACTAGAATGCAAGATTTATATCTTTTTGAATAAAAAAGTGAACATTTTAAAAGGGAACAAGAGTTGAATTGTTCTATATGTGTTAGAATAGAGAGGTTAGAAATTACAAGGGGCTATTAAAAACCCTGAATGGTGTTTTCATTTTCAGAGAATACAAATAATATGAGATACCTATTTCTTGTCTGATGAATAATCTTATTGCTCTTTTAGCATTTTGGATCACAGATGGAAACAGAAATTACACGAGTATAAGAATTTCCAAAGAGCCAATGAAGAGCCAGAAATAAAATGATTTTTATTCATAGTTCCAAATATCTTTCTTCTTCTGTTTGAAAAGATGACTCTCTAAGAACATTGTAAATAAAAAGTAATGTTATTCTAAAACCTGAGTTCTTCATTTTTGGGGAAATAACTTATTGTTAAAAAGTTACAGAAAATCATACACCAAATTAGACTTGTTGAATAACCAAATAACTCCAGATGCAGTAACCACAGACTTGATTAAAGTGCATACTCCAAACTTGAAACTTTCATTGCTCCTAAATAACCTTCTTGACGTAACACAGGCAATGAAGGAAAACCACTCTGAAAACTGCAAAGTGCATTTAAGTAAACAGCTACTGAACACAAAAATGTCTATTTCTGATTCTCTAAATTATTTCTTTCTAGAAACTCCAAAGTCAGGGTGATGATGCACTTGAGAACACTAACTGCAGTTCAAAGTAAACAAAGGTTTCAAGTGGAATTTTGTACAAATCTGTCCAGATTATGACCTAACAATTCACTGTCATTTTAAAAATATGTTTTTGGGAGTTCCCGTCATGGCGCAGTGGTTAATGAATCCGACTAGGAACCATGAGGTTGCGGGTTCGATCCCTGCCATTGCTCAGTGGGTTAACGATCCGGCGTTGCTGTGAGCTGTGGTGTAGGTTGCAGATGCGGCTCGGATCTTGCGTTGCTGTGGTTGCGGTGTAGGCCAGTGGCTACAGCTCCGATTAGACCCCTAGCCTGGGAATCTCCACATGCCGCAGGTGCGGCCCTAAAATGACAAAAGGCAAAAAAAAAAAAAAAAAAAAAAAAATATATATGCTTTTGGGGAGTTTCGATCATGGCTCAGCAGAAGTGAATCTGACTAGTATCCACGTAGGACGCAGGTTTGATCCTTGGCCTCGCTCAGTGGGTTAAGGATCCAGCATTGCCATGAACTGTGGTGTAGATCACAGATGCTGCTCAGATCCCGTGTTTCTGTGGTTGTGGTGTAGGCCAGCAGCTACAGGTCCGATTCGACCCCTAGACCGGGAACCTTTCCATGCTGTGGTGCAGCCCTAAAATATATATATATATATATATTTTTTTTTTTTTTTCTGGAGTCACTGCTGTGTCACAGCATTTTAAGAACCCTGCGCTGTCTCTGTAGCAGCTCAGGTCACTACTGAGGTACAGTTTCCAAGTGGAGTAAGGATCCAGTGTTGCTCTGGGTGTGGCATAAGTCGCAGCTGTGGTTTATATTCAGTTCCTGGCCTGGAAACTTCCACATGCTGTGGGTGTGGCACAAATATATATATATGTATGTGTAGGAAGTCCCCGTACAAGTCCTACATTGGGGGTTGGGGGTAGATAGAGATTCCCACTGGAGAAGCTAAGCCCCAGGGAAGTATTTAGAAAATCAAGGAGGGAGGTTGTTTCTACCAACGAAATCCTTACTCAGTGTATGTGTGTGTGTGTGTGTGTGTGTGTGCGCGCGTCTGTGCGTGTGCATCTGTGCATATGTGTGTGCATCGTCATCTCATATCCTGGCTCAAAGAGCTATGTTTGGCTTTTGAGGGAGTGCTATATTAAGGAAAATCTTTGCATCTGAAAAAGAAAACTTCCTTTTTGTTTTTGTTTTTTTTTTGCGGCTAGAAAATCCATCCTCCTCACCATGTAGTGGCAGAATCCTTGGCGGTGTTCTCGCAGAGAAAGGTAAGCACTTGCAGAGCCTATGCTGGTAAAAAGAATATGAGAAACAGAAAGGTAGGATCCTGGCAGCAGTGATGGTTACCATGGTGACCCACCTAAGTCAATTATTTTTGGGAAAAGATGACAATCCCCAATCAACATATAAATTATCAAAAAGCTTTATTGGAAATTTTAGATTAAAAGATAGAACTAGAAGTTTCACATGCATTTTCAATTTTCCCCGCATCACCCACATGCCTGCATCACATGTGTAAGACACTTGGAGAACTCTGCTCCAGATTTCCCCATAAGACTCCAAAAATGTGTTACGTGTGACTCCTCTTCGTCTGAGTAAGCTATTCTATCTTTGGATAGTCTACCCCAAAGGGATCTATGAGCTAAGACAGGCATTTTCAAGTATGGGCTTCAGGTAACATAATGCAATTTGAAAATCAATATTTTCCTTCAGGCCACTGACCCAAGCAATGATTTCTTTTCTTATCTCTCTCAGTTCAGGGATTTTTGAGCACTATGTTATCTATGGCAGATGCTATAACTCTATAATACAACTTCATTTCTTATTTTCACTCATTTTATCTCACTCCTCTTCCTTTCTCCTTTTTTGGGCAGAAGAGAAAATCATGTTTATTAAAATTCCATTTTTCTCTACAGTGTTTGACTATAGCAAAGACAAGGCAGTGTTCCTTGTGTCTAGTATATAGTGCAAGCTCAAATACACTTAGTTTTGTGATATTGTTCCTAAAAGGTAGATTTCATTGTCTTTATTATTAAAGTTTATAACTACTTTTTGTTATATTAGAACCTTTGAACATTGAGAAAAATCTTTCAAAAATGTTTCTTTCTTTAGAAAAAAATGTTTTACTCCATTCCACTGAGGAAATCTTTATACACAATAAAATTCATGCATTTTAAATGTACAAATTACTGAGTTTTGACATTGGATATACCACAATCAAAATACAGACCATTTCCCTGTGCCCTTTGGCACTAAACGTCCCCAGAGTTCCCCTTGTGGCACAGCAGAAACAAATCTGACTAGCATCCATGAGGATGTGGGTTTAATTCCTGGCCTTGCTCAGTAGGTCAGGGATCCAGCATTGCCATGAGCTGCGGTGTAAGTTGCAGACACATCTCAGATCCTGCATTGCTGTGGCTGGGGCGTAAGCTGGCAGCTGTGGCTTCTAGCCTGGGAATCTCCATGTGCCATAGGTGTGGCCCTAAAAAGCAAAAAAAAAAATCCCCACTTTTCCACCTTGGCTCAAAGTAAGCATGACCTTCTTTCTGTTGCTACGAATTAACTTTACATGTGATAGAATTTCATATAAATGAAATTATGTACTATGTCCTCTTTTGTGTCAGCCCCCAGTATCACAGCATGTATTTGAGATTCATGCATGATATGTGTTATCAGTAGTTTCTTCTTGTTTTATTCATGGGTGGTATTCCATCGCATGCATGGCAGTCTGTTTATCCACTCATTAGTAATGGATTCTTGGCTTGTTTCCATTTTGAGGTTAATATGAATGGAAGAGTTTATCTGTTCACCTGTTGGTTTTGAATACTGGGCTCGAACATATGTGCAAACGTATGTTGTCATGTCACTTGAGTGAATACCTATGAGTGGAATGGCTGGGTTGTGTGGTAAGCGTGTGCTGCCATGTTGTTTTCCACAGTGGTTTTACTTTGCATTTTCTACCAGCCATTCATGGAAGCCTCAAATCTCCCCTGCCTTCTTCAGTGTGTGGTGTTGAGGTTTTCAATGGCACCATTTTACTGGCTGTGTATTGGAATCCCAGAGTCGCTGTATTCTATATTCTCTCATAAATAATGACATTAAGTGACAATGTCGTATACACTAGCATACCCATTAGTCCTCATACAGGGTTAGTAGTAACTCCAGTCTTCAGATATTAACTCAGGAGTATGGCAATTAACCACAGGTATCAAAGACAAAAAAAGATTTGAACTTTTCACTATTTTTTCCCGCATGCAGCGTAATACCAAATATATTAATTACCTTGTTATTCAGAGATTATTCACCTCGGATAATTTATGGCCTCGCTCAGTGGGTTAAGGATCCGGTGTTGCCATGAGCTGTGGTGTAGGTCACAGATGTGGCTTGGCTCTGATGTTGCTGAGGCTTAAGCCAGTGGCTACAGCTCTGATTTGACCCCTAGACTGGGAACCTGCATATGCCACTGGTGCAGTCCTAAAAAGCAAAAAAAAAAAAAAAAAATTCACATAAAACTGTGGATTTTTCCTGTTTTGCTTTTTAGTTCAGTCAGCTATTGCTTTCCTCATTTGCAACTTATTTTAGTATGAGCATATGCATTTATGGTTGTAATATCTTAATTGATTTCCTGCTCTATCATTTTGTAATCTTTCTTTTCAGGTACAATTTATCATCCTAAAGTTTATTTTCTCTGATATTAATATAGTTATGCTTGTTTTCTTATCAGCAGTGGTATATTCTGTATAAATGCATATTTACATTTCTTTTGCATTTATTATAACATCCGTGTCTTGACATTTGAAATGCATTTCTTGTAGGTCATACCGCTGAATTTATCTCTTTTATCAAGTGGGATTCTCTCCTTTTTAACTGGAGTCTTTATATCATCTTCTTTAATTAAGAATATTGTTGGGTTAAAATCTATCCCTTTGTAACTTGTTTTGCATTTGTATCTGTGCTATTTCCCTCTCCTTTCCTTGACTTCTTATTATTCCTTTATTCCATTTTATTTTCTCTATTGTCCTATAGCAATAACTTTCTGTTTCATTTTTAAAAGCTTGTTCTAAGGTTTCTTTATGCATCTTAATTTATCACCCTCTGTCTTCAGTTATTGTTACATTGTGTCAGGTAATACATAACAAAATCTTAACAACAACATAATCAAATCCCTTCATCCTTTGTGCTTTTATTTGCATACATAGGATTTATAATTTATACATATAAGTTCTACAGTACACTTTCTATTTTTTTGTCTTTTCATTCTTTTTAGGGCCACACCCACAGCATATGGAGGTCCCCAGGCTAGGGGTCTAATCGGAGCTGTAGACATCAGCTTACACCACAGCCACAGCAAGTCAGATCCAAGCCATGTCTGTGGCCTACACCACAGCTCATGGCAATGCCAGATCCTTAACCCATTGAGAGAGGCCAGGGATCGAACCTGAAACCTCATGGTTCCTAGTTGGATTCATTTCCACTGTGCCATGACGGGAACTCCATTTTCTTTTTTTTTTTTTCTATTATTTTTCTTTTAAAAAGTCATTTATTTTTGTAGAATTTAAAAATAAGAAAATCATGTTGACATACCACTCTATTTACTCACATATTTATCATTCCCAACACTATTACTTTCAGAAAATCCAAGTCTCTATTTTGTACCATTGTTCTTCCATCTGAAAGACTCTCTTTGTTTTAGTATTTATTTATGTATTTATTTATTAAAGTTTAGTTTATTTATAATATTGTGTTAGTTTCAGGTGTACGGCAAAGTGACTTTGTTATACATATTGACATACATATATAAGTACGTCTATATTTTTTATTTTTTCCACTATAGTTTATTACAAGGTATTAATATAGTTGCTTATGCTATACAGTGGGACTTGTTTATCTATTTTATATATAATATTGTGTATCTGTTAATCCTAAACTCCCAATATGTAGCTCCCCCCACTTTCCCACTTGGTAACCATAAGTTTGTTTTCTATGACCATGGGTCTATTTCTGTTTTGTAAATAAGTTCATATGTATCTTTTTTTTTTTTAGATTCAACATATAAGTGATATAATATGATATTTGTCTTTCTCTGATTTATTTTAGCCATCATCAAAAGTCTACAAGTAACATGCTGGAGAGTGTGTGGAGAAAAGGGAACCTCCCTACACTACTTTTGGGAATGTGAGCTGGTACAACCACTAAGGACTCTCTTTAATATTTCCTGTGGTGAGAGTCAGCTGGGGACAAATGCTCTCTGTTTTGGCTTCTTTGAAAAATCTGTACTTTGCCCTTATTTTAGATGTACATTTTTGCTTAGTATAGAATTTTAGGTTGATAGATTTTTCTTTTAGCACTTTGAAAATTATATTTCATTATCATTGGCTTGCATTATTGTTGTCTTTAAATACTTTATGTTTTCTCTGACTTAAGACATTTTTCACTCATCATTGGTATTCAACAATTTGATTGTGATGTGCTCAGGTATATTTATTTTCTTGGTGTGCAGTCAGATGGAACTCATTGAGCTTATGAAAGTGAGTAAACCTAGTATTCACCAAATTTGAAGAATGATTATTTTTTTAACTTTTATCTATGTCTCTGGGACTCTAATTATGCAGATGTTAGATTGTTTTTCTATTGCTGACAGCTAATTGAAACATTGAGGAATTATCACAGATCTCAGAGGACCTGTATATTTTTTATGGTCTTCTATATTTTTCCCTAGTGAGGTCACTTTAGAAAAATTTTATTTCTGTGTCATTGAGTTCATATAGCTCTTCTGCAATGTCTAGTCTGCTATTAAAATCATGCAGTAATTTTTAGAGTTTAGTGCATGAGATATATAAAGCTAAATGTTTCTATTCAACTATTTAATATATAGGTTTAATTTCTAGCCTCATGATATTTGTTTTCCTTTAAATCCTTGAGCATACTTGTCACAGCTGTTTTAAATCCTGTCTATTAATTCTATTATTGCTGTCATTTGAGTATCTGTTTGTCCTTTGAACAGGTTACATATCCCTTTCTTTTCACTTAATAATTTTTTTTGGAAGTTGTATATCGTGAATTTCACATGGTTGAATGCTAGCTTCCACTGCCTTCCTCTTAAAAAGTTGGACATTAATCCACTAATGTATACATTATTGCTAATCAGCTTGGCCTTTTCAAGGCTTGTTTTAATCTCCACTAACAGTCTGTAACAGCTTTTACTATGAGGCTAGTTTATCCTTTTTGTAATTATCTATATTTAAATATTTATTGTGGTAACTCCCCACTTCTAGGCAGTTATTTATCACTATATAACAAATTATCTCAAGGTATAGAAGTTAAAAAAAATTATTATCCCATGCTGCCTGTTGGACAAGAATCTAATCATGAGTTTAAAGAGTTACCCAGGGTTGCAGTCACTTCAGTGCTTGACTCTCTTCCCAGATCGCTTGAGTAGTTGTGCACAAGATTTATTTGCTCATGAGCTGATGGCTGGAGACCTCCCTCAGTTCCTTGCCATATGGTCCTGTCTATAGTACTGCTCACCAAAGCAAGCCATCAAAAGAGAAGGCAAGTAAGACATCAGCCAGCATATTTTATTTTAATTTTTATGGTCACATCCATGGCACATGGATGTTCCCAGGCTAGGGATTCTGCAGCTGCAGCAGTCTCGTATCCTTTAACCCACTGCTTCAAGCTGGAGATCAAACCTGAGTCTCTGCAGAGACCTGAGCCACTGCAGTCAGATTCTTAACCTGCTGCACTATGCACCACAGTGTAAACTCTAATCCAGCATCTTTTTTTTTCTTTTTTCTCCCCCCCTCCACTCTTTAGGGCTGCCCCTGTGGCATATGGAAATTCTCAGGCTAGGAGTTGAATCAGAGCTGCAGCTGCAACCTATGGAGCAGACTGCAGCAACACTGGATCCTTAACCCTCTGAGAGAGGCCAAGGATTGATCCTGCATCCTCATGGACACTATGTCAGATTCTTAATCTGCTGAGTCACAACAGGAACTGCCAAGCCAGCATCTTTTAATGTAATCTTAGAAATAAGCTGTCATCACTTTGTTGTACCCTACTAACGATAACAAGTCACCAAGCCTTGCTCACACTTAAGGGGGAGAGTTCATGAATCCCAAGAGGTATGGACCACTGGGGGCTTTTTGGAACAGCAGCATTCCCGTGCTGGTAAGATGCAACTGTTACAAGGTGTATCCAGAATGTCTTCAGTGTTCCAAGAACACTCCAAAATCTGTGTCAGACTCAAACATCTCCCAGACCTGAACAAGCCCTGGGGATTTCTCCCTTACAGCTCCCCGATCTCTTTACCTGACCTCACAGTTTTGCTTAGTATCCAGTAACCAGCTCCAGGGGCCTCTTGGAGAGATTTTGGGGAGCTCCTTCTGCATAGCTCCAGTGTCTCTGATATTAGGTCCTCTGAATTACAGTCACATCGACCTCCCTGAGCTTTCTCCTCTGTCTTGTTCACTCAGTGAGACCATCATGTTGCACTTTGCTTTCACCTCCTGTGCGTGGCCTGGAGGGTGCCTCCACACAGAAAGCTGGGGCAACTCTAAAGATGTCGCATTTCTGTCCCTTATCTCTGGGGTCACAGTCATGCTGCCTGCTGTCCCATATTTTGGCACAGATGTGTCGTCTGTTATGTTTAGTTTTGTAGATGTTCATGAGAGAATGACAAATCTAGTTCCAAGTGCTGCATCACATCCAAAAGCTGAAATCTTCCAGGAATTTTTAAACCAGTTTTATTTTTCCACAGACTCCATATATAGTATAGCTAGAATGTACTTTTCTCATAAGCACTTACCTTATGTAAGCAAATAATAAAATTAGACCTAGAGGTTGAAAAGAAAGGACATTAATTGGAATACAAGTGCCTTAAAAAGTGATTTCTATAGAGTTCCTCAATATAGCAAAGTCTCTTTAAAATATTAACTTTCCAAAGATGTTCAGGAGCACACATTTTATCTATTTTTAAAAGTAACTGGATGTGCGTCAACCTAACCATAATATAATTCATTAAAAATTCTGAAACATGGAAAAATTTAACAGGGCTTCAAATTGTTAACTTAACGTTGCCCATCTTTATACATTTTGAAATCCTAAAAATGTCATCTACAGGAACTTTTTTCCACGCTTTATGATAATCATACTTTCAAAGGTTGTAAGTGAAAAGTTCATCAGATTAATAACAGCTTCTGTGGTACTCCTCTAAACTTCCCAACATTTTCCTTGTACCGCCTTACGTTCATCACGTGGCTACTGGTAATGTCCTAGGGATTTAGTGAAAAGAGCCTGAGTTCTTTTTGCATTTATTTGTTCCTGACCTTTGTATCTAGGAGAACATTTACAGCCCTCTTTCTCCAACTCCCACCGAGGCTGCAAGAAGAGGACAGGCCTGGTCCCACTGTTTCTGTGAATGTGCAACCATTGCAGGGGACCTCCTAGTGACTCTAATTTTTTTTTATTTGTTTGGCCTTTTTTTTAGGGCCGCACCTGTGGCACATGGAAGTTCCCAGGCTGAGGGTTAAATCATCTGAGGTACAGCCGCCGGCCTCCACCACAGCCACAGCAAGGCCAGATTCGAGCCGTATCTGCAACCTACACCACTGCTCACAGCAACGCCAGGTCTTTAACCTCCTGAGTGAGGCCAGGGATCAAAACTGCATCCTCATGGATCTTAGTCTGGTTCTTTTCCGCTGAGCCATATTGGGAACTCCTGACTCCAGTTTCTCCCCTGCTCATTGCATAGGGCCAGTTCCCCTCTAGATGCAGAATTGGTGTCCGCACAAGTTCAGCCTATCGGATATACAGGAGAAGAGATAGTTACTTCCAAGAATGTGATAGAAGGATAAAAATGGCATGTTTTCATTTTCTTCCCCTAAATATAACTCAAGCCTAGTCTAAGCAGAAAGTTCTAAGAAGTACAGCAGGTATTCAGACCCACCAAGCTACACTCATTAATACATCTCAAGATATATTTCATGTGTTTCCAAAGGAAAGATTCAGTATTTGGTATTTTACAGTACTTTACAAATTTGTCTTGTCTCTTTAAAAAGAGTAAATAAAAGGGCGACAAGTACCAGGGGGAAAAAAACCATGCTCTGTGTGTCATGACATTTGTAAATGGTATTTGTACTGGGCTACTTCCCTTTTGTGTGTACATGGCTCATATGGCCTGTCTGCCAGTGGGAAAAGTTTCCAAAGTTTAACTTTTTGGCAAGAAGGTGAATTTTGATTGGATCTGAGCTGAAGGCAGTTCCTCAATTGCCCTGAAGTTATGACTGTCAGGATACTTCTAGTGTAATATTTTTAAGCATGCTTCTGGGCTAGCACTTCTAAAGCTTTAAATGCATAACTAGTTTTTACTCAGTGTCTAAAAGACTGCTGTGGTCTGTTGGCATAACCCAAAAGACAAGGCAGAGTGCCCAACTGGCAAAGGGGGAAAGGTCAGCAAAATTTTCTCGCTGATTGAAATAAGTACTGTTTGGAAACTCATTTTGGATAATACATTCTGATTCATTTCTTAATAAAGATCATGTCTTTAGTAAGTGAGTTGAGTTAAACTGGTAAGGTTGCTATACTAAATAGACTAACTGGTTTATCTCCTATATTCTCATTGTGACTTGCAAATGGAAATATGTGCATATTTTACATGTATCTGCATTTTCGTATTCCAAAGTGGGATATTTTTAAAAAAATCTGTAGCACAGAATTGGGCAACCTTGTTTTATAATGAGTATCTAATCCTGCCTACTCTGAGAGATACCGAGTGCTCTGCTCAGTGTGGAGGAGGCAGACAGCTGCTTTGGTTGTTTCTGTTTGCACAGCACAGTGATGGATTTAAACATGGTGGTGGCATTTCAATACTAAGTCAGACTCATTCCTCTCTTGATGAAAATTGGAGCACTAGCAGATATATAACATTGTCTGACTTAGTCAAATTTTTTTTTTAATTTCCTTTCTAAATTTTTTCCTTTTACAGCCGCACCTGTGGCATATGGGAGTTCCTGGAATGAGGTCAAATCCAATCTGCAGCTGCCGGCCTGTGCCACAACCACAGCAACACTGGATCTGAGCCACACCTTGTACAGGATCCTTAGAAGACAGGGATTGAACCTGCATCCCTACAGACACTATGTTGGGTTCTTAGCCACAAATGGAGCTCCGACTTAGTCAGTTTCAAAGTAATTAACATATTATTAATCAAACTGAAAAGTATTTGTTTTCAAAAATAGATTTAAATCATTCTTTTAACATATTTTAATAGAATTTGAACTAAAATAATTTCTACATAGAAACTTGGGATTGGAAGACTTAAATTTGCTTTTTGGTCTGGAAGATTAAAGAAATGAGTACCAACAAAATATTATACTTCCATAAATACTGATTAATTTCCAGATTTATCTGGGCATTCCAGAAATATATCAGTTATTCAGATGAAGAATAAAACTACCTTTGTATATCTCATAATGGGGTAATTTCACTATGAATAGTTTATTATTCACATTATTATTTTAGACAGAATCTTAGTAAAAAGAAAATTAAATAGAATAATAGAGACTATAAAAGTACATTTAAGCATCATTTAGTAAATAAGATATAGAAAGTTATTTTCTTCTTAGAGTAAATATCTACAGGTGATATTAAAATATATTTCATAGACTGTTTATAATAAAACATGAGGTGTCTTTTTTTATGCTCATGTGATGACATACATGTAAAATTTTAATCTGCCATTCTGTATTTATAAGGATTTTGTATTGAGGATTCTCAAAAAATTTAAAATAGAAAAAATATTTTGCAAATGGTTCCACATTATTAAGATCAGAAATTCAGACAGTACCTACAACAGATCAAAACAACAGGAAGATGCACTGTTTATTTGGCATAGTTCTTTCTATATAACACAGTAAATAGATTCAATGATTCTTTTACCTGAGTTAACCAGTGTTTTATATTTGGGTTTCTGGTATAAAAATGAAGAAGTTATTAAAAATTGATGTCTAATAAATTTATGCTATTCTGAGACAGTAAGTATTCAGCTCAGGCCTGACTGACTGAACCTCTGTGAATGACCCTGAACTGCCAAGTTCCTTTTAAAATAAGACTTGCCTATATTTTCCATCTTGCAGAGCTTTGTGATTGCATGTAATGGGGTTTTTCAATATTTGCTTCTGGACTGCTCACAATTTGCCCCCACATTCATGAATAATTAACCTGCATTATTCCATCTTTTCAGTAAAGTGATTTGAGGTGGAGGCATATATTTAATTATTTGTATTTTTATTCATTTGTGCCCCGTTTAGTTCCCAAAAAAGGTTATAAAGAGGTTTGCAATGATGCTGCAGACAACATATATATATGTGTGTGTGTGTGTGTGTGTGTGTGTGTGTGTGTGTAAAAATACATATAACATAAGATAAAATATACTGAAGCAAGAGAATAGTGGAAAGTGGGAGATAAAAGCAGGAAAGCAATATGCAGCCAGGGGTTTAGGCATGGAAAAATCATTCCAGAAAGCCATTTAATTCCGTGAAAGTAAGTCACAATTACAATTCTTTTCTATGGCTGAAGAGGAGAAAAATTAAAGAATTTCAAGAACCAACTAGGCTCATGTTCACCCAAGTGCAGACCCTGCTACAGCTCCTCTGACATTCCCCAGGATCAAAATACGGGGTAAACACCCCGGGGTCAAGAGGACTCTATTTTTTATGGCTGAGTAGTATTCTACTATGTAAATATAGCACAGCGTCTTCACCCATTCATCTGTCAGAGGGTCTTTATGCTGTTTCCATGTCTTGGCTATTGTGACTAGTGTTGCAGTGAACACAGGTGTGCATGTATCTTTTTGAATTATATATATGTTTTTTACAGCAGCACCTGTGGCATATGGAAGTTCCCAGGCTAGGGGTTGAATTGGATCCGCAGCTGCTAGCCTCTACTGCAGCTCATGGCAATGCCAGATCCTTAACCCACTGAGTGACTGGGGATCAAACCCTCATCCTCATGGACATATGTCAAGTTCTTAACTCACTGGGGCACAACAGGAATTTGAACTGTCATGAACAGGAATTCTGAATTGCAGTTTTGTCCAGATAGATGCCCAGGATTGCTGGGTCATATGATTGTTCTGTATTTAGTTTTCTAAGGAACCTCCATGCTGTTTTCCCCAGTAGCTGTACCAGTGTATACTGCGCTGGGGTTCGTAAATGCAAACTATTCCATTTAGAGTGGATAAGTGATGAGGTCCTTTTGTACAGCACAGGGAATGATATCCAGTCTCTTGAGATAGAATGTGATGGAAGATAGTATGAGAAAAAGAATATATATATATATATATATGTATATATATATGTGTGTGTATGACTGGGTCACTATGCTGTACAGCAGAAATTGACACAACACTGTAAATCAACTCTACTTTAAGAAAAATAAAATGTAAAAAAAGAGAGTTCAGATCCAGCTGGAGTTCAGATCATTTCAGTTATGATGAAGCACTCTCTCCGTTATCTCCGGGGCCTTCATCCTTGAGAGTGGGGCTTGGAGGACATGACTTGGGGAACCTCAGTTCAGCTCTGCCCACACAGAGCATCAGCCGTGTATTCCTGTCCAGTAATCCTAGCTGTTGGAGGGCAGAGGAGGTGAGTGAATTTATGGATTCTCTACAAGACTGCCAAGAGATTGCAAAGGAGTTTCTTTCTCAGGAGACTGATGGTCAGGCCCTTTTATTCTTTAAAGTGGAGCATTTTATGAGTGCCGTGAACATCAAGCTGGGCCCTGCCCTCAAGATCTGGGCCAAGATAAATGTCCCCAAGGAAAACTAAGGTGGTCCTCTTGCAAAAACCAGCCTAAGACAGACACTCCCCACTCTCCAGTTTATAACCTGGGGCCAGTAGAGACCTCACAGAAAGACAGAATTGTTAAATTATAACTTTTTTTTTTCTTTTGAGGCCCTCACCTATGGCATATGGAAAGTTCCCAGGCTAGGGGTCTAATTGGAGCTGCAGATGCTGGCCACAGTCACACCAATCCTAGCCATGTCTACGACCTACACTGCAGCTCATGGCAATGCTGGACCTTTAACCCACCAAGTGGGGCCCGCATCCTCATGGTTACTACTCAGGTTCATTACCGCTGAGCCACTACAGGAGCTCCACCTGTTATACCTTCTGGAGAGGGGATTACTAAGACAAGGAAAAAAAGTGCAAGAATAAGTCACCAGTGCTATGTTGCACCAGCTTTGACATTTCTCTAGACTCCACTTTTTTAAAACCTTGTGATTCTCACCTACTTTAATCCAATCTTTATAAAAGAGGTCATCTACAGAACTAGGATTGCTCATCCTTATCCCAGGGTGGAATTGTTAGCCAGGGTCTCAGATCTCTAAGAGGAGGAATGTATAGGATGGTTAAGACGAGGAAATGGGGGCAACATAGGTGTGACTCACCAGTGGGAGAGGGAGGGTTTTCTAGCTTATGTGACACAAGTTGCAAAATCTGCTACTCCTCCTTCCTTCTGAATTGTCCGACTATAGCTTTGATCCAGAGTGTTGTCATCACTCCCTCTGTACGGAATATTTTCTCCTGTATCCATGGCAACCAGCTGGTGTAGATTTGCTGCAGGGACTGATACTGTTTGGCACACATGTGGGTGTTGTCATTCTTTCTTCATCCTCCTGCTCCCTTCCAGTTTATCTGACATCTTCTCCCCCACTTTCCTTTTCCATTACAACTCTGCTCTGTCCTAAAGGTTTATAAAGCAGGGTCATGTGGGGCTGAAGTCAGGAGCAGAAGTACCTTCCTTAGGTGCTATTCCTTATATAACAAAAATATTAAAAATATTTTCCTCCTCAGTGAAAGGACGAAAATTGGTCCAAAAAATTTCTTGCATGTCCAAATAAGTGACATGCTTATTTTAGACACACCATGTGTTATGCTCCTCTTATATCTAGGAAGTATATATTACTAAACTGGAGTTAAGTATTTAACAAATAACTTAGTCTAACAGGTCCAAATTTCAAACAGTATAGAAGCATTAATTGCAGTCGATGTCTCCAGTGAGATGGCAGTTACGATGCTGTGACGACCATCTTGGTGGACTTGACCTGCTATAATAAAATGCCAGAGACATTTATTTCCTCACAGTTCTGGAGGCTGGACCATTTAAGATCAGGGTGCCCACATGGCCAGTCTCTGGGAAGGACCGTCTTCCTGGCTTGTAGTTGGTCATCTTCTTCCTGGTATAGGGAAAAAAGATGGAAAGCTCCAAGATGTCTCTTCTCAGGGCATTGTCCCATCGTGAAATCCCCACTCTCATAACCCCACTCAACCCTAACTACCTCCCAGGAGCCCATTTCCAAGCATTATCACATTGGAGTTTAGGGCCTCAGCATAGGAATTGGGAAAGGACATAATTCCAGCAAAGTGCAATCTAACTAAAAGATACAGAAGTTCTATTTAAGACATTTCACTTACTTTGAGACTCGTCAGTTGCATCTGTGTTGCTTAAAATGACATTATTTTGTTCTTGTTCTTTTTATGGCTTAGTAATATTCCATTGTATATATGTACTACTCTTCTTCATCCATCCATCAATGGACATTTAAGTTGTTTCCACGTCTTGGCTATTGTCAACAGTGCTACCATGAACATAGTGGTGCAATGTCTCTTTTTGAATGAAAGTTTTATCCAGATATATGCCCAGGAGTGGATTTGCTGGATCATATGGTAGAAAGAAAAAGACAAATATATTACATCACTTATTTGTGAAATCTAAAATATGGCACAAGCGAACCTATCTATAATATAAATGCAGACTCACAGACATAGAAAGCAGACTTATGGTTGCCAAGGGGAGGAGGGAAGAAGTGAATGGACAGGGAGTTTGGGGTTGGTAGATGCGAACTATTCCATTTAGAATGGATAAGCAATAAGGTTCTACTCTATAGCACAGGAAACTGTACCCAGTCTCTTGGGATAGATCATGATGTAAGGTAGTATGTGATAAAGAATGTATATATGTATGACTGAGTCATTATACTATTCAACAGAAACTGACACAACACTGTAAATTAACTATACTCTAATAAAAATAAAATTAAATTTAAAAATAAAAAAAGTTAATTTCATACAAAAAAACCCAGAAGTTACTGTATTTCTGTACTGTTTCTTTAAAAAAAAAAGGAAAAAGGTTAATAATTTTTAAAGGAGGTAACTGTTAGGGACTCTGTAGCATAGACACAGAATTGCCCGGGACTATTTACTGCCATGTGAATCCCCACATGAAGGCCAGCAAGGGACGGCTGAAGTCAGTCATTGGTTAGGAACTAGCTCTGCTCACGGTCATTAAAGCCCACAGCATCTTTAAGCTATCTCGGGTGCTTGCTGTGACCCACTTTATAAACTACAGCATTAGTTCCAGCAGTATCAGAATGAATGTCTGGCCAGTCACCAAATTCTTAAAGATGTATAAGAATTTTAAGTGTCATTTCAGGAACTTTGTGCTGTATCTTGAATAGACTAGGAAAAAACATATGGGGAATGCAATCAAGAAATCTTATGAGTCATACTGCAATATCATTTTGTATAATTTTCTCTTATTTGTTGCCATGATATTTGTGGAATACTGGGCATGGTGTTTATATAACATGTATTAGAAAAGAGAAATATCCTAGGGGTAGCCTGAGTCAAATGATGAAAGTGAAGTTGTAGAGTCATTGTCATAACAGGGGAACACTGACTTCGCTAAGAATCTAGTCTAGTCTCTCATCTATCGCTAAATAGCTGTCACTTAGCCTGTAGGACCATAAGTCTTGCCATCTATTAAATGGAACATAGGGGCCCCCTTCCTTCTTTATCTACTTGTTTCATGTGAATACCCAGGAGGATAAGGTCGGTGAGAAAACTATTAAAACCAGGAGATCGTATATAGTTTCAAGGTGGTGTTTTTTTTTCCTGTCTCTTCTTATTATACTACCTTGAAATGCCCCAGTTGCTCTAAAACTAGGACAGGAATGGAGGGAAATGCAGCTAAAAGTTGGAAGCAGAATAGAGCCATGTCAAAGAATGGCTAGGGAATGGTCCCTCCAGGTTGGCTGCTATAGCAGGTGCTACAATGAACTTGTCACCCCCCCAGGACTGCACCTTGTCCTCACCCTCCAAAATGCCAGACTTCATCATCAAGTGTGTACCACCCTGGTGAGTAGTATTTCTGTCTGAATTATGTTGTGATTTCTGTGGTCCTCCTTGACATGCATAAGGAAACACAGTGCTAAAGTAGGTGTCCTAATGAAGTAAAACCAGCACCTTACAAAAATTTAAAGTTTGCTTGTCCCATTTTCCTCTTCCTCCGCTGAACACAGCTCTAGTCCCACCAAGCCGCATCTCAGAAACTTTTGGCTGGACATGTTTTATAATTCGGATATTTTTCAATGTATAGAGAGGTAAATATTGCATCAATTGTATAAGGGGTTAATGCCCTAGGCTTCCGCACCTCTAGGAGTGACTGCAGCACACCATGGCCAAATACTTTCATATTTTGGCAGTAAAGCAAACAAACACTACAAGTGTGATAAATAAAGATAGGAAACCGTCTCGTGTCAGATTAGGTTAGCATCTGCAACCAAATCCGTACAAAGTCAGTCCAGAATTTGCCTCCAGATGAGTTTAAGAAGTTCTGGTTTTCAGAGTTGTTTAGATATCAGAACTGCACATAACGAAGTATATAAACATACAAAGGAAAGGCTCAAATCTCTTAAGTCCCACCCAGCCCTGAATCCAGCAAAACTGACAACTTTTCAAGGTGAAATAAATCCAGATCAACTCTCAGGATCCCTATCCACTTCTTAAGTCTGTGTTTGATGTTAATTTTTCAAAGATTGGACATGGATCTCTTTAATATGTTTGTATTTAATTTGGAAAGGACCTTAATAAGTCACTTTGTAATTACCTTTATCTTCCTAATAATAAACTGAGGCTCAAGAAAATTGAGGCAAAGCTGTGTATATAGAGGATCGAACATGAACTTTAGGGTCAATGAGATAGACCTGTCTTCAAATCTTGCCTCACTTTCTTGCCAGTGGTATAAAATTGGGCAAATGACTCCATCTTCTTAATCCCAGTGCCCTTATCTGTAGCGTGGGGGTGATAATCTCTCCTTCACACACTTGCACACTCATTAGTGAATGTTTATCGAGTGCTTACCTTCTGACAGGTACTACTCTGGGCACTAGGGACACATCAGGATGGTTTTGAGAATTACATATGATAGGTTATTTAAAGAATTTAGCAGAGAGACTAGCAACTTATAGATACTTATTAACCAGAAAAAAAAATTCACAGACATGGAGAACAGACTTACGGTTGCCAAGGGGGGAGGGGAAGGGAGTGGGATGGATGGGGAGTTTGAGATTCGTAGATGCAAACTATTACATTTATTTATTTTATTAAAGTATAGTTGACCTACAATGTTCTGTCAATTTTCTGTTGTACACCTATGTGACCCAGTCACATACATAGGTATGCATTCTTTTTATCATATGATACTCTATCATATTTTATCACAAGTGATTGGATATAGCTCCCCGTGCTGTACAGCAAGACTAAACTATTACATTTAGAATGCATGAGCAATAAGATCCTACACTACAGAACAGGGGACTATATACAGTCTCTTGGAATGGAACATGATGGATGGAAGAGAGTATAAGGAAAAAAGAGAGTGTGTGTCGGGGGGTGGTATAACAGGGTCACTCTGCTATACAGCAGAAATTGGTACAACATTGTAAATCAACTATACTTTAAAAAATTGAAAATGAAATACTAAAAAAAAGGAAATAATATTATCAGCTCTCATTATTATCTAGGAGTAGAGTCACTCAAAAAATAATCTCGGAGTTCCCATTTTGGCTCAGTGGGTTATGAACCTGAATAGTATCCATGAGGATGACAGTTTGATCCCTGAGCTCACTCAGTGGGTTAAGGATCCAGCATTGCCATGAGCTGTGGTGTAGGTCACAAAGGCAGCTCAGATCCCATGTTGCTGACGCTGTGGCGTAGGCAGGCAGCCGCTGCATGGATTCAACCCCTATCCTGGGAACTTCCAAATGCTGCAGGTGCAACCCTAACAAGGAAAAAAAAAAGTCCTCTGGGCTCATAATCTGCTTATTCTTAAATAATAATGGGAAGAGATGGTATTGCAGCATGGGATGTGACTTGTCCAAGCCCACACAACTCAGCAGTAGTATTGGATTTGCAGTATTACAAAATTAGTGTCTTATTATCAGCCATCCTCTGATTCATATTAGGAGGTTGCCTAGCCTTATACCACCAATAAAGTGACCCAGTCTTGGGAAATGTCCTACTCAGAGGATGGATCTCAGAGACTGTTAAGTCACAGGCTGCCTTTTCATTGCTTTTTCAGGATCACATATTTGATGCCCTTAGTCATTTATCTCTTAGACACTTGAACTAAAATGTTATAGCTAAATAGGATCATAGCTATTTCCTATGATAATCAATGTTCTACTGTTTTCACTATGGCCATGACACAGTAGCATGTTCTTGGGAGAGAAACGTGATGCACATATTTTGAGCTAATGGAAAAAGATTTAATTGCTAGCATACCATTGCCAACATTTATAAATTGCCAGCAACTTGCATGTTTTGTTGGGTTAGGTGCTATATGGCATGAATCAGCAAGATATTATTTCTGCTCTGCATGAGATTGAATGACTCACACTTACTTTTTGCCTTTTAGCACATTTTAAAATTTTATTATTTTTCTGTGCAAGACAATGTTATCTTAATTTTAAGCTTAAACAAGGAAGTTTCAGGGACCAAGAATATTTCCTAAGCCTTCTGCCGGATGCACTTTTCTTGTCACCAGAACTTTCCTGTATTGAATGCTAGCTGTGGAATTTTTGAAGCATGTGGGAGCAAACTGGCAGTCTTCTTAGCAGCAATGTTCCCTGCTTTGACTCAGTCATAGAAACAAATGGTTCAACTAGAAGCATTTCATTCCAATATAGAATAAGGAAATATTTAGCATTCTGGATAGAAAGAATAAAACACTTATGAGTCATAGAATTCTGGCTCCTAAAAGTAAAGCAACACTCAATCAATTGAACATTTTTTTCCAGTGGAAAATGACATAAACTATTTAATATTTTAAAAAATATTTAAATTCTGACTGAAAAAATACATTATAATCTGACTAATACACAAATCTCCTTTCAGTTTACAAGACTGTATTTTTATG
Source organism: Catagonus wagneri (assembly GCA_004024745.2). Lineage (NCBI taxonomy): Eukaryota > Metazoa > Chordata > Mammalia > Artiodactyla > Tayassuidae > Catagonus > Catagonus wagneri. Next base: position 5,698,709 of record PVHT021183709.1, on the reverse strand, counting down.
GAGGCTCCAATCTTAAAATATTTTTAAGGTTTTAACATTTTTGAGGAATTTTGTCGGGCAAAAGATCTCCAGGTAGTTTAGGGGAGTGGGTCTTTATTTTCAAATTCCTCTAACAGAGGACTTTTTTGAAATGTGTTTTATTTCAGGACTGAGCAAGTGAGATATTTCTCAGGGAATGTTTCAGAAATTTCTGAGGATTATAGAAATTATCAACCCAGGTTTCAAAAATTTTGACGACACAGGGATCATATGTTTTGAAAGATGGACGTTTACCAAAATGGTTAGCAAAGAAGATTGCAAGAAATTCAGAAGGATGAGCAGGAAAAAAAGAGTGTAAGGAAAAAGGATTTTCCTTGGCCTTATCTTTGGAAAACAACATTCTCTATTGATTATAACAAAACATTATGGTCTAGAAATTATAGAAGCAAAAAAAAAAAAAAAGGGAATAGCAGACCCTTGCAACATTGACCCTTCTGGCCCTCTATGTGGACTTGCATCCAGAAAAAGTTTTAGGTATAGTTAGCAATTCCATGTTGCTTAAGGCAAAGGGCATCTAGTGTGTAGTCCACATCAAGTGTAGAAACAGGTAACCTCAGAAACCCAATGAGATGCTTAATCATCAAGGAACATGTATCATCACTAAAAATGTGTTGATAAATATTAATATGGAGAAATTCTACAAGTGTCTGTCATTGAAATTCTTCAATTTGAAAATGTGCCTTAACATGTTTTTAAGGCCACATCCATGGCATATGGAAGTTCTCAGCCTGGGGATCTGGGGATTGAACCAGCATCTCCACAGCAACCACAGCTGCTGCAGTTATATTCTGAACCTACTGTGTCACAGCAGGAGCTCTTGCTCTACCTTTTATGGTGTAAAAAAAATGTCATCAGGTATTTTGGGTATAATAACATCTTTTATTCTGCTTTGGTTATGGTAGTAACAGAACGTAGCTAGGTGATGGAAACATAATGTTTCATAGTAAAAAATGTCATTTACCAGTTTAGATAAAATTACCCAGAGTAAAATTTTATTTAACTTACAAGTCTAAAGCTTTTTTTCTTTATGACTTCGAATATATCAAGTAAGAAAATCGAGCCCTATATTACTCTCCACCGTAGTTACAGTTATATTTATTTGCCTAAAGCCGTATCAATAGCACTTAGTTACTCTTCAAATTCAAGTAAGTGGCTTGAACTAGAAGTAGAGTCAACAATATTACATCCAGATTTTATAGCTTCTGAGAATACAGGTCATGGTCGTATGAGACTCTGCCTCATGAGAAACTGCCAGTGTACATTTTCATCTGGTCAAACAGATAATTACATTAATGGATATTTATATTTCTTTTTCAGGAATGTAAACTGAAGCCAGTCACTCTTAGAAAACCAAATAACAGGAGAAATTGCTTTCCTCTTTTTGAAGGAAGAATTTGTAATGTTAACAGGATACAGTAGAAAAGCAGGGTGAAGCATACCCATTAATAACACAAACATCCCAAGGTGTGGAATGACCAGCAGTACCATATTATAAATGACAAAAATAAAAATATTATTTTCCAAAGATGTGAAAGGAAAGTAGGTCTGAGAGAAGGAGGACAGAGTCATCCTTCATGTCTGCTTGGTGATAGTTAACAGGCTAGAGAAAATAAAACCATCGTCTCAAAGGATTAGAACCCTGCACAAAGACCTAATTAGAATCTAGGTGACAGCGCTGAAGGCAAGTAACAAATTAAGAAACAAAAACACAGCAGTCATTTCTACTGCAGTACTTTATTTTCCCTTGAGAAGTCACACCAATGGATTGAAAAGTACAGTGCTCCACTTTTCACGTAGTCCAATAGCCTGATCCTGACATAAGAAAGTTATTCTAGGCAGTCACTTACAAATAAATTATACATGCCATGGAAGATAAAGGTATAATCAAAAGTCAGAAATTTAAAAAAAAAGTACAATTCTTACTTAGATATGGAGTATGTCAATACACTACACTTAAAAAGATAAAAATGACTTTCTGGGTGTTCACTACACATAAAAAGAAGGCAAATCTGAGGCACTGTTTCAAAGGAAGCTTAGAAATCCATGGTAACTCCTTTCTCTAAGCTCTAATATGAACCCTATTAGATGATCCATGGAGTTTACGACCCTGCTATTCGATGACGAGTTAAGAAGAGCTCCACCATTTTTTTTAATGGCAAAATTTCCTTTTTAAAAGCTGAATAATATTCTATTTTATGTATCCACACATTCTATAACTACTTTTCTATTGATGCACACTTAGAAGCTATCACTGCTTGCAGATGACATGATACCATAAACAGAAAACCATTAAGATTCCACCAAAAAAAACCTATTAGAAATTCACTAAATTTGTAGGATACTAAATTAATATACAGAAATCTGTTGCATTTCTGTAAACTAAAAATCAACTATCAGAAAGAGAAATTAAGGTGGAGTTCCCTTCATGGCTCAGTGGTTAACGAATCTGACTAAGAACCGTGAGGTTGCGAGTTCGATCCCTGGCCTTGCTCAGTGGGTTAAGGATCCGGCATTGCCATGAGCTGTGGTGTAGGGTGCAGACGCGGCTCAGATCCCGCGTTGCTTTGACTATGGCGAAGGCCGGCGGCTACAGCTCCTGTTGGACCCCTAGCCTGGGAACCTCCATTTGCTGCGGGTGTGGCTCTAGATAAAGGCAAAAAGACAAAAAAAAAAAGAAAAGAAAGAGAAATTAAGATAACAATCTCATTTACAGTTGCATCAAAAAGAATAAAATACCTAAGAATAAACTTAAACAAGGAGGTAAAATTCTTGTACTTGGAAGGGTATAAGGCACTGATGAAAAAAGCTGAAGATGGAACAAATGGAAAGGTATCTACCTTGCTTATGTATTGAAAGAATTAATATTGTTAAAATAACCGTACTCCCCAAGGCAATCTGCAGATTTAATGCAATCCCTATCAAAAAACAAATGGCATTTTTCACAGAACTAGAACAAATAACTGTAATTTTTTTTCTAGAAATAGGAAAGACTCTGAATTGTCAAAACAATTTGAGAAAAAGAACAAAGCTGAAGTCATCATGCTTTCTGATTTCAAACTATACTAAAATGATACAGCAGTCAAAACAATATGGTACTGGCACAAAACAGACACATAGATCAATGGAACAGAATAGAGAGCCCAAGAATAAACCCACACTTATGGTCAATTAATCTATGAAAAAGGAGGCAATAATATCCAATTGGGAAAGACAGCCTCTTCAATAATGTGAAATAATGGGGAAAACTGAAGAATTCCACTCCTAAAGTGCTCAAGTATGAGATGTAATCAAATATTTGTGCTCCTAAGGATGTTTCTCCCACGTGAAAAGTAGAAATAAGCAGAGTCTGAAATGTCAGCAAAGCATGCAATTTAATGTGATAATTATTATATAAAAATGTGAGAAAATTACAGAATCAAGACTAAGACGGTAGTTTTATATGATGTTGAAAATAGTAACTAACATTTGCATTAGCTGACTACAGATATGATCAGGATATCTGTCTGTGCAGATGTATAATTCTGTGTACAGGTACAATATGTATTCCCCAACCTTCCTGGAACACTTCAAGTAACTGAGAGACTTTTAATACCATCATGAGGTGACACACTCAATTTTCTGAATATGTGACCTGTATCACTGTTTATCAAAAGTCCTGTATCCTGGTTTGAGAACAACTGGTTTGTACTGTAGATCCTTATACTTGAACCTAGATCTGTGTTTTTTTTGTTTCTAACTGAATCAACAGTGTAGAAAGTATAGTAGTGTTGAAGAGATTATCTAGCTAATATTTCTTCCAATCCTAACCTTTAGATTATATGTATGTATAGGCTTGACTGACATAGGATTTTTTTTCCAGAAATGGCTGACAAACATCAAACATAAAAAAATTCCACCTTACAAGTAATCAAATATTGTGAATTGAAACAAGCCATTTTTTTCACCTACAAAACATTCAAACGTTATAGTAATGACTATATTTTGTGTTTTGCAAGGTTCAAGATAATATCACTATGTTCAAAAACCACTTATAAAAAGGAATGGGTATGATGCAATACTTATTCATGAAAAACAATCCATTCATTGAACAGAAACCCATTTCATCACTGGATTTCTGGACTTTACTTCTCAGGCTTTTCTCTTGTTCTAATTTCCTCTTCTTACGGAGTCCTCAGTTTTACTCACCTGTCATCCTCTCTCCAGGTAAATCAGAACCATAGCAAAACCTCCTTCCTCCACTTCCCCAGACCTCCTTCACACAAGCAGATTTATTTACAATTTCTGGAAAAGAGAAGGTATTACATAATAGCACCAACAAAACTGAGAAATTAAACTTGAATTTTAAAGCCTTGTTTATACGCATGACTAAATAATGTCTCTGTGTGTATATCTTTTTTCTTTGTCCTTATTTTGGGATAATAACCATATATTCAAAAAGGTAAGAGTTAATTTCAATTTTAAAATGAAGTTGAGGTAGATTAGGAATTACCTCTATCCTAAGGGGAAAATATAGCCTGACACAATTCTTTTTTTAATATAAAGTTACTAAAACTTTCTGCGCTTCAGTTTCCTGATCTGTAAAATAAGCATGATGATGACAGCCACCTCATGGAGTTCTTGTGCAAATTAAGGGTCAAACACTTAGAGCAGTGCTTCATTCACAGCACATAATCTTCCATTTCAAATTCCATGATTATAAAGAATTTTCCAGAATCTATTAGCTCTACCACTAGCCCTGGAGTCATCTAAATAATTCACCTTGATTTTCCTTACTGATTCAGGTTATAATCTTCCAATACAGATTTGCCAACAGTAAGTTTCTGAGAAGAAAATCCAAGTACAGTCAGTCTGATTTTTTTATTCAGGGATTCTGCAACCATGAATTGCCTACTTGCTAACATTTATTTATAGTCCCCAAATCAACACACGTGGTGCTTACACAGTCCTTTATAGACATGATAAGTGCCAAAAAAAAACAGCCACTGATGTTCTCAGTGGTGGTCTAACACAGTGAGGCAAAATCTTTGTCTTTCAGCTCACACTGTAAACAGGTGACATTTTAATGGTCTATTTATTGCTGCATTTTATCTCATTTCTATGCTTTTTGTTAGTATTTAGGCCCCTGAGCAAGGCACTGAAGCACTGTCTAGCATTCCTAAATGCAAAATGGCTATGATATGCCTTATGGAGAAAAATACATGTGTTATAAGCATCGTTCATGCATGAGTTACAGCGTTCTTGGCTGTTGAGTTCAATGTTAATGAATCACAATGAACTACAACTAGAAAAAAAAGGAGGAAATTTGCCAATCTGTATGTGAAGCCACTCTGGAAGTGCTAAGTAACGTCTCTAGAGTGTAATAAAACTATGGAAAAGATAGAAAATCAGCTACATTTGTGAATTAATGAGATGAAAACTGATTTAAAAAAAAAAACAAGCGGAGTAAACAGCAAAATGCAAAAAATGAGGCTAAAATGCAAAAAAAAAATAAAAAAGAAAAAATTCTGCGGTCCCTGAAATGGTCAGGAAAAGGCTAACCACTTCTTGGCTACAGCTGTCTGCCTCATGTATTTCAATGTAGAATTCTGCAGATAGAGAAGCTAGGGGAAGACGGTTTAATTACTTGCTAAGTCTAACAGGGTTTTGTGGACAAGTAGGCTTTTAGAACTGATGAGAACGGAGTCTGGCTTCTTTTACAAGGACACTGGTAAATAAACTTGTACAATGTCAATGTCCTCTAAAGTCCCTGGTTTTAAATCATTCAAAAGCCATGGAGCAAATTGTTCATAAAAATGTATTAAAGTGTCTTTAAACAGAAATAGACATAAAAGCAAGTTACGTATTGACTGGTTGACAAGAACGTTGTCAGAGGCTGGCAGGAACCTAACTCACTGTTTCCTGCAGTAGCAATGTCTCTGTATTTCCTAAATCAGTGTTTGTGGCAACCTTACAGAACATAATTGCTCTGAATACGAATGGACCACATCTGTCTGGATAGCTCCAATTTATTTTAAATTAGTATGCATTGCTCCGTTCATATTTTTACATATTTTTGCCCATAGCACCGTATTTTCCCATTTCAGAATATCACTCATCATTCCACTCAAGGTTAAATCCCCTACTGGACTATTTAATTTCAAGTATTCACTGATTTTATTGTTATTTTCCTAAGCCTCTCAAATAATAGTTTCTGAAGTTCTTCATTGTTTTACAATTGCTAACTTTCTATCCTTTATAATTCACTTTCAGCCTCTACGATTTTGTTTTGCATCGCTTCACTTTAGGTCTGCTGCTGATGAAATTCTTTGTTTCATTTTCCATTTGCATGGATATTTTAATACACTTTAAAAAATCAGTCTTATTACAATATGCTTGTGCCTCCAGTGGATTACAAACTTTATTTATATGTTACTGTCCTTGATAGGATAATGTATTTTTAATTTTTAAAAACTTTTTATGGTTAATTTACAGCATTCTGACCATTTCTGTTGTATAGCAAAATGACCTTGTTTTACATTATATACATTCTTTTTCTCATATTATCTTCTATCATGTTCCACTACAGGTGATTGAATATATTTCCCTGTGCTATATGGCACACCTCATTGCTTATCCGTTCCAAAGGCAATAGTTTGCAGCTAGTCATCCCAAATTTTCAGTCCATCCACTCCCTCCCAGTCCCTCTCAGCAAGCTCAAGTCTGTTCTCCACGTCCATGAGTTTGTTTCTTTTCTGTAGATAAGTTCATGTGAGTCATTCATTAGATTCCAGATAAAAGCGATATCATATGGTATTTGTCCCTCTTTGTGACTTACTTCACTTAGCATGAGAATCTCTAGTTCCATTCATGTTGTTGTAAATGGCATCGTTTTGTTCTTGCTATGGCTGAGTAGTATTCCACGGTATATATGTACCACATCTTCTTAATCCATTCCTCTGTTGATGGACATTTGAGTTATTTCCATGTCTTGGCTGTTGTGAATAGCACTGCAATGAATATAGGCGCATCTGTCTTTTTGAATGAAAGTTTTGTCTGGATATATGCCCAGGAGTGGGATAGCTGGATCATATGGTAATTCTATATTTAGTTTTCTTTCATCTGAAAGTATTATGAGTGTAACTCCATGCTTGGATGATATTTTTGCTGAGTATAGAATTCTGAGTGGACAGGTTTTTTTGTTTTAGAATTTTTTTTATTTTCATCTAAATTTTACTTACAGCTTGCTTCTATTTTTTGTTTATTTTTTATTTTTTATAATTTTAATGTTTTCCATTATAGTGGTTTATAGTGTTCTGTGGTTTACAGTGTCAATTTTAACTGTACAACAAAGTTACCCAGTCACACACACACATATATATACATATATATATGTGTTATTTTTCATACATTATCCTCCATCATGTTCCATCACAAGGGACTGGATATAGTTCCCTGTGCTCTACAGCAGGATCTAATTGCTTATCCACTCCAAATACAAGACATTCCATCTATCAACCCCAGACTCCCAGTCTATTCCACTCCCTCCCCTTCCCAGTCTATTCCACTCCCTCCCTTTCCCTGCCCTGTGGAAAGCTTCATTTGTGCCTTATATTAGATTCCACATATAAGTGACATCATATGGCGTTTGTCTTTCTCTTTCTGACTTAGTATGAGAGTATCTAGTTCTACCCCTATTGCTGCAAACGGCATTATTTTGTTCTTTTATATGGTTGAGTAGTTTTCCATTGTGTACATATACAACATCTTCTTAATCCAATCATTTCTCAGTGGACATTTAGGTTGTTTCCATGTCTTGGCGATTGTATATAGTGTTGCAGTGAACATACAGGTACATGTATCTTTTTCAAGGAGAATTTGGTCAGGAAATATGCCCAAGAGTAGGATTGCTGAGTCATATGGTAGTTCTATATTTAGTTTTCTGAGGTGCTTCCATACTGTTTTCCTTAGTGGTTGTACCAATTTACATTTCCACCAACAGTGTAGGATGGTTTCATTTTCTTCACAATCCCTCCAGCTTTTGTTATTTGTTGACTTGTTAAAGGTTAGAAATGAGTAAGCAAAAACATGCAACTCTTCTTAAGGCCTAGACTTAAAATTAGCCTACAGCCCTCTTATCTCTCCTACATCCAGTGGATCAATGTAAATCATATGACCAAAACCAGCTTCAGTGTGTATGAAAGTATACCCTTTACATGGAGGAGGTAGGAGTTTATATTTACCAAAAGGTAATTCTACCAAATTACTAACAAGGCATTCAACTAAGCCATGGGATAATTAATAGAATTCTATTTCTGAGGTCAGTTAAATCTATGCAGAAAAATAACTATAAGCTGTGTTCAATATGGTAATTTTATGATAGTATATTGGACAACCCTGGAGTCTTTATATTTCTATGAATATTTCTTCTCTCTTATCTCTGATTTTTTTGTCTTTTTTTTTAGGGCCACACCTGCAGCATATGGAAGTTCCCAGGCTAGGGGTCAAACCAGAGCTGTAGCTGCTGGCATATGCCACACCAACAGCAATGCCAGATCTGAGCTGTATCTGTAATCTACTCCATAGCTCACAGCACTGCTGGATCTTTAACCCACTGAGTGAGGCCAGAGATCGAACCTGCATCCTCATGGATACTAGTCAGATTCATTTCTGCTAAGCCATGACGGGAACTCCTCTCCTCTCTCTGATTAAAAAAAAAAATAATAAGCCAATGTGATATTAAAAGAAAATAAAACTATGGGCCAGTACTTGAGCATGCACACAAAGATTCTTTAAAAAAAATACTTAAACATGGATTCTAGTCATACATAAAAAAAGAAATATATAGTCACAATGCCAGGTTTATTTGAGGTATACCAGGTTGGTTTAACCTATTCAGAAAAATCAATCCATGTCATTTGTTCTAATAACCAAAAAAAGTGGGGCGAAATCATAGGATGATCAGCTAAGTAAAGGCAAAAAATTGTTTTCCAAAGCCATTACTCATGATAAAACCCAGAGCAACTAAACAAAAAAGCAAGGCACTTCCCTCAACATGACTAATGACACCAACAGAAAAAGTACAGTTAACATCATACTTCATTATAGAAGACTGAATGTTTTCCCCCTAAGATTGGAAACAAGGTTAAGATGTCCACACGTACTACCTATGTTCATGAGCATATTGAAGGTCCTGGTCAGTGAGTGCAATAGGACAGGAAAAAACACACTAAAAACAAAGATTTGAAGGAGGAAATGAAATGTTCTTTTTCATAAACACATGCTTGTATCATATTAGAACTAAAATTCTATGGAGCCTATGAAAGAAGTACTACAAATAATGAATATACATTTATCAAGGACATAAGGTACAAGATCAATATATAGACATTTCTAAATGAGAGCAAGAAAAGTTCTAAGTAAAATTTAAAAACCCGTTGGATTTAAGATAGTATCCAAAAGCATAAAATGCTTAGAGATATTTTAACAAAATAAGTATAAACCTACAAAAGTTGGCTGAAGGAAATAAAGGAGCATCTAAGTAAATGGAAAGATACACTGTGATCATGAATTTAAAAATGAGTATTTTTTAAATGTTGGTTTACCCCAAGTTGATCTATAGAGACAGCACAGAGTCAATGAACATTCAAACAAATATTTGTGTAAATTTTGCAGTTATAAAACTCACATGGAAATGCACTGACTGCATAGCATCACTGAAATGTAGGTGAGACAACTTTGTTTTTTTTGGCCTTGCCCAAGACATGTGGAAGTTTCTGGGCCAGGGACTGAACCTGCACCACAGCAGAGACCCAAGCTGCTACAGTGATAACACCATATCCTTAGCCCACTGGATGACAAGGGAGCTCTGCAAGGCAAATGTTTTAATCCCTATTTTAAAAGTGTAGAAATTGAAATGCAGCGAGGTTAACTAATTTATTAAGGACAGTCACCCAGCTTCTGAGGATTAAGTTTGAAAATCAAATCCTATAATTTTTGTCCTCTAGTCATTTTAAATAATACACTTAATATTTTTGAATGGATAAATGTATCCAATCAGCTCATTTCAAATTTGAAATTTGATTTTTTTTTCGTTCTTGTACTTTTAGAAAAAGAAATTTACATTGTTGACTCACTACTTAATTTGTTCTTCTTTAAATGTGGCTATTGTAAACTAATCCATTTGCAATTCACACCTGGAGGAAACACTACCTCCCATGGACTGTGCTTAACTTGGGTGGTTAATGGTCCTAAATCCAACATCTACTAAAGTTATAGCTCAAGGATGCTTTCCAAAGCACCTGTTCATGAGGAATAATTTTTCCCCTCTCAGGAGATTCATGTCAGTCCCTGCCTTCTGACTCATCTGCTGAGTCCAGTACATTGCATTATGCCCCAAAGGCATCTGAAAAGTGAGCCAAACCATCAAATTCCTGCCACAAATTTAGCATCAACCATGAGATTATTTCTCCTGGGAAGGCTGTTTTACACTCTTCAGGCAATCCCCTGGACATTTAAAATATTTTTCTCTTGTATGTATGCTTTCTATTTAAGACCAAGTGAAGTACACTTCTAAACTCTATCTTTTCTTTATCATTGTGCATTTGCTGCTAAAAATAAGTGAAGACTTAGCTGTGTGTGCCTGCATGTGTGTGTGAAAGAGAAATGGGACTGGAAAAGAAAGAGATGGCTAGAAAGGAAGAGGGGAAAAGACACTAAGAGATTATTAAAATGTGTATCTATTATCTAAAATTTCTGTGGAGTGATTTCTGTGCCGATTAAGAATGTTTTCAGATTATACTTTCCTTCTGAGACATTTTTGGGGTATTCTAAAAGAAGCTGACTTTAGAAAATAGCAAATATCTTGGCTATTAAATATGTAATTTTATGGAGACCTACATTTCCAGTAAAGAGAGCTTTCCTTTTTTTAACAAAAGTTTCCGGGCCAGCGGTTGAACCCACACCACAGCAGTGACCATGCCAGATCCTAAACCACTAAGCCACCAGGGAGCTCCCAGAGAGCTTTTATGGAACACATAACTGTAAGAAGATTTTCCTATAATGTAGTAGTCAGCAAGTGTCTACTCCAAGAAGCCCAAATCCTAATCCCTAGACCTTAGAAATACGGTACCATACCTGGCAAAAAAGACTCTGCAGATGTGATTCAATGAAAGATTTGAAGATGGAGACATAATTCTGGATTATCCAGTGAGGCCGATGAAGCCACAGCAGATTAAGAACACAGTGTAGTCTCTGTGAGGATGTGGGTTGGATTCCAGGTCTTGCTCAGTGGGTTACGGATCCAGCATTGCCACAAGCTGTGGTGTAGGTCACAGATGAAGCTCAGATCTGGTGTAGCTGTGACTCTGGTGTAAGCCTGCAGCTATAGCTCCAATTTGACCCCTACCCTGGGAACTTTCATATGCTGCAGGTACAGCCATAAAAAGAAAAAAAATGTACTTATACTTTTGTATTTTGTGTCCCATTCTGATCCATAAGGGACTCTGTTTTGTAATCTTCATGGCGGGGAGGTCTAAATGGTGGCAGATAGGATCGGCTGCACCAGTGTTAAAGATGGCAAGATTGACATACTTCCAGGAAAATGGCAGCACTAATAAAGGGCTTTAGAAATGAGTAACCTTCCTGAGATTTTGGAAATTTGGGACTGTTTTCTGGGCATGTCCTCCTGCAGGATTTGAACTCTCAAGGTCAACTTGGGTTTCTTTATAGAATAAGTGCTAAGTAAATACTGGCTGAATGAGTGGTTATAAAAAAAATACTAGCCTTTAACTAATTTGTAGTAAAGGGCTTGGGTGATGAATAAAACACCTTCTCTGCCAGCTGGACAGTGTCTCAGTATTACCTCCTATTCCTGTGTGTCGAGACAGAGCGCAATTTTGCAGAAATGCAAGTGTGATAAGAGGCTATTTATATATGATGTTGAAAATAATAATAACATTTATATAAGCTGACTACAGATATGGTCAGGATATCTGTCTATACAGATGTGTAATTCTGTACATCTTACAGTATACATATATATAATTACACAGTTGTATACTTTTGTACATCTTACAGTATACAGATGTATTTCCCAACCTTCCTGGAATACTTCAAGTACCTGAGAGGCTTTTAATAACATCATGAGGTCATACTTTGTGGAGGCAAACAGTGTAACAAAGAAAGGATGGATGACACAGAAAATGCTCAGAGTGCAGTGATCAAGAGTGCATACAGCCTCTGGCATCAAAATGCATTGACTTATAAAGCCGAATCTTTTCTTTATAAGCAGCATGGCTTCAGAGAAGTTACTTAGTAACAGTATCTTAGTTCCCTCTTACCATAAATGAAGAAAGGGTCTAGTGCAAGTGATGCACATACAAACAGAGCAAAGGTGCTGATCTGCTGGACACAAAACCAAGCTCAAGCTACTTTAGGGAAGATCAGTCCCATGAGGTGAAAAAGTAGTGTTTCAGACAGCACTGAAAGTGAAGTAAGTTTTATTAAAAAAAATAAGAAGCATTCATAGGGTGCTGAAGATAAATTACTTTTTTAAAACTTTTGCTTACAGCCAGTCTCAGGCATTAAACCAATCTGGCATTAACACTTTACTAGCTTAGGGATCTTTTTCTCCTTTACCATCTTTTCATACATGTACTGCCTTTTGATGAATTTTCAGCCTTTTAAATTCAGAGATTCAGGAGTTCCCACTGTAGCTCAGCAGGTCAAAAACCTGACATAGTATCTGTGAGGATGTGGGTTCAATCGCTGGCCTTTCTCAGTGGGTTTAGGATCTGGCATTGCTGCAAGCTGCAGATGTGGCTTGGATCCTGCATTGCTGTAGTTCTTGCAGCTCTGATTGATCCCTAGCCTGGGAACTTCCAAGTATAGCAGGTGTGGCCCAAAGAAGAAAAAAAATAATAAAGTCACATTTCTGACCTTGATATCCAGGGGGATAAAGCAGCATGCTCACCTGATAAAGAAAATATTTGCTGGCCTTTAATGATTCATTAAGTGAAATAGTATCTGCAAAGTGTATAAAACAAAGTAAGTGCACAAAAAATATGTTAAAGGATTAGTTGTGTATTAGGTCAAGTCAAGTTAATGCTGCTCCAATGATGTGTAAGTAGGTTGCTATGGCCACTGGGCAGAACCTCAGTTTGCAGACAGTCCAACTCTGATGTACACTATTTATAAAATAGCTATTAACTTTAGATTTACTATCGATAAAATTCCATTATTCCTTTGAATGTCATTCTAATAATTTTTAATGATTATGGATGTACAGGTATGTAAAATGAAAGGTACGGACTTCCAGTGTCTTTTCTTGTAAGATTTTTATTTTTTCTAGTATAGTTGATATACAATGTTGTGCCAACTTCTGCTATAAATATACATATGTATACATTCTTTTTCTCACATTATCCTCCATCATGTTCCATCACAAATGACTAGATATAGTTCCCTGTGCTATACAGCAGGATCTAATTGCTTATCCACTCCAAATGCAATAGTTTGCATCTACTAACCCCAAACTCCCAGTCCATCCCACTCCCTCCTCCTCCGCCTTGGCAACCACAAGTCTGTTCTCCAAGTTCACGAGTTTATTTTTCTGTAGATAGGTTCATTTTTACCATTTACTAGATTCCAGCTCTAAGTGACAGCATATGGTATTTGTCTTTCTCTGTCTCTGTCCCACAGTAGCCCTTTCCCATTCAAGGTGCAAAATGGAGAAAATAGAAAAACAAAGTATTTGTGGTTTAGGCATAAAACTTTCAAACACAGTCAGATCAGCAAGGAAGCAAGGACCTAAACCAGGGCCATAGTATGTCCTGGTGAGCATCCTGGGTGCTTTTACAAATTATTACTTTCAAACAACCTAACCACACTTTTCAGTAGGTGCTATTATGGACTGATTTTGTGATTATTCCTCATTCACTTATTTTTACTCATTTATTATAGATGAAGATTTTAAATTTGAAAGAAGTTGGGGAATACGCTGTAGATAACAAATTTAAGTGGGACTGACTCAAAACCCCTATTGTCTCCATTTCCAAGGCAGTATCTCCAGTGATTAGGACACAGACTTGGTGGCAGTATTTCTTGGTGAAAACCCCGGCCCTACCTCTTCATTGTTTAAATTTAAACAACTCATTCACTTTCCCAAAAATTACATTTCTCATCTATAAAGTGGATAATAAAGAAGCTATCTCATAGATAGTTGTGAGGATTACGTGTATTCATATATGTAAAGTACTGGTAAGAATTCCTTGTAGATAATAGGAGCTCAATAAATTTCCCATGCTGTTATTATGATCTCCTGAATGAATTTTGTTACCTATGTACATAGTTACGTATTCACTGAGCATGTGGCATAATTTCTGACTATATTTTAAGTGAATTTAATTATCATCCACAACAAGGACCTACTGTATACCACAGTGAACCATATACTCAATATCTTGTAATAACCTATAAGAAGAAAAAATCTGAAAAAGAATAAGCATGTATACATATATGTGTGTATATATAACTGATTCACTTTGCCATACACCTGCAAGTTACACAACATTGTAAATCAACTATACTTCCATCAAAAAATATTAAATTCAAAAATAAAATAGAAAATAAAACCTGGAATATTTTTGTACTTCAGCTGGGGAGAGAAATTTTATTTACTTATTTACATTACACATGGAATGTTCTTGGAGAGAAGAGAAGTAAATATACTCATGGGAGAGTGGAAAATGTGATCCTAATTATGTTCTGACTGGGTAAGCAATAGAACTGAATTGTGCCCAGTTACCCAATTAGCCACGATCATCAAAACTATAGTTGCTATCTTGGCATAAATGCTCTTTTTTTTCTCCTTTGGCTGGAACATATGGAGTAAGTGTAGACAGCACTGTCTGACAATTACAATCTGAATGATCATGTGCTGCAAGATGTCTCCCCACTAATTACAAAAGTGATTGAAGAGGTCTCATTTGCAAGTTTGTCAGTATTAGGAATTAACTGGGACTCCACTGTTATGTATGAAAGCTTACCGAGATTAATATTCTCTCAAAAATATTAGGATTTCATCATGTGTTGCATAAGAATGAACTTTAGAACACAAATCCTAAACAATCATTTCTGTTTGTGAAGCAATTAACCCCAAAGAAGGGCTTCAAATGTATCACTCAGAGCAAGGTAAATTCTTAGGGGGCACTTACTTCCAACCATGTCAGGACCCCATCGCTCCCTTTTTTCTCTTTTCCTTTTCCATTTCCACAAACACTTCTTCTTCCCCGACTGTTCTAGAACATTAAAATGTCAGGGACATCTTAAATTTCTTAGATTTTCTTTTATCCCTTGTAGTCCCTTCTGAGGCTCTGACTATATAGCAACTAGGACTGTATGTCGGATAACTTCCTCCCATTCTAATATTTTGGTTTTATCCTTTGCTTCACCGTTTTTTCCCTTTAAAAAATCCTCACTTTTCTCCATATTCTTTCTACCTCTAGCTTCTTAAGGTTGTCCTCAGAAAGCTCTTGAAAGTGAAATAATACATTGGGCATCTTCACTCATTCATCCATCCATTCAGTCACACACGTATTCATTCAGAATGAATGAATGTCAACTATTTGCCAGGCTCTACTCCAGATTTCAGAAATACTTCAGTAAAGAGAACAAAAAGTGTCCCATCCTCATGATGTGAAGAATACATGAAAAAAACACCCCACCCACAAACCAGCCAGCTAACCAGGGCACGTGAGCAGGCTCACACGACCAGAGAAGAGATACACAATGAGGCCAAAGTCTTTGAAAGGACGGTGTTAGAGCAGACACCTGAAGATGGGAAGAGCTGACTCTGAGGACATCTGTGTTTGAGGCAGAAGGAACATAAATCAAAGGGCCGGAGGTGAGGACAAAATGATGCTTTAAAAAATGAAGAAAGACAACCGAAACCCCCAGAATGTGGTGATCAGGTGTGAGATAACATGCAAGCTCAGAGTTGTGTGTGGCAGAGATGAGAATCCATCCTAAGTAGCATTTAATAAATACCTGAAGTGTGTCAGGAAGCTCAGAGGGTCTCTAAGGAGGCTGAGAGTCAGGCTCAGCTGTGCAGACCAGAAAACACAGAAAACCCACAGAGGGAGGGTTGCCTCAGGAAGAAACTTGCCATCACTCTTACTGAGCACAAGCACTGAAGCTTGGCTTTTGAGAGTGAATGCACTAGTTTCCACAAGTACCCTCGCCAAACAGTGGATCTTACACTGTATGCACTCACTTTGCCCCGTTGTTTAATGCTCAGCCATAAAAAAATGAAAAAATGCCACCATTTGCAGCAACATGGATGGATCTAGAAATTATCATACTAAGTGAAGTTAGGCAGACAGTGAAAGACAAACATCATATGATATCACTTATATGTGGAATCTAAAAAAGAATACAAATGAACTTATTTGCAGAATAGAAACATAGACTTTGAAAACCTTATGCTTACCAAAGGGGACAGGTGGGGGTGTGGATAGAGTGAAAGAATAAGAGAATTAAGACTAAGTCCATCACTTCCCTAGGACTATGAGGTGGACATCACTGAGCACTGAAAACAGCATGGGTTATTAAGAATTAGGCAGAAATGAATGGTCCTCTCAAATGTCAGTCAAATCTTACGCCCTATTTTTACAACTATCATACCGCTAACAAAGCCAAAATATCACCTTTAAAAGGTACTTGAAAGTGGAGACATTTAAAATTCAACACTTACCAAAAAAAGAGAAAAAAAGAAAACAGCCAAAAATAAAATAAAATAAATAATATAAAATAAATTTGGCATTCAAGTACGATTCATTGGATTTAAATTTGACTAAGTTGAAGGACTGCATATCCTTATCTAACCAAAAGGAAATCTTGAAGTTATTCTAGGCATTTCTATTTTTTTCAGAAACATACTTTGTTTTAGTGAAATCAAAGTTAAAATACTTTAACACAGAACCAGATGTTGGTATTACACTAATTTAAATGTGATTTTATTCATTAATTTTATAGTTTTAATTAAATATAATTTGTAATCTTCCAAAAAGACAAGGAAATGAAATGTTCTTCACAAATTTAAAATACATTATATTTTCAGGTTAACCGATCATGTTCAGAACCCTTATTTTTCCCTTCTGTGATTAGACAAGGATTTACCAGATACTTGTTACCAGATAATGTAATGAAGCAAAATTCTGAACCCTTTAGGGCTTCATCTAATGTCTTAGATTAAGAATGAAAATGTTTTTCAAAACCCCATTTTGCATATGGTTAGGAAGTAAAGTCCATTCATTCCACATAAATGTCTAAATATTATAAGCCAAACACTTTGCTGTTTCAAGGCAGTGGGAAGGATGTCTGATTGTGGATCAAAATCACATGGGAAATGTGCTAAAATAAAGACTCAGGGATTCACTGCAAATTTCTGATTCCTTATTATCTCTCATGGGCTCAGGGGCCCCATGCATCGAATACATTCATCAGTAATTGAATATGATTGCACTCTGTCCCTTAAGCAGATCATTTAGTAAAATCACATGATTTTCATCTCATCAGAGATATGAAAGAGTGTGTACAGAAATAGAACCCAAACTTTCTGCAAAAGCTATTTAAATAGTTAACAAAGGACATGATGAAAACTTGTCTTTCTGAAAACATCTATAGAAAAGTCCTTCCATTCCTCTGCTAAAGTCTACATTGTTCTAATAATCTAAACACTTAGGAAAATGTTTCAAACAATCTCTGAAATGGTTATATAATAATAATAGCAAGCAGGGCAAAAGATAATTAAAAGGTTATTTTAACTGATGCAACTAGAGAGTTTCATACTAAGTGAAGTAAAACAGAAAAAAAAAGACAAGTACCATATGATAGCACTTATATGTGGTAACTAAAATATGACACAAATGAACCTATTTACAAAAAAGAAACAGACTCACAGACACAGAAAACTGACACATGGTTGCCAAGGAAGGAATGGGAGGGACGGGGAGTTTGAGATTAGTAGATGCAAACTATTACTTTTAGAATGGATTACCAGTGAGGTCCTACTGTATAGCACAGAGAACTGTATCCCGACTTTTGGGATAGACCATGATGGAAGATAGTATAAGACAGGGAATGTTTGCTTATGTATGACTGGATCGCTTTGCTATACAGCAGAAATTGGCATAACATTGAAAATCAACAACATTTTAACAAAAAATGATGAAAAATTAAAAAATGATTATAAACTGACAAATATCAGGAGATGGTATTCAAAAATAATACAATGTGCAAATGAAAGCTAGAACTAATTTTTGAAAACCACAAAAATATGCTGATCTCTAGGACACAAAATAACAGTTTAAACAACATTGGAGATGAGAAAGAGACTATCACAACATAGAGGATTTTTATAAGAGAAACATGTTTATAATTATAGTTAATAGATATGAAATCCTGTATGTTTTCTGAAAATGAATCAATTACCCCAACCAAAGCTGTTGGAAAACAAAGTCTAATAATTACAAAAAAGTAGGTTGTTATCAATATCTTGCCTCCTTAAAGGAATTCTGAGTTATGTGGCATTAACACCTAAAATAACAAAGCTGCCTTTGCTATAGAATCTCTTCCTGAAGAGAAAGATTAGCAAGAATTCCACATGTAACAAAGATCAATAGAACTGTCAATAAAGTTTACTTTAAAAGCACACATAAAACCAAAACTGATTAGGAAAAAAATATAAAGCAAAGTCTTAAATAAAGTAGGGTATGCAATGCCATGCAACTGTAAAGTAGAGACTTTTAAAGATCATGAAATTATTCTGAAAAACTTCACCACAATGAACTGGAAACTTTAAAAATGAATACAGGCGTAAAAACACAAATTACCAAGGCCAACTCAAGAAAATATGGACCATGTCTAGATACCATTTAGGATCAGATTTTTAGCCCAAAATAAGAAAGATTCTCCACACAGGTTTCTTGAAAAGTAGAATTCTTCCGCTGTCATGTCAAAGGCAGTTCAAGTCTATGGGGTGCCCCCGTTCCAGTTCACTGCTCTGCTAGCCCTAAAGTTTAGTCCTTGTATCTATGATCCAAAGTCATGTCTAGATCTATAGCACCACTGCAAAAACAAACCAACAAGCAGATAAAAACAGTTTGAGTAAAGAAACCTGCACGTCCACTTCACTGATAAACTTAAGTAAAAATACCTTAAATAAAATAGTAACATGGGAGGTCCTGTCTTGGCTCAGCAGTTAATGAACCCAACTAGTGTCCATAAGGATGGGGGTTCGATCCCTGGCCTCGCTCAGTGGGTTAAGGATCCGGTGTTGCCATGAGCTGTGGTGTAGGTCTCAGACACGGCTCAGATTTGGCATTGCTGTGGCTGTGGTGTAGGCCAGCGGCTCTGATTTGACCTCTAGTCTGAGAATCTCCATATGCTGTGGGTGTGGCCCTAAAAAGACCAAAAAAAGAAAGAAAGAAAGAAAGAAAGAAAGAAAGAAAGAAAGAAAGCAAGCAACAGATTGAAAAGAGGATAAATCTGCACTTGTAGAGACCATTCACACTTGAACTGTGATGTAGCCCTAAAATCAGTAGGAAAAAGATGTATTATGCAATAAATGTTCAGAGGTGAATGGTTATCTGTCCTAAAAACAAGTAAAATATTATTTTTTCACAACATGAATAAAAATAATAATTTCCCTGTGGATTAAAGTTTGTAAGGCTAAAGCTTAAAATGAAAAACATGTCTTTTTGAATTTAGGACAGAAAATGATTTCCTTATTGAGACATATAATCTACAGATAAGAAACCACATTATTTTGCAACAAAGTTGTTTGCATGACAAAAGATATCAAACAGCAAGTATAATGTTAAGCCACAGATTTGGAGGAGATATTTGCAATAGGAAAAAAAAAAAGAAAACAATAACAAAGAAATAATATCTAGAATGTATAAAGAATTTCTTCAAATAAATTAGGGAAAAGAACAATAGAAAAAAGGGCAAGAGACTTGAGTAGATAAGAAACAATCTAAATTGCCAATAGATGTGACTAGATTATCAACTGCATTGGAGAAATAAAAATTAAAAGAGAAAGGAGATTTAGAAAATCCTTGAGGAGTTCCTGTCGTGGCTCAGAGGTTATTGAACACAACTAGGAACCATGAGGTTGCGGGTTCAATCCCTGGCCTCGCTCAGTGGGTTAAGGATCCGGCATTGCCATGAGCTATGGTGTAGGTTACAGACACAGCTTGGATCCCACGTTGCTGTGGCTGTGGCGAAGGCCGGCAGCTACAGCTCCTGTTAGAGCCCTAGCCTGGGAACCTCCATATGCCGCGGGTGTGGCCCTAAATAAGGCAAAAAGAGAAAAAAAATAGAAAGAAAATCCTTGAGATTGTAAAGGCTGATACAAAGTGAGAACAAGCACATACATTGCTTATATGGATTTAAGGTGGTATAAGAACTTTAAAGAGAAATGGTCACAACCTGGTCAAGTTGAAGATATACATATTTTCCTTCTAGTAATTTGGATTCTTTGTGTCTAACAGAGGAAAATCTCACTCATGTCCCCTATGGAAAACGTACAAAAATTTCACTAAAGTTTTTTGCTAGAATAAGAAATTGAAACACCAATAGTGGATAGGACCCCAAACAAAACCTGCTTTAGTTTGAATCAAATTTATTCAAAGAAGGAAGCGAACAGTGCAAGTAGAATGCTGATATTTTATAGAAGTTAATCATATAGAAAATATGGCAATACATAGAGAAAACTGATCAATTTTGAGAGATATCATATTGAGATTTATTATCTTACAACTGGAAAAGAATTTCAGCAGTTAGCCCTGGAAGAATGGCTATCTGCTGGGATGATACAAGGAGACAGTGACACGAGTGGTAAAAAGAGACCATTGTCCATGGTTCATGGCAAATGCTATGGCAATTTATAGAGTTTTATATGATGTAAGAGGAAACACAGAGGAATGGCTTTCCAAGTTCTAATAATCTGCATGTTTCTTAGTGACCTGGATCCCACAGAGCTAATAACAAGTGCAAAATAACCACAGAACATTTCTGTAACTTCCAGTACGCTGGGTAAAGAGAATGTCTTTGAACCTACCTGGTCCTTAACTGCATTTGAATGCTTTAACATTTACCACCTCCCTTCTTTCTTCATTCTTTATCAATTTAGCAGGTAAAATATTTTATTTAGTCTCTTGGTCATGCAATAGCTCTTTCCGATACCCAAAGCAGGGAAGATATTTCACCAACTAAATTAAGTGTAAGTTGTGGGACTTCAAGGCATCTTTAAGGAGAAAGAAAAAGTCTCTGGCTAAGACAGAAATTACCAAACCCAAGAATTATTGCCCTACCCCCTCTCATTGCAATGTTCCCTTCACCCAACTAGGGCAACCTGGCCTAAGCTTTCTTACCTCTACTAGGAAAGGTATGTAGCCCACTTGGCACCCTACCCCTACAGGGGCATTATATGCCCCCAACCAACCAGCAAGGGTATTGAAAGACCCCTCTTTCCTCAAGCAATCAGCAGATCAACAGGCGTATTGCAAGACCTCTCCTTTCTCCCTGGGCTATAAAGACAGACATACGAGGCCCCTGTCTTCAACTCTCCCTGATTATCAGGAAGTCCTTCTGCTGAGCTAGCAGCATCTCTTAGCTCAATAAACTCTTCTTTCTCTTCAGGGCTGGCTCTCCCTGATCACCAGGAGGTGGTCCCGCTGCACCAGCAGCATCTCACTTCAACATACTCTTCTTTCTTTTTACCTCACTATGCTGGAACGTTCTTTTTCTTACCCATGTGCATGGACCACAACTTAAGTATTTCAACTTTATTGCTCAAAACTTAGTCTCTGTCCACCAGGGCTGAATGGAAAGGTGGAGACACAGAGTTTTGGGTGAAGGAGAAAAAAATAGTTTTTTACTGCTCTGCCAGGCAAAGGAGGCTGTAGCAGGCTAGTGCCCTACAGACTGTGACCTCCTTTGGGAGAGAATAGGAAGTGGTTTTATGGTTTGGGAGTAGAAAACAGGGCCACAGATAAAGATCAGTGTAGAGACAAGCTTGCATTCTTCTCCAAAGTTGTTGTTTAGTGGCCCCTGGGATTGGGTCTTTCACGTGTGGGGAGTTTTATCTCTGCAAAAGAGCTCAAAGATATTGTTTTGTATATTCCTTGAAGAGGAACCAGGACTTGTTTCTTGTGTGTCCCTCCCTTGTCTTTGCATCCTCTCCCTTTCCTGACTACCAACTGTTTGAACTTGCCCTTTGGAACTCACTCATGGAGAATGAAGTTTATTCCCCAAAAATGCAAGAAATGGGGGAGACAGAAAAGCTTTTGTGTCCAGGAGCCCCACAGGGTCCTGACTGGTTTCACCATTCCCAATTTTTCTCTTTTTTTTTTTACCATCTTTGATACAGGATGCTATGTAAATCCTTTCATATATAAATTAGTGTGTTGAAATAATATTTCCACCAAATTTAAAGTTTCTCATTTTGGAGTTCCTGTCGTGTCTCAGTGGTTAACGAATCCGACTAGGAACCATGAGGTTGCGGTTTGATCCCTGGCCTTGCTCAGTGGGTTAAGGATCCGGCGTTGCCATGAGCTGTGGTGTAGGCTGCAGACGCAGCTCGGATCCCGCATTGCTGTGGCTGTGGTGTAGGCTGGCAGCTACAGCTCCTGTTAGACCCCTAGCCTGGGAACATCCATATGCCACGGGTATGGCAAAAAGACAGGAAAAAAAATAAATAAAAAAAAATAGAAAATTCCTCATTGTCTTTTCTTTTCACTTTTATTCTTTTCATGATCAATATTTTAGAAATGGCTTCAAAGCTCTCAGGTTCAGTATAATTTTGGTAGTGTGATTTAACTGCGAACTGGTTGCATATAAAAGAAATCCTAAACTGCCTATAATGGTTAAGAGTTTGCTCAATAGCATAGAATCTATTCTAGTTATATTTCAAAGTAATAAATGGCCATAGATTCTTTAGAAGGGCCAAAGATACAGACTCTAAAATGAGTTATCAAGAATAACTTGCAAAGTTTGCTGCCAAGAAAGCATCTGCCTGTGACAGCTATTGTATTAAGAAGTTACTGGCTTCAGAACTACTGGATAAGGAAGCCACTTACTAAATTTGGAAGCTGGCTCTATACCTGCCTACTCAAGGACAATAACACTTCTGTTTCATAGCCACCAGACCGACCTTCACACCCTGCCTCTTTCCCCACATGACTCAGTCCCAAATCCAAGTGTACATCACAATAGCAGAATCTAAGTCTCAGTGAGAACTTTAGCTACAAGAGGGCTTGAGAAATGTACTTTTTTTTTCTCTTAATGGATTTTATTTCACTTATAGGTGTGCATAAATCATCACAAGTCAATTTTACAGATTTTGTATCCCAAACCCCCAGTGCATCCCCCCACCCCCCCAGATTGTCTTATTTGAAAAACCAAGGTTTTCCAAAGTCTGTGAGTCATTGTCTGCTCTGTAAGAAGGTTCATTGTGTCTTTTAGT
>PVHT021183709.1:5639006-5674164 GCA_004024745.2 Catagonus wagneri | reverse complement strand
GAGACTACTATATGCAACTATATGGCAATAAAATGGAAAACCTAGAAGAAATGGACAAATTCTTAGAAAAGTACAATCTCCCAAGACTAAACCGAGATGAAATAGAAAATATGAATAGACCAATCACAAGCTCTGAAATTGAAACTGTGATTAAAAAACTTCCAACAAACAAAAGTCCAGGACCAGATGGTTTCACAGGAGAAATGTACCTTTAAACGTTCCCATCTCTGCAGGAAAGGGATGTGGGTCTCAAGTTGAAGAGGTTTGGGACACATAGTGAAAAAAGCCACCCAACAAAAAGAGCTTCACAACCAGAGGACAGGGAGAACCTCAAAGGAGTCAAAAATGATTAGGCAATGGAAATGAAAGTGGAAATTCTGAAAAAATATATTTACTTATAAATAAAGACATTCCTATTTGAAAACCTATTTTTCTCCTTTTTTACTGTAAAGCTCCTCAAATTCTTTCTCATTGGGGGGCGGGAACACAGTCTTTAAGGCTTATCCTGCTGTTGGTGCTAGAGGGATGCCACCAGAATCCTTGGAGCCAAAGAATGAATGCTGGGAACACACAGGCGGCAAGCAGGCAAAGCCCTTGTTACAGGAAAACAGACGGCTCCCAGGACACCCTGAGAGGTGGAAGAAGAGTGCCCCTCTCTAGTGCCTTATACGGGTTTTTATCCCTTAAAGATGGGGGGTCACCAATGTGAGGACGAGAAAGATGTGGTTTTCTCCTGTTGACCTTGCCCAGTTACCTATATCATTTCTTGTCCAATAAAGGTCTTAGGGTGGAAATGTCCTTAAGTCTCATGGCTTCTTTGCCCTTCTCCTCCCATTGACGTAGCCACAGGGGGTTATGGATTAAAGCCCTTCTGGGCATAGGTACACTCTCTATAGTAAACAAGGCCTGTGGAGATGTTACTCCCTGGAGCCCGTAAGCCACAAATGTTAATCAATAGCCATATCAAAGAATGCACTGAAGACCATGCTCCTACACTGACTACCTGTGTTTTTATTCTGCCTCACTGTGGCTGTCCTTTGCCTGGCAAAGCAATAAAGCTATTTTTTTCCCTTTTACCTCAAACTCTGTCTCTTTGTTTTGATTCAGCACTGGCGACAGAGGCCCGGATTGCAGCAACAGTAGGAACAAGACCTAGAGTTCCCATGAAAGAGAAGGTTACATACTATGGTAAAAGAAGTAACTGATGATGACTTTTAGAAATAAAAAAGGAAACAATCTCCCATGAGAAATATTCACTATAAAAATCATTATGTTCCTTAAACATAAGCTTAGCTTGAGATATTTAAAAGAAAGCTCAAGGGATAGGAAAGGGATCTATGTAAGAATAGCCAACTTTCTTTTGGTGTGAAAATTTGCATTCTAAAATATATCACCTTTTTCATTGATTTATTACTACCCTTTGAGATGAAATGTTTACAAAGAAAATGCTGACACAGTCTTGGTTCTGGCAGTCAGACTGTATTATAATTATATAAGAACTTAATGATATTAACTGAAGCTGAGCAGAAAAACACTACACATTAGACAAATAAGGAGGTTTCACTTCTAATGCAAAAAATCACAACATGTTTTAGCAGTACTCCGTCCTTCAAAATCAGCACAGCAGTACAGACTTGTTATCTGATTGGGACAGGGATTTGAAAGTGACAGACTTGCAAAATTCTAGAAATAACCCTTGCTTTGCAACAGGATACAGATTTAAAATGAATTTGCTTTGTACCAGGCTTCACATGGCCACACTGTAACTGTACTAAGGAACATGAAACTTGTTAAATGAAAGCAGTGAGTCACTTTCCAGTGGGATAAAAATAGAATGAAACTGACAAGAATGATGTGCAAGAAAATTAGTTCAGCAGTAGGTAGAAGTTAAAAAAAAAATATTAATTGCCAAATATGCAGAATAGTAATAGAACCTGAAGTGGGAGTACTTCTATGGATTCAAAATAGCTAGGTTCACTAACACGATGAGAGTGCAAGCCAAATTAAGTGGGAATTATCCCAAGTTCACATTTTTTTTACCTCTTAATCAAAATAAATGTCTTCAGAAAATATGACTGATTCATCATGAATCAATTCTAAAATGTAGATAATTCTTCTTAGCACTAATTAAAGAGAAATTGCTCCTTAATAAGAAGTGTGCTGAGCCTTCTAGAATGATAGTGTTAGGCATTAATATTTCATACATTTTAAGAAAAATGATGAAAAACATTATTATGGTAAGCAGATACATGGAAAGGATTTGAATTAATCATGTGATTTTTTTTTTTTACTTAGACTTTAAGCCTCTTTAAAGTCCCCTAAAACAGTAGTATTTCATTCACTTTGGAAGAGGGAGAAGGCATGTTCTGAGTTTATAGTTTACTTCCAGAAAAAGACTTTCTTTTCATCAACTTTATTTTTCAAACACAGACATTTGAAGAGTAGTTCAATGTGTAGAAATGAATGATCTCCTTGATTATCTTCCTCTAAATTACTTCTGAGATTTCAAAAAGGATAGGAGGTAGTTGAAATTCAGATGTGTTCATTTTTATCTTGCTTCTTCTGTTTTGTCTAATTATACAAACATACTCAAACTTCACCTAAGTTCAAACTACTTAAGTAGTACTTAAAATATGCCCATATAAAATCCATGTATACAGCAAATATTTTTCATAAAAATAAGCAAATGCTCTGCAGTGATCAATATGTATGTCTTTGCCTTCAGAAAATCCCAATTTATTGTTCTAATATAGTAGAAATCTGCCCATATTGTGTACAAAGTGGAAGTATAACAAAGAAAAACAAATAGAAACCACATTGATTTTTCTGTGAAAATTATGTTATCAACATGTCAATTGTCTGTTTATCGGAAATATTTATTGTGTTTAACATTTATGAATGTATCAAATATTTAAATAACTAATATCAGCCCCCCAAACGTTTGAAGGAATAAGGTCTCTCCCACGCTGGAGCTCACAGTGTAGTCATGGAGATAGGATGAGTTATGTCAATCAAACACTTAAGTGACATGAAAAACAAGGAAGTCAAATGTGGTGGTGGAGGAGGGGATATCTTCTATCATGGTCTATCTCAAGAGATTGGATATGAATAATCCATGAGGTCCTGTGCAGTAGGACCTCATGGATTATCCATTCTAAATGTAATAGCTTGCATCTACTGACCCCAAACTCCCAAATTTTATCTTGCGACACCTTGATCAGAGGTGAATCAGAGGAGAATGATGCTGTGGGACCAATGAGAGGGGAGAGTTCCACTGGTAGAGTGAATGGGCAATAGAATCAAGCTTTACACAGAGGTCAATTTCAAATAGAACTAAAAAAGGCTTTTGTATCTTTTTTTTCCCCCATATGCAATTAGGTAACCAGTGGAGAGGCTTTCCTAGCTAGAATGTTACCTAGATGAAAGCCACTGGATTCCAATTTTAGTTTAACTCCAGTGATGTCAGATAAATGTCATGGGAAGCAATGAACCATAGATTTCTCTCTCTCACTCTGTCTCTCCTACGTACACACACACACACACACACACACACACACACACACACTAAATAATAGAAAACTCAGGGGGACAGAAGATGGTGTTGTTGCTGTTGCCTATGGGGGAGCTAAAGGAGCACTGGAAAGAGGAAAGTCAAGCATGTTGGAAGCAGAATGTTTAGGGAAAAGTTTCCAAAGCTCCTCATTGCTCCAGTCAAATTACTGTCTGTCCCAAGTTCACAGAGCTTAGAATAAAATAGTATCTGAACTTTCCTCCTGGTCCACTCTTTCCCGCATGTGTTAGGTGGTTTTTAAGAGGCAAGGAATTGGGGAGGCAAGAAAGCATCTGGTGTGTGTCTCTGCATGTGTTGTGATTGACTGGGGAACTGGAGAAAAGACAGACAAGAAACTTAGGGTAAAATGGTAACACTAGAAGCTGTGTGTCTCTAGGTATGCACCTCTCAGAACTTGGTTCCTATTCCTTAAAGTTACCTGGAGACTTTCTGGAGACTCTGGCTTTTTTTTTTTTTTTTTAAGACACAAGTCTACTCTGTTCTCAAGCACCTGCTCATAGTATTTCCCAGACCATTCACAGAATCTAAACGTTGTCCCAGCCTCAGTCTCTGCCAAACCACCTTTTATTTTCCTCTTTGTCCCTTTGACTATCTGAAAATCACCCATTCCTTAATTTTCTTATTTCTTGACCATATGGTTCCCTCTCCCACACTTTGCTGCCACACAACAACTGGGGCCTTCTATGCATTGTTTAAGAGTGCAATCTCAGAGTGCAGATGGAGTAAGAACTCATTAAGTGTTTTAAATGAATGTATAAACTAATGGGACACAAAGTCTTTGGAAGATGTTGAGGAACGAAAGAACTGGATGACAAAAGGCAACAACAACAGAAAACACAAGAAGGTGATGGAGGTGGTTCTCATTAAACTAAAGACCAGAGAGAACTTTACAGAGGCCTAGAAAATCAATATTTCAGAACTGCCTTAACTATGAACATTGTCATAGTAGATGAGAGCCTTAGAAACAGGAGAAGTAGCAATAAGGCAAATAGTTTAAAAATCATTTGTTTCAAAGAGGTTGAGTATTAAAATATTTATTGGAAGTGCAAAATGATGAGAAGAAATTGACAAAGCTGAACAAGGCAGCTTGTACTGGGAGGACAGTGGGTAAGAAAATTTGGAAATATAAAATGTCCTGCACTGATATGGCAGAGACTGAATTTTGGTTGGAGCATAAGGATGACAAGAATCATTCATTCAACATAAAAGAAATATGGACTGAGCTCCTAGGAACAACAGATTCAGTTAAAAGTGAAAATTGGGAGTTCCTATTATGTCTCCATGGGTTGAGAACCTGACCCAGCGTCCGTGAGGAAACAGATTTGATCCCTGGCCTCTCTCAGTGGGTTAAGGGTCTGGTATTGCCACAAGCTGTGGTGTAGGTCACAGAAGCTGCTCAAATTCGGTATTGCCATGGCCACAGCATAGGCCTGCAGCTGAAGCTCAGATCCAGCCTCTGGCCCAGGAATTTCATATGCAGCAGGTGCAGCCATAAAAAGAAAAAAAAAGGAAAAAAGGAAAAAAGTGAAAATTGATATATTTTCAACGTGTACCACCTTGTTAAACCAGTGGGGTGGGGAAGTTTTCCCTATATTGCATTAATACATGAGTACAGAGTGAAGGAGGCACTACTCCAAATGAGGGTAAAACACACAAGCACCAAAAAATATTGTTCTATGGAAGCATAGTGAGGAAGGTATTTTGGCCTCAGAGCAGAGGAGTAAGTAGGAATTAAGCTTTGAGGGAAAGAAGCCAATGGTAGGAGAAAAACTCTTGGGATTATAGATAACAGTTGGTGTTTCACATTCTGGAGATTAAAAGATGGACGTGAGGATGGCTGCTAAGAGAATTATTGGGTAGAACCACATGAGATAAGACTTCAAGTGCAAGCAAGGGTCAAGCCATGGAGAGATGTATGTTTTGTTTTTTAACTAAATTTAATATTGTATTTTCTTTTAATCCTCCAGTGAAGCGTTATTTAAGAGTTTTACCATCACAGGTGGCAAAGAAACATATTTTGAAAATGTACCCTGGTGAAAATGGGCAAAACTATTGGGATGGGGAAGAAGACCAGAGAGATGCAGGGGCTCCTGGCAGGAGGCTAAAGTAACCATCTAGAGATAGAGGATGGAAGAGTTCCCTTGTGACCTAATGGATAAGGACCTGGTGTTGTCACTACAGTGGTTTGGGTCACTGTTGTGGCACAGGTTCAAATCCTTGACCCAGGAACTTCCATATGCCACTGGTGTGGCCAAAAAGTTTTGTTTTTTTAAAGAGACAGAGGATGGAGTTTGAACTACAGGGCAGACTGTAGACCCACAGACAGTAGCAGATTCAAAGCAATGTTCAGGAGAGAAAAATTCACAGGATTTGGTGACAGATTTGACACAGGACAGGTGTGAAGAGGTGGGACAGTTATGCACCAAAAATAATTCCTGTTTCTGGGGTGCTTAATTTGATGACTGTGTTGTGATTATATGAGGCAGAAAACTAGTCAAGGACCAGATGTCGAAGTGAAGGTGGTGGGTGTGGTCATTTTTGTGGACATGCTGGGTTTGCACACCTCTAAAGCATCAATGTGGAAATGCCAGTCACTTCTCTAAAGCCTTAGGTGGGGAGGGGACTTGGGAATAGAGGAACGGAGCATTTAGAACAAAGCCTTGAGGAATTCCCATATTTGATTATTAAATGTGATCACCACCAAATTACCAGAAAAATCTACTGTTTGATTACTATCAGAGGAGACACAGCAGCCACTTGGATGGAAGGAAAATCAGAGAATATCATGCTGGGAATAAAGGAAGAGATTTTCAGATTGTCCCCTGCCACTGAGAGGGGGAAATATAATAAGTTCTGGAAAATTTGTTTTGTGTTTAGCCTCTCAGGAGCGAGTGGTGCTATTGGAAGTCAAAATGAAGTGGGCTGAGGGGGAAGTAAGATGAGGGGGATTAGAAACTGCACACCCTGAGTGGGGGAACTGGGGATATGAAGAGGAAAGAAATAGAACACAGCTGGGATGGGAGAATTTTTTAGGATGTGAGAAAACTGACCATATTTAAATGGGAAAAATCCAAAGGATAAGTGGCAAGGGAAAACCTGGACAAGAGGTAAAGAATTATTGAGAGGGTGTAGGAGGGAGAGGAATTGCAGGGGGTGTTGCTTGTTTGAGGAAGGGATGCTTCCCTCAAACCAATGTGAGTTTTTAGGGTTCATGGAAGGTTGATTAGTAGGAAGTTAAGTTATTTCAAGTGAAAGTCCCAGTCCACCACCAGGAGGTGGTGTGTGCAGTTCTGGAAGAGTCACTGTAGCCTGCTCCTTCTGAAACGTGAAGACCCTCCCTGGACCCCACGGCACAACAGACAGCAAGTTAGAGGAAAGACACACCAAATATTTCATTCACATTTAACATACACATTCTCAAGAAACAATACTCTGAGAAAAAATAATTCTTTTTGTCTTTTTGCCTTATCTAGAGCCACACCCGCGGCATGTGGAGGTTCCCAGGCTAGGGGTCTAACAGGAGCTGTAGTCGCCGCCCTTCGCCACAGCCACAGCCATGCAGGATCCGAGCCGCGTCTGCGACCTACACCACAGCTCATGGCAACGCCGGATCCTTAACCCACTAAGCAAGGCCAGGGATGGAATCCGCAACCTCATGGTTCCCAGTGGGATTCGTTAACCACTGAGCCAAGATGGGAACTCCGAGAAAAAATAATTTGTAGGCATGAGAGTTATGGAATTCTCATTGTGACTCAGTGGTAATGAACCCAACTAGTATCCATGAGAATGTGGGTTTGATCCCTGGCTTCACTCAGTGGGCTAAGGATCAAGCCTTGCTGTGAGCTGTGGTTTAAGTCACAGATGTGGCTCGAATCCTGCATTGGTGTGGCTGTAGCATAGGCCAGCAGATGAAGCTTCAATTTGACCCCCAGCCTGGGAACTTCCAGATGCCATGGGTGTGGTGGCCCTAAAAAGAAAAATAAGAAAAAGCATGACTGTTAAATCCAGATTTAGGAAAATAAAACAAAACAAATCAAAACAAAACCTTAACGGTCTAGGTCCATATTTATGCTAATCTACATGCTTTATGCAGCACTACATCTCTGCCTTAAGCAACTATAGAATAAAATGAATCCAGCAGGGATTCCCAGACCGTTGTGAGCAATCTATTGTATTTTACCAAATATATTTAATCCACAAAATTCTATGACAGTTTTGTTTTTCAAAATTTTGACTCAGGCATTTGAGAGCATTTAATTTTTACCTACATTTGTTTAACTTAACACATTAGTCATTTTTTCATGTCATACATGTGTTGATGCTAAGGTGAAGCTGAGCATAATCTAAAAAGAGATAGCAAATACCTATCTAAACAAAAGTATCTTAACGATATTGAGGTTCCTTTAATAACTAAAAATAGAGTTACCATATGATCCAGACATCCCACTCCTGGACATGTATCGGGAAAAGACAAAAACTCTAATTTGAAAAGATACATGCATCCCGCTGTTTATTGCAGCAGTATTTACAACAGCCAAGATATGGCAGCAACATAAGTGTGCATCAGCAGAGGATTGGATGAAGAAGAAGTGGTGTATACAAACACAATGGAATCTTAGCCATAAAAAAGAATGAAATAATGCCATTTGCAGCAACAGGGATAGAACTGGAGAATATCATACTAAATGAAGTAGGTCAGGCAGAGAAAGACAAATATCATATAAGATCACTTGTATGTGGAATCTAATAGAAATGATACAAATGAACTTATTTACAAAACAGAATCAGACTCACAAACATAGAAAAGAAATTTATGGTTACCAAAGAGGAAAGGTGAAAATTAGGAGTTTGGGGTTAACAAATAAAAACTATACATAAAACTGATAAACAAGGACTTAAGGTATAGCATGGGAAATTATATTCAGTATCTTGGAATAACCCATAATGGGAAAGGTTCTGAAAAGAATATATATGTGTTTGTATGTGTGTATATACATAAACTGAATCACTTGGCTGTATAACTGAAACATTGTAAATCAACTACTCTTCAATTTTAAAATATGATTGACTACTGTACCTGGTTCAGCTAAGTTACCATCAGAGTAAAACAAAGAAATTTTTGGAAATGTCATAAAATGTTCCAAGAGATTCTTAACACTATGTAGAGATAGAAAAATAAATGACAAATTTCACTGATGTGGGAATAAAGTAAAATGTTAATGGATGACTAACAGAAGGCAATATCAAAACTTGTGTCGACTGGGTTCTTTCCAGCAAATATTAACCATTTTTCAGATCAGAAAGGTGGGATAAACCAACATACAGTGGACCGTGTAGTCCAGGAAAAACAGTGGAATGGTCAGTGAGCACCTGGCTAAACCAAGGGAATTATAGCCTAATCCCAGATGGAAAACAGCTGGAGGTAGAAAGGGGAAACATTTTGTTGTTGGCCTTTTCATCCTCTGACATCTCTCTGAGAAAGGTGAATCTGGAGCAGCCTTCCCCTTTCTATTTCCCATTTCAATCCCCACCCAGTCCCTCATTGCACTGTTCCCAGAAAGAAGGGCAGGCTCTCAGGTTGGCAGAGTTCCTGCAGATGGCTTTCATGAATACTTCTCTTTTATAGATAATGTAAGTGATATCCCAAGAGATCAAGGAATTTGCTCAAGGACCTAGCAGATGTGAGTCAGTCATTGAAGAGCCCAGATATCCTGACATAAATGAAGTTAGTCAGACCGTGAAAGACAAACATCATATGATATCACTTATATGTGGAATCTAAAGGATGCAAATGAACTTATTTGAAAAACAGAAACGGACTCATAGACTTTGATAACAAACTTATGGTTACCAAAGGGGACAGGTAGTGGAGGGAGGCATGAACTGGGGGTTTGGGATTGGCATGTGCACACTGTGGTCTAGAGGATGTATGGCCTAAAGGCACCTGCTGATTAGCACATGAAACTTTAACCAATGTTCCGTGATAATCTATATGGGAAAAGAATCTGAAAGAGAATGCATGTGTGTACGTGTATAACTGAGTCACTTTGTGGTACAGCAGAAATTACCACAGCCTTGTAAATCAACTATACTTAATAAACCTCAAAAAAAGAAAATAAAAAAAGAACATGTTTAACTGCAACTTAAAATTTTTCATGAAAACTATTCTGATCATGAGAAAGTAAGGTCCTCCATTTCTACTCAACTTCTGTAAGAATTTGGGTCAATCTAAGTGATATATCATTTCCCCATAAGACTGAAGACAGGTATATACTGCCTATACCTAACGTTAATGAGAGGTAAATTTTTAGATTAGATTAGTGAACATGAAATAGAAAAACAAAATCCCATTTTGATACAATTAAGGAAAACTTTTCCTTCAAGTAATAACTACTACAATTTTGTTTACGTAAAATCAACCAAACTTGGCTTCAACGTTGTTAAGGATATTAATTACAGTATTAATATTTTTTTATTATTGCTACACAAATTACACAGATTTAAGTGGCTTTAAACAACACACATTGACTTTCCCACAATCCTCTAGGTCAGGGTCTGGGTTGGCACAGTCGGTTCCTCTGCTTTGGAGTTCACCAGGCTAGAATCGGTATTTTCTTGCTAAGTGCTTACAGAGAGCCTCTATAGGCTCATCTGTCTCCAGGCTTCTTTAGGTCTCTGGCAAAATCCTGTTCTTGTGGTTGTAGCACTAAGGTCCCTGTCTGTTTCTGACTTTCAACTAGAGGCCCCTCTCAGCTCCTGGAAGAAGCTTCTCCCGCATTTTACAATTGAGATTCTCCCTTTCAGAGCCAGCAACAATGTGTCAAATAGCTTTCATGCCTAGAATCCTCTTCTGCTGCATTTCTCTCTCCCTCTCTCTCTCTCTCTCTCTCTCTCTCTTCTTCTTCTTCTTCTTCTTCTTCTTCTTCTTCTTCTTCTTCTTCTTCTTCTTCTTCTTCTTCTTTTTTTGGTGTTCAGAGGTCTTTATTGAAATAATAGCATGGTCACACTTCTAATACCCTTTCCACTTGTATGCAGTAGATAAAAACTGTGTGCTACATGCAGTGCACAGACAGTTCAATAATTAGAACCAACTCAACTGCATTTGAAATAAATAAAATGGCCTATTTGACAATTAAAAATTCCTGCACCATATAAGTATACATAAATGTAAGGATCTGCAATGCCATAGAAATGAAATCATTATTCTGTAGTACACAAAACAATGCAAAGAAGAAAATCCAGATAAGCTTTTGGAGTACAAAGTTGAAATTTCCCATTTCAAATTACCATGCAGACATAGCATTTCAAGCCATGCTAGAGTCTATGGCAAAGTTTTTAACTTTAAGAGGAAAAATAGTGCAAGCTGAAGAGTATCCTCTGTTTGTAAAGTCTCATGTGATTAGATGGAGCCCACACCAATAATCCAGGGTAATTTCCCTGCTTTAAGGTTCACAACCCTAATTACATGTTCAAAGTCCGTTTTGCTGTATAAATTGAGATATTCATAGGTACCAGAGATTAGCACACCAACATCTTTGGAGGACTAGAAACTCTGCCTACCACAGTTACCTGATTGCAGAAAGAAATGTCATTGCCCTTCCAAAACCCCACTGTTGTACAAGGTCATACGTATTGGAGTCTAAAGCCTGGTTCCCAGCCTCTCCTTAACCCAACTCTATTCTCTGCCTCTTCAAGTCGTCACGTGCGGACTTGTGCCAATTCTAGAAATTAGTCACAAGAAGACTGTGGAAAAGTGATGGGACTCTCCTAACTCATAAGTTTGGATAAAATAATGAACAATCACGTAAATATAAAGTCAAAGTAAGACTCGCTGTGTCCCCAGGAAGGAAGGGTACTGGCCTCTGGTCAGCATGTTGAGAAGTCTACTAAAGCATCGCAGAGCTTAGGCTTCTTTTGGGTAGGTGCAGTGAAGAGGAGGAAGGCATTCAAGATACGGCCTTCTCGTTTGCACATGACCCAAAACTGCGCACGGAAGTCACAGGGAGAAGAATCCACTTCAAGCTTATCTTAGGCTCAACTGCTGAACAGAAACCAAATTAAATTCTTCGGTAATGAATATTTTATCCAGAATGCCACTTAAAATGCATTCAAAAATGGTTTTCTATAAAATTATGTACTGGCCTCTCGGTAGTATATTTATCTTTAAATGAAACTGAAAGAGAGAGAGATGTTATATGTCCAGAGAGGTGGGGATAATGAACTCTGAGAATTGGCTTTTCTAAGAGTTTAATTATGTGTCTTATAATAATTACAGAGAATTGAGTGGAGAGCTGATCTTCACACCCTCTCTAAACCACCACTTGAAACAAATTAGAATGAACCCAACTGTTTCTTTGTCAAAAGCAATATTGAACACAGGAATAATTCATTTTCAAGTGGAATAGATTTCCACAGCTTTCATGTGGGTTGCATGCAAATTATATAAAAAAGTGCTATAATTTTTCTATCAAAAACACCATTTTTCATGACATTTTGGAGATCAAGTATATACATATATGCAAGTTTATATTATTTTCTCTGTTTCTATATACCATAAACATGAATGAAAAATCAATATGTAAACACACAAATCTATAGCTTAAAGTCTTCCTTTTAGTTCACATTTTCTATGGTGAGTATGACCTACTTTTAAAAAATACATACTCACTGTAGAAAATCCATATTTATAAAAATGTATTAAATGGCGATTATTTAGATTGTTAGGATTTTTTCCTTTATAAGTTGATGCTCAAGAAAATATTGCTACATAATCAGCTTCTCCGATGATTGTAAAGTATAATTTGGCTACTTTAAATTTAATTTATTCCACTTTAAGGCAATAATCTACATTTTAAAGGGATGTATATCTCTTTGGGCTCACTGTTCAAGGACAGAATTTTCAAATAATGAAAAGTTATGACTAATTGCTCTTAGAAATGTGTATTCATATTTAACTCCAGAAGTACTTGAAAAATCTTTCAAAAGTTGGACTTTAATAAAAAATGTAGCTCAGAATACTGACAAAATATGCCTTTACTTATGTTTGGTCAAGTCTCTTGCTTATTTATCCCTGATGGCTATTTAAAAGTTTTATTAAATTTTCTGTTTTCCTTAAATCCCTGACCTCCCTAACTTTATCTTGTATATTTTTAAATTACTTTATTTTATTCGATTTTATTTAATTTTATTTTTGTTAGAGATTAGTTGACTTAGTCTCGTGCCAGTTTCTGCTGTACAGCAAAATGACCCAGTCATATTTATATACACATTCTTTTTTTCATACTATCTGCCGTCATGTTTATCCCAAGAGACTGGATATAGTTCCCTGTGCTGTACAATAGGACTTTATGGCTTATTCATTCCAGAAGTAACAGTTTTCTCCTCATTCCTATGCATTCTTCCTCTTTCTCTTGAGTCTTTGAAGGAGAAATGTCCCTCTTCCTAAACATACGTGAACTTCAGTCTTTCTCTTCATGCTAAACATTGTTGAGAAGTGAAAAGGCAGGAAGAAAAATCCAGACAAGTCCGCCTCTAATTCCTGTTGATACGATTCATAAGCTGCTGAACACAGGAAATTTATTTAAGGACTTTAAATATTCAGTTTTTCAGTAGTTAATAGGAATAACAACACTTAGCTGGTAGAGTTTCTGTTAGGGAAAATGGTAACGTTTCTACTTTCTGGTACATAGTAACCACTGAATAAAAATCATGACTCAGTTAATGCCCCCTTTCCAACTATTCTCTAGACCTTTGTGGTGTAAATTTTTCATTCTCTCTCCTGTACAATCCATCTCTCTCTTACTCCAACACTTACATGCGTTTAAGACATAAACATACCCCCTTTCAGGTCTTAAATAACAATGGCAAGCTTGCTGAACTTTGATCTTGAGTATCATTTTGTCCACTGTTCATTTTCCTTCTCTGCCTTTACACTCAGTTTCTATACATTTGGTCAACCTGGATACATCTCCAGACAAATATTTGAAACCCACAGGATTCTTAATTCAGTCCTGACATAGGACACATTGACAAGTCCCAATACCATCTCTAAAAATGATTTCCACACCAGGGTTATTTGATTAGAAACCTCTGTTGATTATAGAAAAATATAAATTCTCAGTTCCTGACCTGGGTTCACTGAAAAGCTATATCCGATGAAGGAATCTTGGAATCTTTATATTTTAAAATATTCTCATATGATTCTGGTAATGGCACAAGGTTGGGATTAACTAAGGGCTAGATTAATAATTCCCACAGCCTTTTTTCATTCCCTTCCCTATTCCGAACTCAACATCTATGTATGCAATGGACCTCTAGGTAAATGTTTATAGCTCATGGAGTTGATAGCAAAGCTTCCTCGAGACTTTAAAACAAGGGAAAGAGAATTGCTCTCTGAGAGCTAAATTAGTCACATCAATTTATGCTGGGGCAAGACTAGTTATTTCCTGGAACAGAAAAGTAGGTACTTGAATGATCACTACCACCTACTTTAATGATATATTTTTTTTTAAGATGAAGAGGAGAAGCTGGAGAAATATGGGAGCACAGCTCAGAGAAACACAATTGCCATTTGGGATCAGGATTAGTGAAAAGAGAGGCAGCACCTTGGTACACCAGTGTTCTAATTACTAGAATTGTCTTTTTTCTTAGAGTGTGGAGAACTTGAACGCATATCACTATGATCTGTACCAAGTGACACCGAAGATTTGGGACCTCATTTGTTCTAATTTCATGTTCACCAAAAAAAAAAAAAAGAAAAAAAAAGAAAATCTGATTATCATAGTGGTTTTCCCAATACCCACAAATTGGACTCTGATAATATATATGATAATATATATGATCATTTTGGTGCCAGAAAGGGATAGCTCTCTATACAGATGTCCCATAAGTGTCCCGTCTTCAGTTATATTGATAAAGACCCGTTTCTAAACCTAGAAGGCCAAAGCCATACATTTTGAGAAATCCATCAAAATCATACTACACAGTCAAATATCTATCACAAAAACCAGTGAGAATTTTCCTGGACCTATTATCAGGCTCACAATTTTTAAATCTAAAAAGCTGAACATCTTCATTCGGTTCCATCTCATTAGCACTAAAATCATATTCATTCAGTTTGCTTCCTAAAATGTCCCCAGTATACTGGCCTTTGTGATTTCCAGTCCCTAGAGGATTTGATTTCCCCAACATTTTTCCTTTATTTTTTTTGGTCTCTTTAGGGCTGCACATGCAGCATATGGAAGTTCCCAGGCTAGGGGTCAAATTGGAGCTTCAGCTTCCAGCCCACAGCCAGAGCAATGTGGCATCTGAGCCACATCTGTAACCTAGAGCAAGCTACAGCACAGCTCACCACAATGTCAGATCCTTAACCCACTGAGTGAGGCCAGGGATTGAACCTGCATACTCATGGATGCTAGTCAGGTTCATTAACACTGAGCCAAGATGGGAACTCCATGATTTCCCCAAATTTTAATCCATCTCCTAGACTCCTAGATTTTCTTCAACAGTGTTACCTAATTCTCCCAAATCTTCTCCCATCCCTTTTTCTGTCTTGATGTTAGCATTCTTACCTTCTTGTTTTATGATTTATTAGCTGCACTATACATGTCCTTGCATCCTTCTCTTGCTTCTTCCTTTCCACCAAAGACCAATTATCCTAGGGTGTTATTAAGGTACCTTCTATAATTTTATATGACTGTTCCATCCGTTGTCACCTCTTTTGGGCACTTTACACCTTCCCTCCTTCGCCTTTATCCTGACTTCTTCCTAAGAATGTAACACGTCCTGTTCTCCAACAAAGAAAAGAAAATCAACAATGACAACAACTTGCTTACCTCCCTGGGAAATGTGCTGAGGCTCCATCTTTCAGAACCAGCTTTGCCAGGTGACTCTTCTTCATTTCTAAGTCAACCACGACAAGGGAGGCATTACCACCTTCCCAACAAAACCCCACATTCTCCGAAGACTCCTATGCCTCCCAATCATCAGATCTGAAGTCTAATTCATCTCCCATGAAATTAAAGTCGTTAACTTGATGGGAACTATCAGAAAGGGCTAATAGTGAAAAGATGAAATAATTTCAAGTCAGACAACTTAGACGAAGATTCTAGTTCTGCCACTCATGATGCATGCATTCAGCTTCGAGCAACTAACTTACATTTCTGAGCTTGCTTTCCTCATCATTAAAGTGCATGAAAAAAGTGCCTCATAGGGTTGTTGTGGAGGTATGAGACTCAAATGGTGGTACCTAATCAGTGAATTCTATTACCACAAGTTCCTTTCTATATATCCCCAGATATATGCATCATACCATGTGCCAAACCAGCTGCTTGCATTGGGATATCAATATGAATTGTCTTTCTATGCATCCTCTCTTCCTACTGGTTATGCAGTGTTTCACTATTTCTTTCAAGAATTACTGATCACATGTTCATCAGGAGGTATCAGGCATGGTTCTGCTTGCTGCAACTAGTAGTAAACAAGAAAGACAAAATCCTTTATCCTACAGCTATTACCTGCTAGGGTGAGGGGAGAGTAAATAGAGAAGTAAATAAGCATGATGACTTCATAGTAGAAATGCTAGGAAGTAAATCAAGCAACACATGATTATGTCACAGTAACTTGATCCAAACAGTTACCCTATCGGAAAAGTTCATACAGAGCTGATACTTTCCGAAGCAGTTTCTGACCAAGGAAAGAACAGGAAGCAAAGCTCTCCAGGGAAAGGGATCACCAAGTACGAAGTTTCATACAGAGCTGATACTTTCCAAAGCAGTTTCTGACCAAGGAAAGAACAGGAGGCAAAGCTCTCCAGGGAAAGTGATCAGCAAGTACAAAGTAAAGAGAAAAAACTAAAAGCGAAGAAAGCTAAAGTAAAGAAGCTGGACCTGGTAGATTATAGAGGGAGAAGGGTAGGTCAAATATGTAGAGACAGAGAAGGGTGTTCATTCTGAGCGTGTAATGGGAAGCTGAAGGAAGTTGAAGTTTTAGCCCACATAACTGTCCATGATTGGATTGTTTTGACAACAGTTCACTTGCCTGCTTGCTGAAGAATAGAATACATATGAACAAGAAGGAATGCTAGACATCCAGATACAATGACAGTTTGTTAAGGAATGATGTAACTTGGGAGTTCCTTTGTGTCTCAGTATGTTATAAACTCAGTTAATATCCATGAGGATGTGGGTTTAATTCTTGGCCTCACTCAGTGGGTTAAGTTTCTGGTGTTGCCATGAACTGTGGAGTAGGTTGCAGACACAGCTTGGATCCCACATTGCTATGGCTGTGGTGTAGGCCGGCAGCTGCAGCTCCAATTTGACTCTTAGCCTGGGAACTTCATATGCCACTGGTGCAGCCCTAAAAAAAGAAAAAAAAAATCTGATATATCTTGGAACTGGAAAGTATCAGAGAAAGGATATAGAAAAATGAACAGATACTGATGCTATTTTTGAACAGAGTTGAAATGTCTTCAAAATAACTTGGATAGAGGAGGTTAAGAAATGGAAGGAATCAGGGCTGAGTCCTAGCTTTTGAGTTTAAGCACCCGGGGAAGTGTCGTTTCTTGGAGGAATATGGTGGAATGAAGGAATTTTATTTTTAGACTTCCCATCATGGCACAGCAGAAACGAATCCAACTAGGAACCATGAGGCTGTGGGTTCAATCCCTGGCCTCGCTTAGTGGGTTAAGGATCTGGCATTGTTGTGGCTGTGGCGTAGGCCTGCAGCTGTAGCTCCGATTCAACTCCTAGCCTGGGAACCTCCATATGCCATGGGTGTGGCTCTAAATAGCAAAGAAAAAAAAAGAAAAGAAACAAGAATTTTATTTTTTCAAAAGAATCTGAAAAATAATGGATGTGTGTATATGTATAACTGAATCACTTTGTGGTACAGCAAATTATCACAGCATTGTATATCAACTATACTTCAATAAAATTTCAAAATAAATATTCTTTTTAAATTAAAAAAACAGATACGCACTACTCTATAAAACATATAAACAAGAACCTACTTATGATACAGAGAACTATACTCAATATTTCATAATAACCTATAATGGTGGAGAATCTGAAAATATGTCTATTCATATATATATATATATATATATATATATATATATATATGAATCACCTTGCTGTACACCTAAAACATTATAAATCAAATATACTTCAATTTTAAAAATGAAAAATGAGGAGTTCCCGTTATGGCACAGTGGAAACGAATCTGACTAGGAACCATGAGGTTGTGGGCTCAATACCTGGCCTTGCTCAGTGGGTTACTGATCTGGCCTTGCCGTGAGCTGTGGTGTAGGTCGCAGACGTGGCTTGGATTTGGCATTGATGTGGCTCTGGCAGCAACAGTTCTGATTAGACCCCTATCCTGGGAACATCCCTATACTGCAGGTGTGGCCCTAAAAAGACAAAAAAAGGCAAACATTTTTAATAAAAATTATTTTTCCATGTTAAATAGGAAGTGTATATTATACATGCAATTAGAAATTCAAGTAGGAAGCAAGCACATGTATTTGAAGATCAGTGGAGTTATCAGGATGGAAGGATATATTTGAGAGTCATCAGCCTATAAAGCCACGTGACAACTAAAGTAACAGTTTAGAAAGTGTTGGGAGAAGAGCGGTAATGAGTCCTGGGGTGCTCCATCCTTTCTCAGAGCCCGCTGAGAAGACAAAGACGTATGCATCAATGTTGCAAGAGGTCAACTCTCTTCTGAAGCTCAGATTCACTTCAACCACAATTATGTAAAATCAAATACATCTTCTTCTGAACCAAACCTGAGTCACCCTTAGTAATGTTCTCCCTGGCAATCCACAATCAATATATTCCCTACTCTGATCAATTTTACCTCCTGAATAGCAAATGACTATGTGCCATTTCTGTCTGTATGTGTGTCTGTCTCTCTTCCTCTGCCTTAGTCCCTGTCCTCTTAATGCAACCAACATATGGATCAATTTTCTAGCATGACGACTGATCTTCTGCTTCAGTCCTTCTGTGGTCATGATGATGTTTTGAAATGTAAATTGGCCTTTACCACTGCCTTCTTAAAAAAACCTTGATGGGCACATTGCCCTTAGAAATTGAAATTTCAGCCTCTTGCATAGATTTATGATCCCCTGTAACTTGAAGAATAACCCTCTTTTTTCAAAGCATCTTATCACGTACACTTAAATCACTAGAGCTCAAACTTCCATGTCTTTTCCTAATTCTAAAACTTCAGTTTTTTTTTGTTTGTTTTTGCTTTCTTTTCTTTATTAAACCACTAACTAAATTCCAGATTTTATTTGGATGTTACCAGTTCTTACACTAATGTCCTTTTTCAAGCTCAGGACACAATTGAGCATCCCACTCTGTATGTATGCATTTGTTTCTTTCTTTTTTTTTTTGTCTTTTTGCCTTATCTAGAGCCGCACCCGCGGCATATGGAGGTTCCCAGGCTAGGGGTCTAACAGGAGCTGTAGCTGCTGGCCTTCGCCATAGCCACAGCAACGCGGGATCCGAGCCGTGTCTGCAACCTACACCACAGCTCACGGCAACACCGGATCCTTAACCCACTGAGCAAGGCCAGGGATCGAACCCGCAACCTCATGGTTCTTAGTTGGATTCGTTAACCACTGAGCCACAGCGGGAACTCCCTGTTGATTTCTATAATGATTTTTGCTTTTTTTTTTTCACTGTTAACATGATGCTTACTAGCCTCTTGTGGCTATACGAACTAATTAAAGTTAAAATTCAGTTTCTCAGTCACACCAAGCCACTATTAAAGTGCTGATCAGTCACCTGTGCAAATTCAGAACATTTGCATTGCCACAAACATCATACTATGGGAGAGTAAATATATAGTGCCACCTTTGACCACATTCTACTGACTAATTTTCTACAGAATAAAGGTGAAATGTCACTCAAAGTGATAACTTTACATCTCTCCCACTCTCGGTTCAGTGTTCAGTAAATCCTGTGTTACTCTCCTCAGTATTATGTAATACAGACATACTCTCTTTTACAGCATTTAAATCCCTAGCTGAAATTACTTAATAAGTAACTAACTGAATTAACTTACTGGTTTTCAAAGTATGACTGTTTAATGTATTTTCTGTCTTTACTTCATAACAATAAACTATGAAATATATGTAGACATTGAAATGTTTTAATTAAATCACATTAAACACAGGCACGTACATTTTTCCATCTTTAGAACAGTGGAAGGGGATTGCTTCCATTGATGCAGACTAATCATAATATGTCCCCTGGGATGGGCTATATTACCGTGCAAACAAAATCAGAGTACTAGAGCAAGGAAAAATGGGGAAAGACATGAGGAAGACAGCCAAGATTCCTGCCATAATTAGAAAAATCTTAAAAAGAAAGCCATGGTAATCGCTAAACATGATATGCAATTATAGGTCTAAGTACTCTTAAGAAATGGTCATGGTTATTGAAATTTAAAAAGAAACAAAACATTCTGTTTTTTTATTGTATCATTGAGGTACTTAGCCTTTCTTCAGTGTACTTTATGGCTTCATAATAAAAGTTAACAATAAAAAATCACTCTTTGCATCTGGTAGAGCTATTTTCTTGAAATCAATTTTCTTTGATATCAATGTAGCTGTTCCAGTTGTTTTATTATCAGGGTGCATTGTATATATACATATATATTTCCATCTTTTTTCTTTTATAATTTTTTTTTGGAGTCTAATTGATTTATAATACTCTTCCAATTTCTGCTGTACAGCAAAGTGACCCAGCCACCCATACACTCATTATTTTTTTCATTTTCCATAAGGTTCTAACCCAAGATACCAGATACAGTTCTCTGTGCTGTAGAGCAGGACCCTGCAACCCATCC
Source organism: Catagonus wagneri (assembly GCA_004024745.2). NCBI lineage: Eukaryota > Metazoa > Chordata > Mammalia > Artiodactyla > Tayassuidae > Catagonus > Catagonus wagneri. Next base: position 5,653,739 of record PVHT021183709.1, on the reverse strand, counting down.
ATGCCACATGCCACAATCTGCGTCTACCAACCCCAACCCCCCCATCAATCTATGACTTTATTCATAATTTTTCCAGCTTTATTAAAGTATGTTTATTTTGGTTGTTGTTTTGGCCATGCCCACAGCATGTGAAGATCCCAGGCCAGGAACAGAACCCATGCCACAGAAGTGACCTGAGCCACCGCAGTGACAGCATCAGATCCTTAACCTGCTGTGCCACTGGGAACTCCTATTGAAGTATGATTGACCAGTAAAAATCGTACATGTTTAACATGACCAAGATGATGTTTTGGTACACATAAAATGTGAAATTATTATCATCATCAAGTTAATTAACATGTCCATCACCTCACATAGTTATCATTGTGTGTCTGGTGAGAACACGAGTTCAACTCCCATCAAATTTCAGGTATGTAATAAATTATTATTGACTCTAGCCAATTATTATTGACATCTGTACATTAGGTCAATAGAATAATTTGTCTTACAAGTGAAAGTTTGTACTCTGGCAAGCATCTCCCCATTTCTCCCATGCTCCAAACCATGATAACACCATTCTACTCTATTTTACTATACGTTCAACTCTTTTAGATACATATAAAACTAAAATCATGCAGTATTTAGCATTCTGTTTCTAGCTTATTTCATTTAGCATAATGTCCACCAAGGTCATGTATGTTGTAGTAAATGGCAAAATTCCCTTTCTTATGGCCATGTTATGTAAATATACTACTTTTTCTATATTCATTCATGATGATTATTTAGGTTGTTTCTATACCTTGGATATTGTAAATAATGCTGCAATAAACATGGGAGTGAAGATATCGCTTTGAGACCCAGGTTTCATTTCCTTTGGGTATATACCCAGAAGTGAGTTTGTTGGACCACACAGTAGCTTCATTTTTAACTTTCTGAGGAAACTCCGTATTGTTTTCCTTAACAGGTACACCAATTTACCAATTGACACCAACTGTTTTGGAGTTCTCTTTTTTCCATATCCTTACTATATTTTGACTCTAGGATAAAAACCATCATAACAGATGTGATGTTCAAAGCCTCGTTGTGGTTCTGATTTGCCTTTCCCTGATAAACAGTCACACTGAGCACTTTTTCATGTACCTGTTGATCATTTGTACGTCTTTGGAAGAAATGTCTCTTCAGGTCGTTTACTCATTTTTTAATGAATCTACTGTGGGTTTTGCTATTGAATTGTGTGAGTTGCTTATATTTTTTGGATGGTAATCCCTAGTCCTACATATGATTTTTAAATGTATTCCATTCTAGAGATTGCCTTTGCTTTTGGTTGATACTTTCTCTTGCAGAAACTTTTTACTTTGATGTATTCCCACTTGTTTATTTCTGCTTTTATTGCTTTTGCTTATGTTGTGAAATTCAAAAATATCATCAAGACCCATAGAAATGAAAAATTTTCCCATGTTTTCTTCTAGGAGTTTTACAGCTTCAAGTTTTATATTCAAGTCCGTAATCCATTTTGAGTTGAGTTTTTATGTAGACTTTAAGATAGTAGTGCAGTTTTAATCTTTTGCATGTAGCTGTCCAGTTTTCCCAACACTTTATTGAAGAGTATGTCTTTCCATATTGTATATTCTTGGCTCCCTTCATTGTAAATTAATTGATCACATACATATGGGTTTATTTCTGGGATCTCTGTTTTGTTCCATTGACCCATATGTCTGTTTTTATGCAAGTACCATACTGTTTTGATTACTATTGGTTTTTAATATAATTTGAAATCTGAAAGCATATTGACTCCGGCTTTCTGCCTTTTGCTCAAGATTACTTCAGTTTTTAAGGACTTTTTGTGGTAATATATTAATTTTAGCATTGTTTGTTCAATTTCTGTGAAAGCTCTCATTAAAATTTTCATAGAGATCACATTAAATCTGTAGGTTACTTTCAGTAGTATAAATGCTTTAATAATATGAATTCTTTCAATTCTTAAATAAAGTATATCTTTCCATTTATTCATGCTTTCAATCACTTTCATCAGTGTTTTATAGCTGGCAGTGTATGGTCTTTCACTTCCTCGGTTAAATTTATTTCTAGATACTTTATTATTTTTGAAGTAATTCTTTTTACTTTTGATTTCCAACAATTTGACTATTATGTAGATGTGTGTCCTTTTTTATTTAATCCTGTTTGGAGAATATTCAGTATATTCTACATTAAGTTTGGTGATATTTTGCACATTATATCTTTATATAAATTTTATTTCTCAACTTCCCTTTCAGTTCCTTCTGGGACTCCAGTTACTTAATCATAGACCACTTGATATTGTCCCACAAGTTACTGAAGTTTTACTGTTTTTCTTCTATTTCAATGTTTCAGTTTCAAAATCTTCTATTGCTCAGTCTTCAAGTTAATTTTATTTTTTTCCTCTTCAGTAGGGTCCAAACTTTTGTTGAGTCTAGCTAGTAAATTTTTAATTCATACATTAGTAGTTTTAGGATTTACATTTGGCTCTTTTTTATTGTATCTGTATCTCTAATGACATTGCTCATTTTTTGTCCATTATGTACATCTTTTCCTTTAAAATATTTGAATATTTTATAATATATTTTTCAACATCCTTATCATCTCTGGTTTTGTTTCTATCAACTGCATTTTTCATTTAATTATAGATCACACTTTCTTGCTTCTTTGTATGTCTGTTATTTTTCACTATATGATGGATTCGTGGTTGCTACTTTGCTGAGAGTTTATCTTTTCAGTTAGAGAATATTGAGTTTTATTCTAGCATTAATGTATTTACTAAGGACTTTTTAATGATTTTTATATAAAATCTGAAAAAAGTACATGTATCACTTAATCATATAAAGAAATCAGGATTGAAGGATAATTCTTTTGAGAAGAATTATCATTTTTATTAAAAAGGTTGTCTTTTTGTGCTGTATATTGCTTTTTATCTGTTGAAAATAAGTTGCTTATTTTGTTTTGTAATGAAATTACACAGGGAAGGACAACCTTTATACATAATGAACTATAAAGTGAATTTTGATTCAGTTAGTGAGACGTATTTAAGCTACAAACTTTTTTATCAAAATAAAATTGTCTTGTAGTTATTAATTAAAAAAAAAAGTTTGGTTGTAAACTTTGTAAGGACAAGCCTAAATTAGTTTTTACCCTAAGACTAAAGTAGCCCTACTCATAAGATATGGTCTTTCCGGGAGCTCATTTGAATATCTGAAATATTCCCCAATCTCTCTCCATTCTGGCTGGTATTTGCCAGCCCTGTTTGAATTAAGAATTCTCTATTCAGCTCAGAGCCCTCTGAAGAGTATTTGTCCATTATTGGGTTTTGTCTTCTTCCTCATAGACCTCATAGAGTCTCTCTCTCCATGTATACAGCTTAATATTTGGCCAAAGACTCAAGGAAACACCTTTTTAGGTTTCTGGGCTTTTTCTGGCAGAGCCAACTCTTCTTTGGCACCTTGCCCCATAAATGCAGACACCTCAGCAGCCCTAACAGCTGATCTCTGCTTCCACTTCCCAGGAAGTCTGCTGCTGCCTGTTTGGGCTTCACTTCCCTGTGTTAGGGTTTGAAAAATGCTCCAGACAAAAAGCTAGGGTGACTATGCAGCACACCTCTTACATTTCCTTCTCTCAAGGATCATACTTACCCATTTCTAACACATAAAATGTTACCAAGTTTTACAGCTGCTGACCACGGAAGGGTAAATACAATTCTTTACTTGGTAACAGCTAGCCCAGTGCACTTTGCCAAAGGACTTATAAATAACACAATTCCTTTGTCTCACATCCAGCGGTATGTCCCAGACCTGTCACCCACTTGAGTGAAAAAAATTCCACTTTCCATTGTATTCCATCCACTCACATCCAATTTTGTTCTATTTTAAAACAACAGATTGAAAGTAAAAAGGATATATAGGGTCGGCACCTAAAAATTCTGCAGTGGATTATCTTCCCAGGACAAGATCACATGAAATACACACAAAGCAGAGATTCCCGATATTGTCTTCAGTTGTGTCACTTCCCAATGCTGTCTATTCGCCAGTGTCTGAGGTCCACCAGTGCAGAGGGTGGGGAGGGGTGCTCCCAAGAGGAAAGCGTGCCAACTTAAAAACCTTGTGTTGATCTACTGGAAAGCTATAATTTGTGTTCCGCTCTAATCCCCTAGTCCCTTCCCTCCACAAGTGCCCCTTTTTGCCTCATTTACACTCCACTAACTCTCCTGTTTCGTAGAGAAAAAGTTCTGTTCCACGCTCTGTCTCCGTGTGTCCAGCCAACGGTGAACACGATAATGAACTCTAACTTACAATTATTCTAGAAGAAAACAACGTGCCACTGAGATAACGGGGGAGTAATGACATTCCAGAACTTACATAAAGTGTTACCCTTTGATCTAACCTGCTATTCTAGTTAGCCTGCCTTAGGCTACAGATTTATGTGTGACCATAATGTAGTGGCTTTGCAGGACTGAAGGAAGAATGAAGGAGAAAAAAGTGGAAGAGAAAAAGCAGGCTTCATAAAATAGTCCCAAGACCAGTGATTCTGTTACCTTCATATTTCTTTTTGATCACCCAACGGTGCAACATGTATTTCTGCTGCTTTGTATCCATAATTCATCTTCCAGAGGGTGATGAGGTGAGTGGAAGTGGCTTTGATTTATTCCTTCCCTGCTCGCCATCTCACTATGTATTTATTTAGCTGCTGGTTGAAGTTTCAGTTACACTTTCAAAACCTTCAGTAAAAATTCAGACTAGCTAGAAACAGCTTGAAGGATATTAGAAAATGTGATTAAGGTAAGTTATTTTCAGTAAATGATTGCTTCAATTGTAAGGGCTAGGTATTAAACGAGGAAGATCTGGTATCTAATATATTTAGTTACTGTTAGTCTGATATTTCAAAATGTCAGTGAAATTAATAAGGCATAGCCATGGTGGTTAACAAGTATATATTGGTTTAGTATGAAATAATGATATGATATATAAAAAAGTCCTGAGTTCCTGCATTTTCTTTTATTGTAGTTGCACTGTAAACATCTTATCTCTTTACTTTACTCTACCCCTTGTTCTTTGTTCTGCACAATCTCACTCACTTTTCTAATTCTTTGAATACATGTCACACTGGTCATCTTGCTTTTCTCTGTATAGATACCTTTTCTCACATGTCCCATAGTAATTTCCTCTTCATCTTCCAAGTGTCAATTTAAAATATTTACTTGTGGGGAGTTCCCTCGTGGCTCAGTGGTTAACGAATCCGACTAGGAACCATGAGGTTGCGGGTTCGATCCCTGGCCTTGCTCAGTAGGTTAAGGATCCGGCATTGCCCTGAGCTGTGGTGTAGGTTGCAGACGCGGCTTGGATCCCGCGTGGCTGTGGCTGTGGTGTCAGCTGGTGGCTACAGCTCCTGTTAGACCCCTAGCCTGGGAACCTCCACATGCCAGGCAAAAAGACAAAAAATAAAAATAAAAAATAAACACACACACACAAAAAATAAAATATTTACTTGTGGAATCTAAAATATAGCACAAATCATCCTATTTACAAAGCAGAAACAGACTCACAAACATAGAGACCAGACTTATGGCTGCCAAGGGAGAGGGGGAGGAAGTGGGAGGGTCCGAGAGTTGGGTGTTGGTAGATGCAAACTATTTAGAAGAGATAAACAATGAGGTCCCACTGTGCCACACAGGGAAGATAGTATGAGAAAATGTGTAGATATGCGTGACTGGGTCACTATGCTGTACAGCAGAAATTAACAAAACACTGTAAATCAACTATACTCTAATAAAAAAATGAAAAAAAAAAATACTTGTTTGTAGAATTATTTCCTGCTTTCCCAACCAAGAATAGAGTCTATTTTCAGTTGCAGTATGTTCTCATAGGACAGTACCTTGAGTTTCCTATACTTTTTCAATGTTCATCTTTTTAAATATATTGAAAGCTCTGTTTATCTGGTTTGTTTACATAGGCCTCGGTTTCACCACATTCGTATGCATCAGGCTCTCAATAAATACATGGTGAATAAATGAAGGAATTTTAGGATTCTTTTGAAATAATAATTCAGTAGTTTCTTAAAAGAATCACTTTTTAAAAGTGACTGTATACACATACACACAAAGGAAACCCTTTCCCATAGGCCCTAAAATGCCCTGTGCTGAGTCAGAAGCCATTGACCTGCTCATCTATTGTTGGCTGACAATAATACTTAGGAGATGAAAAAGGCATCTGAATATAATGGGAAGTTTATTTAATCACCTGTATTCTTATTCATATAATGTTAGGAGCAAATTGGGCTTTTTCCTTCTGCATTTGCTTGATGTATTGACTGGATTGTTCAGAAAAATCAGCAAGAGTTATTAAGTCCATTGCAAGTATATATTTAATTAAAACCAAACCAGAGGTCGTGGCGTCCATGGTGATAGAAGGTTTTCACAGTTTTAGTACAGTGAAAACTTTTTATTCTCTGATGCTAATCAGGGTCTTTAGTTTATGAAAGCAAAACCCGACAGGACTTACAATCATGCCCTCCACATTCTTCCTAATATGTATTAATATTACACTGGGAATTTTCCAGGAACCAAATATTGGTTAGTATCCCCATGCTACCACAGGTAAGGCAGGGGCTAACAGAATTAAAAAAAAAAATCTAATGGAACTTGGCTTACAATTTTGATTATTATACTACTCATCTGGAGAGATTTCACCATGATTTTCATCACGATGTATTTCCACTTTTATGCTCCTTAACTTTTACTCAATTTCCTTCTCCAGGACTGCGCCCTGAGTTGAAGACAAAAAATGTGTGGTGCACCCAGATTCCCAGGAATGCCTCCAGTGAGATTCAGATGGTTATGCTTTTCAACTATAAGCAGTACCCCCCTAAGATATTTTATTTGAATTTTTTATTAATTATTCACTGTGAGCAGGATAATGTGTATTAAATATTTCCTGAACATAGCCCAGAAATGTTAACTGACATTTCGAAGAAAATGGAACAAACATTCTAGTTTTCATGTTAGATAAAGACAAAATACATTTTTCTTTTGGTACAGAACACATTAAATAATAGTTGTATGCTTGAAATGAATCTGCCAATATATTTTTTTTCTTATACCAAAAAAACTAATTAAATGGAGATGTATTTTTATTTGAAATAAAACTAATCCAAATGCTGCCCAAGCAAATATATCTATTTTTAGTGATTCTGGCATATTCACAGGATGCTGCAAGTAATAGGCATCTTGAGTCTTTTATCCTTTTATTATATTGGAGTCCTATAATATAGCTTAAAATTTCTTCTAATGTTTAAGTAGATGATATAAGGTAAGATTGTCTAAATACTCTAGTTTAGTGAATGCCATCCAAACACATCAACCAACCATTTTTCATTAAGAACATAATCTGCCTTCTTATCTTCATGAAGAAGAAGAACAATTTCCAATGAAGTATTTTGCCAAGTAGCTTAGTTCAAAATGTTATAACTATGCATGTGGAAAATTGGAAATTAAAGTGCTGCTGGCTCTTTTTACATTAACTTTTATTAAACAGACAATGTATTCCCCAGCCCTTAGTAAAATCAAGGTGTAATTGTTTACCTTGGTCCAATTAAAATAATCCTTATCCAAAGATATAGTGGCAAACAAATATGCATTAATTACAAATGCTAAACATCACAAAACGGCATGATCTTTTATTCAAAAAACATAGCTCTACTATATACAAAATCCATTGGTAACAAGGACCTACTATACAGCTTGGAGAAATTTATTCAATACTCTGTGATAGCCTCTATGGAGAAAAAAATCTGAAAAAGAATGGGTGTATATGTATATGCATGGCTAATGCACTTGGCTGCACATCTGAAATTAACACAACCTTTTAAGTCAACATATACTACAATAAATTTTGTTTAAATTTACTATAAAAAGTTAAAAATAAAACACAGCTCTTTTACCAGTTAAATAACTAAGCATCAGAGAAATGTCACAGTTCAGGGACTTAGGCAAGGTAGCAGAGGCTCCAATCCCTTTCTAAAGTCTCGTCTCACCTGCAGAATAACTTTGGACAAGCCAGCCAATACTAGTTAATATCCCAAGGTTCTTTATTGAAATATAGCTATGAAACGAGAAATCGGTTCAGCTGTATGTTGTGTAGGAAAAGCAGGTGTCAAGCCTGGTCATGACTGTTGGACAGGAACTCTGAGACTACGCAAAATAAGATAATCATATGATTTTCATCAACAATAGAAGTATCACCATTCTGTAACCAAAAGAAAATGCAACTTTTCCAATAGGATAATTTTAGAGACAGTTTAACTTTTTTTAGTCTACCTTTAGTCTAATTGTTGTATTGACTCAAGACATTTAAAAATATTTGCAGATAATATCTATAATTACAATATGCCATGCTTTGGAGGAAAAGCATACCTAACAGAGTGATATCATGGAGAAAGTCCAGCACTGAGAATGGCAGGATCTTAGTGCAAATCCAGTTCTATTACTGGTGTGATAATTGAGCATGGGCAGCTCATGGAAGATATTGGTTCTCATGACTTTATACAAAACAATCTCCATCATCTGCATCTATGGCTAAGACAATTTAATGAGAAAATCTCTGTAAACAGCAAACTCCTCCTAAAACTCAAATTGCCACTATTATCAACTTATAGTATTGCATATGCATCATAACAAAAGTAATCTGGCCCAGCTCTGCCTAAACTAAGGATTCATTCTAATTCAAGAGATTGCTTAAATTATGGCCAACTTATTAAACACGGGCATAAGTGATTGTTTCACCCACAGTGGACAGATATGGTTCAAGAAGTGGATATGTGAGGAGGGTAACAGGAAAGACATGGAAAAATTTTTAATAGTTTTCAACTGAAATTATCAGAGAATAAAAAATATTACCAACCCTTAATTGCTGATGACTCTAAAAGTTGGTATATTTGTATGTGACTCTATCAGAAGAGGTGTCATTTTCATCTTGGTCCACGTAGAATCATTAGAATTATTCTCTAAGACAATCTAAATGTCCATCAAAAGGTGACTGGACTAGGAATGTGTGGTATATATGTCATGGAATATTATTCAGCCATAACAAAGAACAAAATAATGCCATTCATAGCAACATGGATGCAAACAGAGATTCTCTTACTAAGTGATGTAAGTCAGAAGGAGGAAGACAAATACCACACAATATCACTTGTATGTGGAATCTCAAATATGGTACAAAGAAACCGATCTATGGAACAGAAAGAGACTCAAAAACATAGAGAACAGACTTGTGGTTCCCGAGAGGGAGCGGGGAGGGAATGTTATGGACAAGGAGTTCAGAGTTAGCAGATATAAACTATTACATTTAGAATGGATAAGCAATGAGGACCTACTGAACAGCACAGGGACCTAAGCCTAATCCCATGGGATAGAGCAAATATAGAAAAAGAACATGTATATATATATATGTAAACATGTGTGTGTGTGTGTATATATATATATATATATATATATACACACCTATATATATATATATGTGACTGAGTCACTTTGCTGCACATCAGAAATTGGCACAATATTGTAAATCAACTATATTTTAAAAAATAACAACAAAAAACAAATTACACTCAAAGTGTGGATCCCAAGACAATCAGAGTACCTTCCTGGTTTATGAGACACTTTCTACACCAGATAACTCTTGTTACTAGAACTAATTTCCTACAGACATAGGATTGACACTGGAAAAAAAGTGTGCTAGTTTGATTTTTATTTATTCTTGAGAAAGTTATTAACTATCCTGTGAATAAATCTCTTTAGAGTGGAAGACTAAACTCCTGAGACAAAATACACATTATTTTAGCTTCATCCCCACTTCATTGCTTTCCAAAAGATCTATTTGTAATCAGAGTAAAACAACACACTTCAGTAACCCAGCACCTGTTTCCATTCCCCAGAACAATGCAGAGGTACAGAAAGAACCCATCAAAATGCACTTGAGCAGTCATTAATTGAAACACTGTCTGTATGTTCAAGTTATGCAGATTTATGGATCTTTTGCATTGCTATACATCTATAATTTGCCTCATCAATTTTCCTCAAAATTCTCTCTTTTCTAATATCCATGCCAAATCTCCATATTCTAGAAATCTTTCCTGAACTTTTATAAGCTGTTTATGGGTTTCCATCTTCTAGTCATGGTCACTTTCATACCTGTGTTAGAGATAAGGTAGGCTAGCACATTATATCCACTAGCAGATTTAAAATTCATGAAAACAATAAACTGTATTTTTGCAGCCTCTGCAACCAGAAGCAGTGTCAAGAGTGTTTCGCATGGGGCGGACAGACGGTAAAATGTTTTCTAAAAGAATAAGTGGATAAATAGATAAAACTAGCCATTTAGTAAATTGTCTCTAGACGAAAGAGTGTTTCAGAGATATTTAGGCATTCAGAAAAATGAATCTTTTGTGCGTGTGTGTGTGTGTGTGTGTGTGTGCTTTTAAGCATAAAAATTTCAAAATTTTAATTTTGAAAATAAAGAAATTTTAGGCCAAGGACGGATGGTCATAAAATTTGCTGGCATAGCGAATATGTTATTTGTGAAGTAAACATCAGTTAAATAATGTTTCAAGGAAGATTTAAAATCAGTACATAGAAATAGTTAAATATTTCTATTTATAACAGTTTTTCTAAAACAAAATATTCTTTAGTAACAAAAATGAAGCAGAATTTTCTCTCCAAGTGTAATATGTGTTAGATGAATTTCATTTTATTTTATTTATTTATTTATTTTTGTCTTTTTGCCTTTTCTAGGGCCGCACTTGTGGCATGTGGAGGTTCCCAGGCTAGGGGGGCTACTCGGAGCTGTAGCCGCCTGCCTTCGCCACAGCCACAGCAACGCCAGACCCGAGCCGCGTCTGCAACCTACATCACAGCTCACGGCAACGCCGGATCCTTAACCCACTCAGCGAGGCCAGGGATCGAACCCGCAACCTCAAGGCTCCTAGTCGGATTCGTTAACCACTGAGCCATGATGGGAACTCCATTAGATGAATTTTAGTTATTGCTATTCACCCCACCCAAAATAGAGAGATAAAACACAAACCATCAATATAGTTGCAGAATTCAACTGTCTACATTCACAAAACAGTGAAAGAAATGAAAGGAGGGAGGGAGGAAAGGGAGAAAGACATCAAAGAAAAGGAAAAAGAGAAGAAATGACAGGGAGAGAGGAAGAAAGAAAGAAAAGGAAGGAAGGAAGGAAGAAAGGAAGAGAGAAGAGAAGAAGAAAAAAAAAAAGAAATTTCCCAGGGTAGTAGCAACAGGCCCTAATTTTAACTCCTTATTTGGGCAAAAGAAACTTTCCCACAAAGGAAGTCATTCTCTAATTTGACTCATCTGCATATTAATGGAAAAATAGTTCAATTTTGCTGGTGTCTTGTTGCAGACTGGGTATGACACAACTCCCTGTTATTTCAGAAATAGTCACTAGAACTTAATATTGCTGTCTGCTGCATTCTCAGTTTGAATATTTTAATATAGAGGAGGAAAGGATTCTGCAAGAGAAAATGCTTGGAAATGCTGTGCTTAATTAATGCCCAAGGGAAGCCATGAAAAAGCAAAAAAAGTGGTAGTTGTCACATACTAATTTTAAACACTGTTTACCTGATTTACTTACATGTCCTGCTCTGGCTTCCCACTCAGCAGCTTGATAACAGCGAGCTGTTCCATGCAGAACAGATCCTTGGCTTCTACAGCTCAGGGTGAGTAATAGGATACAAAAGATAGATGCAGAAGCTGCACTTTAATGCAGCTAAATTCTAAGGTTTAGGACAGACCCTCAGTATAAACCTCTGTTCCTCCTATGCAAGCAGATGTGAAGGAGAGTCCGCTTAAACTGGCATCACAGCCATTTAGACCCTTGCAAGACAGGGAGCTTCTTGGTTGGTATACCACTTTTCATTCAAACCTGATCAGGCAATTTGAGACATTAATCTGAAGAGTGGTTTATCCAGTTTTCTTTCCTAAAAGAAGAGATATTTCTATGAAGAACAAGAGCAGGAAAAACTATAAGATTCCTTCTCTTTCACTCTTACTATGTGGCTAGAAGAGGCAGGCCTTGTTTCTGACTTGGATTGAGTAAACATAAGCACCTACTTAGCAAGAGGCACAGACTCTGACATTGGACCTCAGGAGTGCATCAGTACGCCTGCGTACAAAGAAGGGGAAAAGATCCAGTATGGGAATTGTTGACTAGATGCTTTACATGAATATGATCACATTCGATATTCACGGTAATTAAATGAGATCAACCTGACCCTTATCAATCCATGAAAATTCTTAGACAAGTCACTTGCTGACCATAATTCTAAATTAAATCTCTCCTTCAAGCCTGTATTGCTTTCACTTAACCATGTGTCCTGTGAAATGGAACCAAGCTTGCTGGTGGTCACTGTATTTATTTTTATTTCTCTCCCAAGTCTGCCAGCCAGTTCACAATTACCCAACCAAACTGTGGTTCCGCATGTTCATGTCACCCTTCGCGCTTCACGCCACACTCTGACCTTTGGCTTGTATTCTGCAAGCATCCCCAGCTCAAAATTTTATGCCCAGTCCCAAAATTTCATCACATGGGATAAGATGTGGGGAGGGGGAAAATAAAACCTATACTGAGTTAGATAGTGTCCCTCTTAAGTTCATGATCACCTCCAACCTCACAATGAGAACTAATTTGGAAACAGGGCTGTGACAAATGGAATTACCTAAGAGGAAGACAGACTGGATTAGGGTGCCCCAATCTAACATGGCTGGTGTCCTTCCAATAAAAGAAGTACAGAGACGGGCAGAGTGGGCAAAGTCCATATGAAGACAGAGGCAGGCATTGGAATAATGTCTCCACAAGCCATAGAGTACCGTCAGTCATCAGAAACTAAAATGAGACCAGGAAAGGTCCTACCAGTGAACATTCAGAGACACATGGCCTTGCTAACACCTGGATTTCAGCACTGTGCGACAACAGATGCCTATGCTTTCAACGCTTGCTGTCTACGGTAACTTATTGCTGCAGCCCTAGAAAACAAATACTCCGGGTAATGGGATTTACTGACTGAAGACGTATTGCACATGTCCTCTTTTAACCTGTCTTCTCTATCCTACCCAAAACCCTAAATCGCTTTCCATTTTACAAAGCCTTCCTCTGTCCAAAACCTTTCTTGTTTAGGCTAAAATTTCAAGCCCTTTATCTTCTCTGCCCTTGGCCTGTCTTCCCTCAAACATCTTGAAAATCCTGATGCACAGATAACTGTTTCATGGGATCTTAAATAGTTTTCCACAAGCAAAGGAGCTGGAGGAGAGGTGATGAATGGAAGCTTCCTGGAAAGTGAGGGCCTGGAAGTTCCCACTGCGGTTCAGTGGGTTACGAACCTGGCTGGTATCCAGGGGGATGCGGGTTTAATCCTCGGTCTTGCTCAGTGGGTTAAGATTCCAGCATTGCTGCGAGCTGTGGTGTAGGTCGCAGATGTGGCTGGGATCCAGTGTTGCCGTGGCTGCGGTGTAGGCTGGCAGGTGCAGCTCCAATTCGAGGGAATGGAAGTTTCCTAGAGTGTGAACTTCCATTTGCCACAGGTGCAGCCCTAACAAGCAAAGAAAAAAACAGTAAGTGAGCAGCTGGAGATTCCAGAAGAAGGAGAAATGTGATCCCAGGTATCCTTATTACCTGAGCAGTCAAATGAGTGATTTGCTGATCCCGAAGGGCAGACAGTTCTGCATCTTAATTCTCCTCTCCGGAGGGACAGCAGATCCCAGATGAGGGCATCCTTTATGTTATTTTCTACCGCATTTGCTGAACTAATTTTCCATGTCAGACTTAACAGCAAGTGTTAAAATCGAACCTTATACAGTAGTGTGTTAATCACATACCACTATAAATAAAATAGATAAATATCATAGTTGTACTGTATAGCACGGGGAGCTGTGCTCAATATCCTGTAATAAAGTATAATGGAAAAGGATCTGAAAAGAATATGCTTGTGTGTGTGTGTAACTGAATCACTTTGTTCTACACCTGAAATGAATACAACTTTGTAAATCAACTGTACTTCAATAAAAAAAAATATTTTGAACCATATAAGAGAAATGGGCTGCCAATCACTGAGTTTACTGATGACACGTCCTGTTCGCCCTTTTCATAGAAACTAATAAAAGGGTGAACAAGAGTTGCCTGCTGTCCTCTGAAGCTTCTTGTCAGGTAGGCTGGAATCCTGGGACTTTGCCAGCATGTTTTGTGGCAGCACAATGAGCTGCTGAGGTGCCATCTGCGCTCTGAGACCTGGAACCTTGAGTTCAATTACCTGCCAAAGTCAGGGACAGTTCAAGTCTTGCATTTACACTGACAATATATTTTACCCAAAAGTCAGGACACCATTCCTGGCAGGTACAGCTATACCTGTGAGAACAATGAAACAGGATATTTAAAGTCAAGACTGTCCTAGAAAATCTGAGACATGTCTCAGTCCAAAGTTACCTGATCTGCTGGGTCCCTTTGGTATTGTGAGAGAAATTAAACTATGGACTCAATTTGTCCTAAATCAAAAAGAAAAAAAATGAGTCATTAAAATAATCTTAAATTACATCAAGTATTTTAATTTTGATCTCAGCCTGGTTAAAAAAAAAACCCTCTTTATTATATTACCATATAAAGTATATTATACAATTACATTTTACATAAATCTTTGTATTTTCAAAATAATATTGAA
>PVHT021183709.1:5584149-5621817 GCA_004024745.2 Catagonus wagneri | reverse complement strand
GAAACCGACTAAGAACCACGAGGTTGCGGGTTCGATCCCTGGCCTTGCTCAGTGGGTTAAGGATCCGGCGTTGCCGTGAGTTGCAGATGTGGCTCGGATCCCCCGTTGCTGTGGCTGTGGCGTAGGCCGGCAGCTGTAGCTCCAATTAGACCCCTAGCCTGGGAACCTCCATATGCTGCCCAATAAGGCAAAAAAAAAAAAAAAAGAAAAAGAAAAAGACAAAAAAAAAAAACCTAGGCAGCAGCCCCTCCCATTTTTGTCTGTTACCTTTTCTTCCAAGTAACGAGGATTGACTTCATGCTGATCCAGGTATGCTCCTTGCAACTGCTGCAAAACCCCCACTGCATCTTGACACCCTTGGCTCTGGGTGCGTGTTCCTGATATGCTTGGGCAGCTTGCCTACTGCACGCAGCCACGGGGCCGAGGGCATGAGAGGAGATCGAAATCCAGTTTGTGTCCCACAAGGGGCCTCAAGTCCCCTTTTCTAAATCGTAAACTGGTGCCCCCTAAGTTCACATCTGCCCCCAAAGCCACAGCAGGTTTGGTAAACTGAAATGGCCATGGACCCAGGCCATTTCAGAAAGAAGCAAAATGAACCTGTCGACAGAGCAGAAACAGACTCACAGCCATGGAGAACGGACCTGTGATTGCCAAAGGGGGAGGGGGTGAAACGGACGAGGAGTTTAGGGTGGTAGATGTAAACTATGACATTTAGAATGGATAAGCAGTGAGGTGCTACTGTACAGCACAGGGAAACATATCTAGTCTCTTGGGCTAGAACATGATGGAAGATAATGTAAGAAAAGGAATGTGTATACATCTATGACCGCGTCACAGTGCTGTGCAACAGAAATTGGCACAACACTGAGAATCAACTACACTTTAATAATAAATAAATAATAAAATATAATTAAAACAAAAACAAGAATGTGTGGGCTAAGGAAGGAGGTTTTTGCACAGAAAGAACCAAAGGAAGCAGCCCTCCTCCACTCAGGCCATTTGATTTCCAGGCAGAGCGTGTGCATTTGAGCGCAGACAGCACTTCTGAATTTTTTAAAAGAAACGTTAGAAATTGGGATTTTTTTCTGTCACATGTTAGCAACAATAAACCTTTTTGTTTTTATTTATTTATTTTGTCCTTTTTTTTTTTGGCTTTTGAGGGCCACACCTGTGGTGTATGGAGGTTCCTAGAATAGGGGTCTAATCCGAGCTATAGCTGCCGACCTACAAGACAGCCACAGCAATGTCAGATGCAAGCCGCATCTGTGATCTACACCACAGCTCACTGCAAAGCTGGATCCTTAACCCACTGAGCAAGGCCAGGGACTGAACCTGCAACCTCATGGTTCCTAGTTGGATTCGTTCCCCCTGTGCCGTGATGGGAACTCCAACAATAAACATTTTTAAGTGTGGACCCAAAGAGACACATCTGAAGGTTAGAGCTGACCTGTGGGCCACAGATTCGCAAGCTGAACTGAAGTTTGAGATATAGTTGGGCACGTGGTTTCTAAGGGTGAAATTAAAAAAACTCCTCCAGCAACACAATTCTCATCCTCAGTTGCCCTCCAAGGTCACCGTACTCTAAACAACTCTGAACTACACATATTTTAGGGCATGCAGGTCAATCTTCAAAAGAAGAAAAGTATCTCTGGCTTTGGGGCTGGTTTCTTCTGAGTCTTGGAGGTAAGACAGATTAAACGTGTCTCCTTCCATCAACCACACTTTACAGCTTTGCAGGAAACCATAAGCGTTTTGACAGAATGCCGGCACTTACTTACTTCCCTTTAATTTCTTACCAGCTCAGAGAAGGTCCATCTTTACCTTATACAACTCTGGAGCCTGACATGTTGGAAAGGGAGAGACTGACGTAATAAGATGATGTAAAATGTATGTTTTAATTTTGAAAAGTGTCATCTTTCCATGAGCCTTGAAGTTCATGAACAGGACAGAAAACATATGTAAACACATCACCTAACAGGGTTCGTGAACTCAAAATGGCTTGCTATCAAAATGCTTTGCAAAGAATTCTTGATTAAAGAAGATCTGTTTTTCTCTAGAGCCGAAAAGGAGGAGTTCCTAAAGCAGCACACACAAATATGTGAGAAGAAAATAAGAATATTTGTATTTTCTACTTTTGAGCTTCTCATTTTCTCAAAAAAAAAAAAAAAAGATTGCTGTAACAGTGAACTCATAGAGCTGTTGAGTTGCTATAGTAGAATGGAGTACAATGTATGAATTATAAAGATAACTTGGTTGGACACAATAAGATATATCCGTCTCCCCAGGATCAGGCAGATAATAAAATGAACACATGATGGATCCCTGCCTTCATTTTAATATACCTTTTACATTTTAAATGACATTTAAATTACTAGAAAATGCTACACCTTGACAAACTGTTTAAATTTAAATTATTATCAAATACTAAATCTCTCCAAACTATTTCCTGTCACTTTGATGGTGCAGGTACAAAGCCAACGATGAGTATAAACTCAAATTAGAAGCAACCCTTGGCCTGATTTGACTTTCTACCTGATTCTCATGTTTAGATGATGCTCTTTTTAACCCACAGTCCACAAGACCACACAAAATGTTAGCAAACAGATAGCTTGCCCTCAACAGTGACTTGTGCTTGAGGCTTTCTTCCTTCCTTCCTTCTTTCCTCCCTCCCTCCCTCTTTCCCTCCCTTCATTCCTTCTCTCCTTTTCCCCATGAGATGTGTTGCTCTAAGCTGGTTTCTACTTTATCTGAGCTCTGCAATGGAAAGTTCTGGATCTCTGCACAGTGAACAAGCTACCTTGTGCTTCACAAATAGAACAGCACTGGCGCAGTTGCACACATACAGAGTGAGCAATCAAAGAGAAATGTCATTGTATTCTAATCTGTATATGACACTTGAGCAAGTGGTCGTCCCCACTGCAGACCTGGTAGGATCCATGCTGAAGAGCAACATACACTCACTTCTGTTCCTCTCTAGCAGTGCTTGGCTTAAATCGCTCAATACGTTATATGCATTTTGCAAATGTCAGGTCATTTTTGTCCACTTCACAATGGCTGCATTTCTCAAAAACCCATGGGAGGGAAGTGTAAATATAGTACAATCTTAGAGTAAATATAATACAATCTTAAACTCTTCATATTCACAGAAATTTCTAAGTAAATGTTTGTGTATTTCTTAATTTAATAGTGATGGCAGTGGTAGTGGGGGAGAGTGATTGTGAAAATGACATTTTCGCAAAATAACTTTCACTGTGGTAAACTATGAATAAAATCCTATTACTGTTTTTCATTTTGGAAAATGAAGCTTAATGTGCAACCAGAGGGAAATAGGATTTTTTTGGTTAATGTACAATAAAAAGCAGAAGTGCTTCTTAATATAGAAATGAGAAAACAATAACACGTCCCTGAACGGTAATGCATTGCTGATTATTTCCTGTGTACTTAGCCCTCGAACTTATTTCCAGTGCATATCGTATAAATACATCTGTCACCCTAGGCTATTGAGTCAGACTTTAAAGAGTTCTTAAAAGTGCTAGTTCAAATGTCAGAGAAGGAAGGGAATAAGAGAGAAAAGAGAAAACTGAAAATGGGAAGTAAGAATTCAGAAACAGGAACAAGGGAAGGGTCAAAAAAGAATATGTCCCATAGCTTGGTTCACACCTTGGCAGGGCCCAGTCAAAACCTGGGAAGGATCCAAAAGTTTCTAAAACCACCCATACTGTAGTGTTTAGTAGATTGGAGCACAAGCCAGAGGCATTGAACATGCCCAAATATTACAAGCAGTAGTGTCTCTTTAGATTGGACATGGAGCGAGTGACTCTAAGCACAGGGAACCTGGGGAGCCTAAGAAGCAGGTGGTTGCAGTCAGAGATGCTTGTCCACCAATAGTCTGGCTTGGAGTCAGTAATCGAACTCTGGTCCCTAGGAAGGGGACTGGAATGCAAGCCATGTCTTAGAGCCCAGCAAGAGGCAGACAGGTCACCAAAACAGGTAGTCAGCTACATACAGATATGTAATGGGGCGATATATTGCAGAGAGTTCCATTTTTAAGAGAGCTACCTATAAAGTATAAAACAATGTGCATTTATGCCAACTTGTTCTCAAAACATTATGAACTCGGTCATAAGCAACAGGGACAGCGGTTTAAATCCACAAGGACTAAAGAATTAGAGAGGGGACCAATGGCTGGGAAATATTGGCAGATTTTGGAAAGATTGAAAGTGTATCGCAAACCCAAACATTTATCTGGGATCTGTTATGTGCCAGTGGCTTAAATAAATGCCTTCGTTATTGCAATAGCCCCTTGTGACAGATACTATTATTGTCCACAACGTACAGGCAAGGAAGGCCCTGAATAATGGAAGAACTTACCCAAGATTATACACACAGTAAGCCACAGAGTCAGGCTTCGGTCCAAAGCAGTTCATCTCCTGTGCACAGACACCTGAACACTATTTGTTCTACTGCTCTGAGGGGTTAATGATCTAGAAGAAAAAAAAGACTGTTCTGCCCTCTTTGCCTTCCTGTGAAGAAAATACGGTTTGAGCCAAGGAATCTCAGAAGCAACTTAGAAACTTGTGACACAGACTTTTGAAGTGGGTGAGGATAGAGGCCCGTGGGAATGGAGGGTAAGCAGGAAGTCCGGTCAAGACCACCGCGTCCTCTGTACAGGAAATGATAACTCCTGCAGACCTAGGGACGCAGCTCAAGGAGAGCTGAGGTGCTGGGCCAAAAGCTCGGGACTAAGGGAATTCCACAACCTGAGTGACAAGATCCCTGCCCCCCTCCGAGCTCTGGCTGGGAGAACACAACCCCCAGGCAGAAGACTAAGTAGGGAGAATGCAGAGAGAAGGTCTAGGGATGACCACAGCTAGAAGTGGGCTGCCCTTTGGTATGACTTATGCTTAAGCCCCACTCATGCATGCTGAGCTGCTGTTTGCTCTTTATTTTTTTTATTTCATTTTTTTTGTCTTTTTGCCTTATCTAGGGCTGCACCCGCAGCATATGGAGGTCCCCAGGCTAGTGGTCTAACAGGAGCTGTAGCTGCCGGCCTTCGCCACAGCCACAGCAAGGCAGGATCCGAGCCGCGTCTGCGACCTACACCACAGCTCACGCAACGCCGGATCCTTAACCCACTGAGCGAGGCCAGGGATCGAACCCACAACCTCATGGTTCCTAGTCGGATTCGTTAACCACTGAGTTACGACGGGAACTCCTGCTGTTTGCTCTTTAATGTGAAGGTAGCACCAGTGAAGAACCAAGATACCCTGGTGACTTTAAAGATAGAAGCCCAGAGTTCCCACTGTGGCACAGCTGTTAAGGATCTGGATTGTCCCTGTGGCCAGTTTGATCCCTGGCCTGGAGCCATGGGAGAAGGATCCTGTGTTGCTGCAGCTGTGGTGTAGTTGCAGCTCTGGCTCAGATTTAAACCCTGGGTTGGGAACTTTCATATACCTTGAGTGCAGCCGAAGAAGGAAGGAAGGAAGGAAGGAAGGAAGGAAGGAAAGAAAGATGGAAAGAAAGAAAGAGAGAAAGCAGGAAGGAAGGGAAAGAAAGGGAGGAAGGAAGGAAGGAAAGAGAGAAGGAAAGAAATGGAAAGAAAGATACCCACTGAGAAAACAAAATGAAAAAGGAACAACCTTAGAGGAAAGAAACGCAATTTGAGGGGAGGAGTAGATGAATTTTTTAGAAAACCTGCAGTTATTATCCTCAGACACATTGGAGAAAAACACTGTTTTTGCGATGTAAAAACCCTAGAATGGACTGAGTTTTAAACCGGAAATGGCTCAGCAGCAAAGAGAGGCAGGCTGTGGGGAGGAGATGGTCAGGGTGTGATGAGAAATATTTCGAGAAAAGTATAAAACTCACCGAGGACCACCAGAGAAGGAATGTGAAAGCAATAGGGGCATCAATCCCCACTTCAAAGTCTATTATCTTTTGTGAGACTATTTATTTCCAATGGTTTAAACACAAAAAGGAAGCAAGCCCACAGGTATTTATTTTATCTAAGGCTATTTCTTCAAGGACAAGAGGAGGGAAGTGCTACTTATCACGGAGAAACAGGTGGAGTTTCCATCGTGACGCAGCGGAAACGGACGCAATTAGTATCCACGAGGATGCGGGTTGGGTCCCTGGCTTGCCTCAGAGGGTCAGGTATCCGGCATTGCCGTGAGCTGTGGTGCAGGTGGCAGACACGGCTCGGATCTGGCATTGCTGTGGCTGCATCTATGGCTGTAAGCTACAGCTCCAGTTCGACCCCTGGCCTAGCCTGGGAACTTACATATGCCATGGGTGCAGCCCTAAAAAGCCAATAATAATAATAAGAAGAAGAAGGAGAAGGAGAAGGAGAAGGAGAAGGAGAAGAAGAAGGAGGAGAAGAAAAGAAGCAGAAAGGTTATAAAGAGAAAAATTCTAAATTCTAGTTCCAGCAGTGGGGTTCACATCACAATTCCTCATTGGGCCTGTTGCTTTTAGTCAGAATTCTGGTGTCCTTCTGGTGAAAAGGGGTGAATATTGTGTAATACACAGAGTAGGTAATACGAGCCAAACAGAAAACACCCAGTGTCTCACAGAGATCTAGCTGCGTAGGAAAGGTGAGCTCCTTCCCATGAATACCCCATAGAGCGACCCCACAAAAACTGGCAAACCACCCACACCCACTTTATCCATGAAATCCTTCTTTGTTTTCTTTATGGTTTCCTTTGCTATGGCAAAACTTTTAGGTTTAATTAGGCCCCATTTGTTTATGTTTCTGAATTGCTTTTAAAATTTTTTATTAAATGTGGTTGGAGTTCCCTTCATGGCTCAATGGTTAATGAATCTGACTAGGAACCATGAGGTTGTGGGTTCGATCCCTGGCCTTGCTCAGTGGGTTAAGGATCCAGCGTTGCTGTGAGCTGTGGTGTAGGTCGCAGACGCGGCTCGGATCCCGCGTGGCTGTGGCTGTGGCGAAGGCCGGCGGCTACAGCTCCTGTTAGACCCCTAGCCTGGGAACCTCCATATGCCGTGGGTGCAGCTCTAGAAAAAGCAAAAAGACAAAAAAAAATCTGAAAAAGAAGTGATGTGTGTTCATGAATAACTGAATCACTCTGTTGTGCAGCAGAAATTACCGCAACGTTGTAAATCAACTATACTTCGATAAAACTTTAAAAAATGAAAATAAATATATGAATAAAACAATAAGCGTCTCCGCCCCCGACTCAGCCTGTGTCAGCCGGTGCCTTCCAAGTGCCAGGCATTTCTCTAAGTGCTGAGAATACGGCGATGAGCGGATCAATCAGAAACCTTCCTCTATGGAGCTTATCTTACCCTTCTACTGGAGAGGGACAGAATCCGTTAATCAATAAAACAGACACATAGTGTTGTCAAACCCTGATCAGCACTGCAGAATAAAAAAGCAGGGAGAAGGAAAAGGGTGCAGGGTGAGAGAAGGGCCTCACAGAGTGGGTGACCATTCCGTGAAAGCTTGAAGGGAGAAGGATGTAAACACCATGGGAGAGGAACTTTCAGGCAGGAGGGAAAGAGAATAGAGATGCCCCGAGGCGAGCCTTTGTCAAAGGACAGCAAAGAGGCCAGTGAAGCAAGAGAAGAACAAGGATAAATCAGGGAGAACGGTAAGGAGAAGGTCAGAAGTAAAGGGCAGAGGGAGTGTTCTGTGCACCTTGCGAGAACGTCGCTTCTCCCTGGCAAGAGCCACACCACAGGTGGCTTCTGAGCAGAGGGAGCCACAGTCTGAATTCTTTGTTTTTAGGATGCTCTGGGAAATCTACAAAGAGGAGATTACAGAGGGATCCAGAGGCGAAGCACGGGAACCAGCGAGAAGTCTGGTGAAGTAGTGTCAGTGAGACGTGACAATGGTCTCTGGTGACAGAGGTGGTGAGTAGTTGGATCCTGCAGGTATTTTAAAGGTTAAGCAACCCAAATGTCTGTCAACAGACAAATGGATTTAGACGTGGTTCATGTATACAGTGTATACCCAGTTGTCAAAAGAACAAAATAATGCCATTTGTAGCAACATGGATGCAACTGGAGATACTCATGTTAAGTGAAGTAAGCCAGAAAGAGAAAGACAAATACCGTATGATGTCACTTATATGTGGAATCTAAAATATGGCACAAATGAACCTATCTACAGAGCAGAAACAGACCCAAGGACACAGAGAAGATGGGGAAGGGATGGACTGGGAGTCTGGTGTTGTTAGATGCAGACTATTACATTTAGAATGGGTAAGCAATGAGGTTCTACTCTATAGCACAGGGAATCATATCTGGTTTCTTGGGATAGAATATAATGGAAGCGGAGTTCCTGTCGTGGCTCAGTGGTTAACGAATCCGACTAAGAACCATGAGGTTGTGGGTTCGATCCCTGGCCTTGCTCAGTGGGTTAAGGATGCGGCGTTGCCGTGAGCTGTGGTGTAGGTTGCAGACGCGGTTCAGATCCCGCATGGCTGTGGCTGTGGCAAAGGCCGGCGGCTACAACTCCTGTTAGACCCCTAGCCTGGGAACCTCCATATGCCGCGGGTGCAGCCCTAGAAAAGGTTAAAAAGACAAAAAAAAAAAAAAAAGAATATAATGGAAGATAGTATGAGAAAAAGAATGTATGTATATATAGGACTGGTCACATTTTCTTTACAGCAGAAATTGGCATAACACTGTAAATCAACTCTTTCTTAATTAAAAAAAAGTAAGTGAGGCAGTCGATGCTTCTCTCATAAGGTATGAGACAAAGGAATTCGTGGAAGAAGAGCCAGGTTTCTCTCCTGACCAAGTGGGAAGAGTAAGTTGCTGTCCACTGAGACCCAGTAGACTGTGATCAGAATAGGTTTGTGAAGGGAAGTGGGATCAGGAATAATATTTGTGAGACGTTCCATTTGAGTTGCTGATCAAAAATCCAAGTTAATACACTATTGGTGGGAATGTAAAATGATGCAGCCTTTGTGGAAAACTGTAGGAAGTTTTCTCAGAAAAACTAAAAATAAAACTAACGTGTGACTCGGGAATTCCATTCCTGGATATGTATATTAAAAAAAAAAAAAAACTAGTTTGAAAAGACGCATGTATCCCAGTCTTCATAGAAGCATTATTTACAATCGTCAAGACATGGAAAAAAATCTAAGTAAGTGTCCGTTGGTAAATGAATGGGTAAAGAAGACTTGGTGTGTGTACACAACGGAATATTATTCAGCCATAAAAAAGCATGAAATTTTGCCATTTGTAGCAATATGGATGACAACAGAAGGCATTATGCTAATTAAAATAAGTCAGAAAGAGACAGACAAGTACTGTAAGATATCACTTATATGTGGAATCTAAAAAATTCAGCAGCAGTTCCCATCTTGGCTCACTGGTTAACAAATCCGACTAAGAGCCATGAGGTTGCGGGTTCGATACCTGGCCTTGCTCAGTGGGTTAAGGATCCAGCATTGCGTGAGCTGTGGTGTAGGTTGCAGAGGCGGCTCAGGTCCCACATTGCTGTGGCTGTGGTGAAGGCCGGTGGCTACAGCTCCTGTTAGACCCCTAGCCTGGGAACCTCCATATGCCGTGGGTGCGGCCCTAGAAAAGGCAAAAAAACAAAAAAAATAAATAAATAATACAACAAACTAGTGTATCAAACATAAGAAAAGCAGACCCACAGATACAGAGGACCAATTAGTGATTACCAGTGAGAAGGGAGTGATGGGCAAAGTAGGGGTGGGAGACTAGGATGTATAAACTTTTAGGAATAAAATAGGCTACAAAGATATACTGTACAATATGGAGAGTATGCTCAATATTTTACAATAACTATATTTGGCAAATAACCTTTAAATATGCATAAAATAAAAGATAAAAATGAAACAAAAATTTATATATATATGACTTCACCCATTTTCCTAGAAAAAAGAGAAAGAAATCCAAGTCAAGATGTAAAGTAGGCAACTGAGTGTATGGATCTGGCATTCACAGGAAATATAAATCCGGAGTTGTCAGAATATATGCAGGATTTTTAAGCATGAGGCTGGGTGAGGTCGCCAGGGGAAATAGTATGGTGGGAACAGGAGGAGACTGGAGGACTGAGCCATGGAAACTGCTATGGTTATGGTGTCTAATCAGTGGGGAAGCATCAAAGCAAGACCAGATTTCGGAGACTTGACACCATGAATAGCTAGAGAAAATGGAGCACAGTATCTGGATGGCATGTCTGTGTATGCTGAAATGAGCAATTCATTTTTTTTTTTCCTTTTACAATCATCCCTGCGGTATATGGAAGTTCCCAGGCTATGAGTCAAATTGGAGCTGCAGCTGCAGGCCTACACCAAAGCCACAGCCATGCTCAGCAATGCTGCATCTGAGCCGCATCTGTGACCTACACCACGGCTTGTAGCAACACCATATCCTCAACGCACTGAGTGTGGCTAGGGATCGAACTCACATCCTCATGCACACTTATGTTGGGTTCTTAACCCGCTGAGCCACAAAGGAACTCCCATATTCTTTTTTTTTTTTTTTGTCTTTTTGCCTTTTTTTATCTAGGGCCGCACCCGCGGCATATGGAGGTTCCCAGGCTAGGGGTCTAACAGGAGTTGTAGCTGCCGGCCTTCGCCACAGCCACAGCCACACGGGATCTGAGCCGCATCTGCAACCTACACCACAGCACACGGCAACGCCGGATCCTTAACCCACTGAGCAAGGCCAGGGATCGAACCCGCAACCTCATGGTTCCTAGTCGGATTTCTTAACCACTGCGCCACGACAGGAACCCCCCAAGAACTCCCATATTCTTGAATGAGTAAATAAAACCAGGCTGCAGAGAGGAAAACAGATTCATGCAGAATCAGCTTGAGATGTTGGGATGCCATTTGCCTGACAACTTTCCTGTATTCATGCCCTTCACTTTTATGTTTCCTTGTATCTTTTCAGTTAAATCCCTTATTACCTGAGTTAGTTCGAGTGGCCTTCCCCTCCTTATAGATAAAGTACCTCTTGACCACAAATTACCTTGCTGGCTGTGCCCCAAAACCCTTCTTACTTAAATTGTCCTGCCTTTAAATTACAGAAGTGTATAAGCCTAATACCAAGCCAGCACCCTTTTTTGACAACCAGACTGCAACTGGACAGCCACACAGAGGAAATCAGGGGTTAGGCCACCTTCTAGCTCTAGGGAATTTAAATTAAGGTTAAGAAATATAAATTAAGGGTCACTGTTCATGTAACCTACAAACTCTTGTTGGAGATAGAGTGCCAATAGATCAAAAAATGCCAGAAGCACATGCAGTCATACATTCTGGGGAGCAAGGAAGTCCTTCATGAGCAGGAATTGAGTAAGCCCAGGGAAGTTAGGAAAATGGCTTAGATATACAGAGGCAAGCAGAAGCAGGGGTGAGCCTGTACAACCTCGGTCTATGGGTCTGCTTAGACCTAGCCCCAGCCCCAGCCCCAGCCCCAGCCTCAGAGGGCTGACTCTGTGTATTTGGTCCTTGCATATTCATGATGCCTTTTCTTTTCTTTTCTTTTTTCTTTTTTGGTCTTTTTAGGGCTGCACCCTGGGCTTTTGGAATATCCCAGGCTAGGGGTCGAATCGAAGCTATAGCTTCTGGGCTATGCAACAGCCACAGCAGTGCCAGGTCTGAGCCAAGTCTGTGACCTACACCACAACCCAGAGCAGCGCCAGATGCTTAAGCCACTCAGTGAGGTCAGGGATCAAATCACATCCTTATGGACTCCAGTCAGGTTCGTTACTGCTGAGTCATGACAGGAACTCCCATGACACTCTTTCTTTGTTCAATAAATCTTTGTAGGTGTTACTTCCCAGGACAGCCTTGAGGAGTCTGAGGAGGCCTGCAAGACACTTCCTGAGCTTACCCTTGAAGGATGGATTTTTTCTTGAAGGTTGAATTTTGTGCATTTGGAAAGGGAAGGAAGGACTAACCATAATAATTAAAGTTATTATCTACTGAGTCCCTGAAATGTGTGTCAAGTATTTATAAACACACTCTTACTTAGTCTTTCCTGCAGCCCCATGGGATAAATAATATCTTATTCTCCTCATGAACAGGTCTTCCTTTTACAGATGAGAATTGCAGATGTTTAATGAGCCCGCAGATCGGGCAGACAATGACTGGGGAGTCCAGGAACCACCCTGGCCTGCCATGATGCCAAATTCTAATGAACATTCTACTATAATGTTTCTAAGTTGGGAGAATAACAACAATAACAAAAATCAGAAACAGAAGGAGTTCTCGTCATGGCTCAGTGGTTAATGAACCCAACTAGGATCCATGAGGACACAGGTTCAATCCCTGGCCTCACTCAGTGGGTTAAGGATCCGGCGTTGCCATGAGTTGTGGTGTAGATCACAGACATGGCTCGGATCCTGCATTGCCGTGGCTGTTATGTAGGCTGGCAGTTGTAGCTCCGATTTGAGATTCGACCCCTAGCCTGGGACCCTCCATATGCTGCAGGTGCTGCCCTAAAAAAAAAGACAAGACAAAAAAAAAATCAGAAACAGAAATTCACATGGCAAATTTCCCATGTGGCACCGCCATGGGTTAAGGATCTGGCATTGTGGCGCAAAAGCCAGAAAAGCTCTGCTAGTGAATTTTCACTTCATATCACGTGCCATTTTGCAGAGCTGTTTTAAGTTATTAACTAAAAAGATAATTTGCACTATTAAAGCAAATATTTAAAATCTGGAGTGGCTGCAATAAACATAAAATCTTATCAGAAAAGGGGACTAAAGGCCTGTGAGGCTATGTTTATATATCCACTCTTGACTTTACCCTTAAGCTGTAGAATTAACTAAAAGAGTATCACCATGTAATGTCTCATGGCTGCTTCAAATACACAATAAGCAAAGAGTGTCTTGATTTTCTGACCAGATATGTACCCACCCCTGGCCAGGCCTGGTTTTCTCAAGTTATACCACTACCATCCGCCGTCCATCTCAATGTCCAAACTTAGGGATTATATTTGATGCTTCTTTTCCTCTGCATCCCCACTTCCACCTCAAAAGGAATCCCTGTGTACTCTACTTGCAAAAAATTTATTTCAGATGTCTCTCCTTACTGCTATTATGCTAGTCCAAGCCCAAAGGGCCACTCCCCTAGGTCACTGCACCAGCCTCCTGGGTGGACACTTGTCACTTTATTTGCTGTCCAGCCCGTGAACTGTTTCTTAGGCTTAAAGAATATGTCGTGCAAAACTTGCTTCTTCGAAATCGCAGGACACAGATTTCCCCAGCTTTTCTCCCTGCAGAACCTCAGAAAACTGGAGACCACTGCCCAGAACTCTGCATCTGAAGCCAGTGAGCAGGTAGGCAGAAGTGAGCAAGCGGTAAGTCTGTGGAGTCGAGTCTGTACGCAGACACTGGACACTGCAGATCTGCAGAGCTGAGGAGGACCTCGGCTGCAGCCCTCTCAACCAGGGCGAGTGTGTCAGGACGGATGAGTGGTCCAAGGTGCCAGACTCAGCCAGGGAGAGGATGGGATCCTAGTTCTGTTCCTGCTGCTTCTTCAAATTTCTGGGTGATTCTCTAGTGTCACTAATATGCTGACCAAAAAAAAAAAAAAAAACCCCAAAAAACCAAAAAAAAGCAAAAAAGCCCCACAAAACAAACAAAAAAAATGACAACAAAAAAAACACTTTCCAAGTAAACCAGAAAGCTGGATTTTCTGCTTGCAACTAAGGACTCCATGAATAAAGCTCTGCAACGGGTACGCTTTCTTCACAAAGTAGTGTGTGTGCTAAATATGACCTTGTCTCTCCCTGCCTTCAACCAACCAGTGGAATCCTGCCTCACCTAGAATCAAGGAAAATTCCTGAAATTTTCATTTCATTTCAATCCTATAGGAGGAGCTATAAGACCAAATGTGATCTGACCTGTACGTCTGTAATGTTCTTGCTGCATCGCCCTGTTTCCTACAGACCATTCAGACCAGCCCGCTTACTCTTCCTCAGCACAAAGGACATGTATATTTCTTCTCTAAGGTTCCTGCACATGTCCTTCATTCTAGAAGAGTGATGTTTACATACTCAGCTCTTTTGTACCACTCAGATCTTATCTCAGGTAACGTCTCCTCAAACAAGCCTTCCTTGAATCTGCCTCCTTCCAACCCAATCACACTATGGGAAATTGCTCAGGTTTCTTTCTTGACAGTTACCACTCTTGGGAATGATCTTGTTTGATGTGTTGACTTAGCATTGCCTGACCTTCCATTGCACCCACATGCGCGCACACACACACACACACAAATTGAAGGGTACAGATTTTGTCCACCTCTATATCCCAGTGCCCAGAAGTATGTCTTAACCCAGAGGAAGGCACTCTGTGAATAATATATAAATCTGAAAAAAGTTTTAAATATAAAAAAATTAAATATCTATTTGACAAAAAAAAAAAGAAACCTTCAGTACTTATTTTTGCAAGGATGTAAGCCAAGTTATTAGAATACAATTATTCCGTGAAATAGAATTTAGAAGAACTGGGGTAAGGATGCCATCATTTTTTGTTTGTTTGTTTGTCTTTTTTTGTCGTTTAGGGGCTGCACCCGCAGCATGTGGAGGTTCCCAGGCTAGGGGTCTAATCGGAGCCGTAGCTGCCTGCCTACACCACGGGTCACGGCAACACAGGATCCTTAACCCACTGACCAAGGCCTGGGATCGAATCCACAACCTCATGGTTTCTAGTCAGATTCGTTAACCACTGAGCCACGACGGGAACTCCAGGATGCCATCGTTTTTTTAAATGGACAATTGGACCCCCCAAAATTCTCAAACACACAATATGAGCACAGTATTTTGGGAGTGTATTCACGTTATATGTAAAGGAAGTCCTAGGAAAATTTTGATAACGATAAAAAAGTTTCAGAAAGGTACACGGCATGAAGAATTTCACACTGTCAATGAGAAAAATCAATCAGAGTTGAGTACATCATTACAAAAGATAATTTTCTTTTGTAGAGCGATTCATTTGTGCCATATTTTAGATTCCGCGTATAAGTGATAGAACATGGTATCTGCCCTTCTCTTTCTGGCTTACTTCACTTCGTACGAGAGTATCTAGTTGCATCCATTTTGCTGCAAATGGCATTAGTTTGTCCTTTTTATGGTGAGAAACAGACTCAGGGGATACAGAGAACAGACTTGTGGTTGTCGAGGTAGGGAGGGGAAGAAGGGGGACGGACTGGGAGTCTGGGGTTGGTAGATGCAAACTATTCCATTTAGAGTGGATAAGCAATGAGCTCCTACTGCACAGTACAGGGAATAGGATCCAGTGTCTTGGGACAGACACAATGGGAGATAATTTGAGGAAAAGAATATATGACTGGATCACTGTGCTGTACAGCAGATATTGACTCAACACTATAAAGCAACTATACTCTAATAAAAATACATTTTAAAAAGAGGACAATTTTAGACATCTAGGTCTGAATGAAGGGCCTGGGTCCTTGGAGAAACTGACAATGAGTAAAATAAGAGAAAGTCATATTCTTCCAAGCAAGCTTTCTTTTTCCTTTTCTTTCTTTTTTTTCTTTTCTTTCTTTCTTTCTTTTTTTTTTTTTTTTTGGCTATTTATACGTAAGCACAGTTCCTGAATTGAACACACATATGTGTGCACATAATCACCCAATAAAATGCTCAAGGAAGATTTCTGTCCTCCCAGGAAGAGAAGAAGGAGGAGGAGGAGGAAGGAGAAGAGGTGGGGAAGGAAGAGTGCCTTGTTGCTGCTCTTCGAGTAGGTATGTACTTCTGCAAACTCAGAGTTGCACCGCTGAACTTTTGTCGTTTTCCCTCTCCACTGGAACACTTCTTTTCCTTCATAGAAAGTGCTACGGTTTTCCTGTAGGTATTTCCATCCATGCTCGAAACTCAAGAAAACTTTTTTTTGTCACCCTCTTGTCCTTCTTGCTTGGGACAGAGCCTCCTGTGCAGCTTATAACTTAAAAGCATAAATATTCAACTCCACCTAATGGGTCAGTGGTAAAACATCACCTTTATTTACGTAAGCAGTCTACTCGATACAGGTGAAATATTGCATGAGTTGTCACAGATGTTTGGCCAGTACTGCCAGGATATCATATGCATTTTTTATTTTGGGTCCTTTTGGTAATCAAATACGGAGCAAAGGAACTAAATTTTGCAGCTAATAAGTTAAATATGACTAATAGCCCATCTCCTAAAAGACATCAAGGAATGCACTCTAAGAGTTTAGCGTCAACAGTGGAAGTGAAGAAAGAAAATTATTTTCAGGATATATCACACCAAAACAGCCCAAGCCAGTGCCCATATTTATGAGATAATTTCTTTTTTGTCTGGTACAAATCAAATTCAAAATGGATGAAGGAATTACTTGATAACAGTGGGGTGGTAAATCTGAGCTTCTTTTCTGGTAATATCAGCCCCAAGCAAGTAGAATGAAATAAGCTTCATACAATAGTGGTATAAACAGATCCATCCAGCATATGCAACTTACTGACAACAAATCAATAAGCTTTTTCGATTCAGGTCTGACAAAGCTTAATAGCAAACCAAAGATAATATTTCTGTGAAACAATTCTATACAGCAGTGCCAAAAAATCTCTATCAAGCTTTTCTTTCTAAACACAATTCATCTCCCACATCTTTCAAACCACTGACTCTCTGCAGATACCTTCTGATATAATCTTTATAGGCTCCGAATAGCATAAACTTATTTATGTATTTCCCCGAAATAATGTTGTTCAGGCTTCAGAAAGCTCTGTATGGAACTGTAGAAGCTAACGTGGATTTTTAAAGTTCCCTGTGTCGGTTTTCATTTATATAATTTTTATTTGAAAGAATAGCATTCAAATATCATACGCATAATTACAGTCAGTGCTAGATCTTGCTAGATTCTGTTATAAACAAAGGAAGAGATTTATGGAGTTCCCATCGTGGCAGAGTGGTTAATGAATCCGACTTGGAACCATGAGGTTGCGGGTTCGATCCCTGGCCTCGCTCGGTGGGTTAAGGATCCGGCGCTGCCGTGAGCTGTGGTGTAGGTTGCAGACGCGGCTCGGATCCCGCGTTGCTGTGGCTGTGGCGAAGGCCGGCGGCTACAGCTCCTGTTAGACCCCTAGCCTGGGAACCTCCATATGCTGCGGGTGCAGCCCTAGATAAGGCAAAAAGACAAAAAAATGAAATAAAAAAAAGGAAGAGATTTACTCCAAACATACACATCTGCAGTTAAAACACATGTAGACTCCTAGTGTCTGGAAACACACTGCTGTAACTAACATTCGGTTTCATTTTCTGCCAGTGAATGTGAGGAGGAACTTGGAAAAATTTCCTCGCCAAGTGTGAGGAAAATGATTCCTGGTGTCATTTGTTAAGTTTTAGAGTCAATTATTTTATAGTGCAAATTACCATTAACCTGTCTAGAAGTTCTTAGGAAGACCCATCTTTATTTTAAAATTTCCCTACAGGAAAATAACCTTCAACATTACCGTGAATTTTTACACCCCTTACATGATGGAGAGAATCATCCTGTGCCTGGTCTTATAAATAAATAAAACACACCTTCTTGGGGGGAAAATACCTTAAAAAGGAATTTTGTAAAGTTAGAACATGATGGAAGATGGTATGAAAAAGGAAGAATGTATATATATGTATGACTCGGTCACTTTGCTGTAAAAACAGGAATTGAAGAAACATTGTAAATCAACTATACTCTAATAAAAAAATTTAAAACATAGAGTTAATTGGAAGTTTCTTCACAATTGAGGACATAATGCCATGGCACTCTATTACAACACCTTATGTAGGTTACAAAAGTAGTGAAGAACATTTTCTGCTATTAAAATAAAAAGGTTATTTTGGTCAAAAACATTGTAGCTAAAGATTGAAATAATACAGATGTAGCAGAAACCCACATAGATGACTGGGGTTATGGTGTAAAGGCATGAAAAGGTAAAAGAGATGATAACACCAATTAAAATGTAGTCAGATGCACACAAAAACTAATATATATATAAACTAATATATAACATATATGTATGTGTGTATATATATACACACATATACATGTATAGCTAATATATAATATATATATGTTATATATTAGTTTATATATATGTATATAAACTAATATATAACATATATACGTGTATATATATACACACGCATACCTTGAGGCAGATTGAAGAAAAGAGTTGTCATAAGAAAGAGAAATGAACCTGGAGTTCCCATTGTGGCTCAGAGGAAAAGAACCTGACTAGGATCCAGGAGCATGCGGGTTCTATCCCTGGCCTCACTTAGTGAATTAAGGATCAGGCATTGATTGCTGTGAGCTATGTTGTAGGATCCTGCGTTGCTGTGCCATAGGCTGGCAGCTACAACAGCTCTGATTCAATCCCCAGCCTGGGAACTTTGAATGTGGCCCTAAAAAAAAAAGTAAGAGAAAAGAAAAAGAAAATGAAGAAAAAAAACAGAAATAGAAATAAGCCTAACCCATCCCCAAGCAAAGAGCCTCTGAAGGTAAAAGTGGAGGTGTGGACAGAAGGTCTATTTGCAGATAAACCTGAATGAGAGAAATTTCATTTTCACTTCTCAACAGATACCGTTTTTCTAAACATTTTAAGATGGGCACAGGTATTCTTTCCCACTTGGATTATAGGCCATAGGAGGCAATCCCAGCCAACATCTGCTTTATGGTCTTAGATCCCTATGTCATCTCCTCTCCTCCATGTCTGCTCTTTTGGTCCTGGTTCTCCTTTGACTCCAGTTCCCACCACTGTACTCCAGGCTTTGATGTCCACCCTTGACCCCATTTAATCTGCTGACTCTGCACTTCGATCTTGAATCCCCTTCCCTCTGCTGCATACCTGTCTGTCTCTCGATGCCTCGAATTCGGGCTCTCTTCAATCAAGAAAGTTCTGTTCCAGCTTTTTTTTGTCTTTTTGCCTTATCCAGGGCCGCACCCACAGCATGTGGAGGTTCCCAGGCTAGGGGTCTAACAGGAGCTGTAGCCGCCGGCCTTCGCCACAGCCACAGCAACGCGGGATCCGAGCCGCGTCTGCAACCTACACCACAGCTCACGGCAACGCCGGATCCTTAACCCACTGAGCAAGTCCAGGGATCGAACCCACAACCTCACGGTTCTTAGTCGGATTTGTTAACCACTGAGCCATGATGGGAACTCCTGTTTTGCTCCAGCTTTAACACCAAGGAGCTCTATCTGCATCCCGTCAAGCCTCAGGTCCCAAAGGGATTCACACCCTTAAGAACATGATTAGAATAAAGTTTGAGTAACAGTTATGACTTTTGTAACCATGAGAGGCCATTCTGGCTAATTTATGCAATAACAACCTTAACTGAAAAGCTCATTGGGAGCTTGGTGATTAGCAGGGTAAACTGAAGCAACAGATTTAGAAACGTATCAAAGCTAAGACCCATGGCCCAGGACTGGAAAGCAAAAACTTATGGGAAAGATTTTTAGCAGGATGGTCTAGTTAACATGTAACCTTTCGTATGGATGGACTCCTGTCTTTTTTAGGTCTATTTATTCTCCTGTTTAAGATAAATATTCTATAGATGGACAGTCTCATTGCCTAGTTCACAGGATGTGACTTCCAGATTACAGTGCCTTATAAATATGTCCAAAGGGAAAAAAGAAGAGCCACAGAATGAAATTGAAATGCTTAGAAAGGAGAAAACAAATGATGAACTGATACTTCTAGTAAATTAGATTTCCTAAGAGAATAGTGGCCTGACCAGAGACTTTATCTGTTGCAAGTAATTATCCTAAAATCATGTCAGTGAACTATTTCTTCTGTGTTAAATATATAGGTCTATTAGGATTTCAGAACCGTCTTAACTCCCCCAATTCGTATACATCCTAGCTAATTGAAGCCCAAAAAATTTTACAGGTAGAACAAGAGATAATCATTATAGAGGTAAAGAATCTAAAAAATGAAATGATAATGTGGATGACTGAATTAATCCTTTCATGTGAATGAAATTCTATCCTTTGTTTTGGCAGTTCCATATACTTACCACATTTAATTCTCACAAAACCTTTGTGAGCGAGGCATTACTAGTTATCTTTGAAGGTGAGAAAACTGAGCTTAGAGGTCAAAAATACTCTTAAATTCCTGAGGTCAACAGTATTTGAACCCAGATATGTATGTCTCTAAAGGAAATATCGTGCCCTGTGGAATGAAATCAAGAACTGTGGGGACAAACTTAGTTACAGTTGCAGAACTGACCCAGAAGACACTAAATTATTAGATGATTTAGGAGAATGGCCTTGCTTGGTAATTGGAATTGAGATATATTGAGTAGATGAGGCAACTGATAGCCATGCATGCATGAGGTCGATCTGACCTGGACTCTTGCATGTCCAGTAGATATTTCAAAATTAGTATGTCAAAAATGAAATTCTTGA
The DNA here is from genome assembly GCA_004024745.2 of Catagonus wagneri. Taxonomy (NCBI): domain Eukaryota; kingdom Metazoa; phylum Chordata; class Mammalia; order Artiodactyla; family Tayassuidae; genus Catagonus; species Catagonus wagneri. The sequence continues at coordinate 5,601,437 of PVHT021183709.1, read as the reverse complement.
AAGAGAGATGGGCACCCACAGAGGAAAGACCCCTTGGAGACAAAGAGAGAAGAAACTTGAGGACCCAGAGCGAAGGTGGCCAGCTGCAAGCCAAGGAGAGAAGCCTCAGGAGAAACCAAACCTGCTGAGAGCTGGATCGTGAACTTCCAGCCTCCAAAACGGTGAGAAAATACCTTTCTGCTGTTTAAGCCACTCAGTCTGTGGTATTTATTATGACAGCCCTAGCAAACTAACATAGTCAGTTGAAGGCAGTATCCTATTTGTTGATGTGAGTAGCGGTTACATGGGTTATGGTTTATAATAATTCAAAAATCTGTACATTAGTGTTCTATGAGTTTTTCCGTGTGAGTATTCTATTTCACAATAAAAACATCGAATTCTAAAAAAAAAAAATGAAATTCTTCATTCTCTCTCTTTTTTTTTTTTTTTTTTTTTGGCCATGCCCAAGGCATATAGAATTTCCTGGGCCAGGGACGGAATCCGAGCCACAGCCGTGACTTACACCACAGCTATTATCCCAGATCTTTAGCCCACTATGCCTGGCTGGGGATCAAATCCATGTCTCAAGAGTGACCCGAGCTGGTGCAGAGACAGTGCTGGAACCTCAGCCCGCTGCCCCACAGCAGGAAGTGCTAATTCTCGGCATGTCTACCTTCAGACTTCTTGCTCCAATACCCTCCCCTCTCTAAGTTCAATAAATGTCGCCCTCATCTACCCACCTGCTCAAAAAGCTTTGCCACTAAATATATGTACTCACTTATTTTTGTTTTTATTTTGGAATTATCCTTTCAAAAGTAAGTTATAAGAGGCTTGAGATGTTTTCTGTCTTGGTAGCCATCATTTTACTTTAGGTTTTAATGTCTGGCACACAGTAGACGGCATATCAGTGGTCTCTTAAATTAGAGGTCATGACTGAGTTTATGACTAAAATATGTCATACTTAAAGATAATCAGAAACTGAACGATAAAGAAAGAAGAGTAGAAAAAAAAAAAAAAGTGGTCGCAAGGGCCTCCAGTTTCCCATCTATCACGTAAGTCATTCTGTTCTATCAGGTGAAAAGCTGAACAAATTGCAAAATCAAAAAAGTCGTCTTAGATTTACCAAAGAAGTATGCTCACAGGGCAATTTGCTGCCTCAAGTATTGGAGACAGAGATAGAAAATCACAATTACAAGGGCAGAAATCTTGCCAGTGCAGAGGCTGGACACTTGAGCAGTATCTGACAAAATGCAAGAGACTCGGCATGGACAAGGCTGAGAAACAAGGACACTGGGGCGGGGGGGTGGGTTTAAGTCACTGGAGACCCCACCCTTCAGTGAATTTTTCAACTAGGAGCTCAAATAGGTTCTCACAATGTGTATCAGAGAAAAATAGCCTTGGACTTCTCTTTTGTGAGCTATGCCAGACCACTCTGTTCCTCTTCAAAAGACCAGCCCTAGGAGGAACTTAACCAGACCCCAAGCTACCTGGGTTTTATCAGGTCCTAACTGACCTGGGGGAGGACAAATACCCAACTCCATCCACCTCTAACCGCCCTGACCCATCTAAGAAGAGGGGAACACATTAAGAAGCACGTATGGAGTTTACAGAGACTTAACATGTTACCACAGCACACTTCCCCTCCCCCACACCTCATCACCACATTGCTAAAGGCCCATTCACAGCAATCTCTTTTACCCAGCACCTGAAGGAAAAATTACAAGACATACAAAAAGCAAAAAATGCAGTCAGAAAAAAAAAAGAATAACCATCAGAACCAGACACAGAGACGGCAGTCGTTGGAAGTATCACATCAGGAATATAAAACAACTACAATTAAGGTGGATAAAGCAAACAGCGTACAAAAAGAGATGGGCAGTGTTAAAAGAAATATGGAAATCTGAAGAAAAGACCAAGAAGAAATGTGAGAGACCAAAAGCACTGTAAAGGGAATGAAGCGTGCCTTTTATGGGCTCATCAGTCCTTGACGTGGCTGAGCAATGAATCTCTGAGTGTGAAGACATTCCACTTGAAACCGCCAAAACTGAAAAGCAAAGATGAAAAAGACCGAAAAGAACAGAATATCCAAGGATTGTGGGACAGCAACAAATGTGTAATATACACATAATGGGAATTACAAAATAAGAGAGAAGGGAAAACAGTACATATTTGAAACAATACATACGGATTTCTCCCCTATAAAGTCTGACATCAACCCACAGACAGAGGAAGCTCAGAGAATACCCACCAGGATAAATGCTGAGACACAGATGATTTTCGGACCACAGGAAAAAAAATATAAATTCTGAAAGAAGTCAGAAAAAAAATCACTTTGCAGATAGAGGAGCAAAAATGAGAACTACATCCAACTTTACCTTAGAAACAATGCAGGTAAAGAGAAGGTAGAATGAAATTTTTAATGTATTTTCAAAAAAATACCAACAACCCAGTAAAACAAAAATTAGCACGCAACATTGTATACACTTTAATACCCTCAAAAATCAAACATTTGTATATAAATCTAATGAAGTATGTATGTATTGAATCTATATGAAGAAAACTCCAGGACTATGATTAACATGAAAAAAGCTAAATAAATGGAGAGATAGCCCATATTCTGGGATAGAAAAGATGAGTATTTTCAAGATAAAAATTCTTCCCAAGTTGATCTACAGATTCAGTGCAATCCCAATCAAAATCCCAGCAAGCTGTTTCATGAATATCAATAAACTGATTCTCAAGTTTATTCTCAGGGGAGTGGACAAGATCACAGAGTAGGAAGAACCTCAGCTCACCTGCTCCCAAGGGCACGCCTAAACTGCAGATGTTGACAGAAAAACTGCCGATGAGAATCATGTGAAGACTAGCAGATTTCTCTAAACTTACTAATAATTTTCTGTATTGCTACAAAAATGTAGCAGTTTTAGTGGTCTAAATGCACACAAAGTGTGTTCTTTTAAATTCCGTAGGTCAAAAGTCTGGCACAGATCTCACTGGGCTAAAATCAAGGTGTCACCAGCCTGCGTCTCTTTCTGGAGCCTCCAGGAGAGTCTGGAGCCCTGAACTCCCAGCCTTTTCCTTCATCTGCAAAGAGAGTAAAATTGCCTTCAGTGTCATATCACATCATTTTGACTTCCTCTCCCCGCCTCCTCCCTCCATTTTTAATGACCCTTGGGATTACCTTGGGCCAGTCAACTAACCCAGGATAATGTCTGTATTTTAAAATAAACCAATTGAGAGATCCTGTCACAGCTCAGCGGAAACAAATCCAACTAGCATCCACGAGGATGTGAGTTCAATCCCTGGCCCCCCTCAGTGGTTAAGGATCCTGCATTGCTGTGGCTGTGGTGTAGGCCGGCAGCTGTAGCTCCGATTCAATTTGACCCCTAGCCTGGGAACTTCCATATGCTGCAGGTGTGGCCCTAAAATTAAAAAAAAAATAAAATAAAATAAAGCAAAAAATAATAAAATAAGAAGCCAATTCGCAACCCTAATCCCATTCAAAGTCTGAATTTCCCTTCGCATGTAACAAAACCTATCCCAGGTCTTAGGCATGAAGTTGTCTTTGGGAGCCCATTCGTGTGCCCACCACACCCATGTGCCTCTCCCTACCTTCTAGGGTATTGCACCAAGGCCATCAATTTCAGTCCCTTCAATATAACATCTAACAATTATTGACCACTACCTATATGCCAATCAGTGCACCAAACGGGATGTAACCACAGAGGAAATGTGTGTGGCAGGGCCAGGGAGGAAGGCGGCCTTGCTTTAATTTCTGTATATCTGAAATCTCCCTCCCCTAGTTCAGTTCACTGAATTCCCCTCCCAGCCCCAGAGATTTTTAGCCAAAAAGAAAATACTCTTTTCTTCTGGGAAAGAATCCATGGGAATACAGTTTCTTTCTTCTGTATATCCATACTCTCACTGCATGTATATGCCACATTGCCAGTGCTGTCGTGCCTGCTGATACCAATTATCAAAGTTTTCAATGAATAGTTATTTTATCCTATATTAGACTTAAAATGTTTTAAAATGCCAAAAGTTAACATGAATACCTTTTTAATTTAAGGAATAGACTGTGCTGAAGTAGAAGCAGACTTGTTTAGAAGGCTATTTTCGTTTTGGGGTAGACTTCATTATTATTGCTGTTGCTTAGGAAGAAGCGAGATGCTGTTCCCATGGCAACACATAGATGTTAGACGCCTCCTCCGTTTCTATGATCCTAACTCCTCTTTCTCTCACTCTCTCTTCTTCCCTTCCCTTCTTTCCTTCTCCCCTCTTTCAGTCAAAACATTATCAAGACACTTATGTATTTGGAACTTTTTTTTCCCTCTAGCATTCTTTTCTAAAATACTGTGAAAATAGTATGTATATGTTGCTATAAAAATTCTTAAGAAAATAGTCACTACTCAAAACAAAATGGTCTACAGACATTTTTTCACATATTCAGATTCTGGTCAAGACGGTGTTTTAAATTTAAACATACATGAACAAATACTGTTCCAGTTCAAAGGCTGTAGGAAATAAATATTTTATGCAAAAGTATTAAAATTTTAAAATGCATATTTATGGCCTTGAAAATAAGGACTGAATCAAGATAAAATCTTTCACCATTCTTCCTGGCAATGGAATACCCTTGTCATAAAGTAACCAGAGGTTGAACTCTTTTCCATCTTCTGAGATCAAGCATTCCATTTACAGTTAGATTTCTTCATCCTTAGAACATAAATTATTTATATATATATACACACACGTACCAAGGGTATAGAAGTTATCTGCATATCAGAGACGCACATTAGCCCAGAGGATAAAATTTCACATCAATTAAAAAGGGACAACTATTTAATATTTCTGTATTTTTCAAAACAGAAATGGAATTGGTGTTAAATTAAATGTCAGTCTTTTACAACGACCAGTACAAGACAGGACATTAAAATGGCTTTAATTTGAAATCCTGATGATCTTTCATTCTGTGATATAATTAGTTACAATGATGCAGATATTTCTGGATTTATTCGGCCCTTGTCTTCCCACCTTAATGCAGGCACACCCAGGCTGACAAACCCTGACTGCAGAAACCGATTTTCATGAACGCCATTGTGCTGCCTAGCTCAGATGCCTCTCTTTCTCTGACTTCTCTCCCTCCCACCATCTTTCCCACAAATGTTATTGCTTAACTAACCTATATCAGGAGTTATGTTCTGAGCATTCAAATGTGAAAAAATTTGTAAATATCTGGTTCCTTCCACCTCAGTTAACTCACATGGCTAGAGAGACATATAAGCAAGATCAACCTCTTTCAAATTTTTGAAAGAATGTTTCAAATTTTCCACAATGAAAATAAAAAGGTATGTGCTATGTTTCACTCTAGTAGATACATACCATCAGGGGAGAAATGATTCACAAAGCAATAACTACTGTGACGCATGATACACTCTGAAGTTTCCTATTTTATTTTTTCCTATTGCTTTTCTTCAAGCTGATCTGTGAAATTGTTTTACTGATCAACTATGTTTCAAATCAAAGTTTGAAAAAGATGGCTTTTTTTTTTTTTTTTTAATGCAGACAATGAAATTCCGAAAGACAGGAACCGGGAGTTCCTGTTGTGGCAGAGTGGTTTACAAACCCAGCTAGTATCCATGAGGATGTGGTTCAATCCCTGGCCTCGCTCAGTGGGTTAAGGATCCAGCATTGCTATGAGCTGTGGTGTTGGTCGAAGGCGTGGCTTGGATCCTGCATTACTGTGGCTGTGGTTTAGGCTGGCAGTTGCAGCTCCAATTTGACCCCTAGCCTGGGAATTTCCATAGGTGTGGTCCTAAAAAAAATAGGCAGGGACTTACTACTCTATATTTACTATGGCATCTCCAAAAGCCTATCAAACTCTCTAGCATAGGTATGCTAACACAACCCAACATAAGCCTGTAGGGTGAATGGGTGGATGGATGGATGGATGGAAGGAAGGAAAGAAGGAATAAATGTTTGCAGCAGTCCCTAACTCTTAATAAATAATTAAGAAAAGCTTTCCTGGAGATGGATGGCTCCAGATGAGATATAAAAGATTAGGTGTATTATTTAAAGAGAATTATTACCTAACTACCTGCAAAATTTCAAAGGCATGAGAGATTGAGGAATATTCAGGGCATAACAAGTAAATCAAAATGATGACCATGCTATCTTTCAAGGAGATGAACTCATTTGGCCCCTTTGTTTTATGTGCTACCACTATACTGAAAAGGTCCAAATTTATATTTCAGTCACAGTCTCACACTGAGCACCCAGTATTTATTTTCACTGTCTCCTTACACTCTCCATGTAGATATCCAATTGAACATTTCCCAAGCAAAATCCTCTCTGTCCGACTCATCTGGCATAACGGAATCGCTGTCCACACAGTTAATGATCCAAAACTGTCTTCCTTGAGAGTCTTATTTTAAAGTCTCTCCTTGTCACTGATCCACAGAACTCGTGTCTCTTTTTTTTTTTTTTTTTTGCCTTTTTGTCATTTTAGGGCCGCACCTGCGGCATGTGGAGGTTCCCAGGCTAGGGGTCTTATCGGAGCTGTAGCCACTGGCCTACGCCACGGCCACAGCAACGCAGGATCCGAGCCGCATCTGCGACCTACACCACAGCTCACGGCAACGCCGGATCGTTAACCCACTGAGCAAGGCCAGGGATCGAACCCGCAACCTCATGGTTCCTAATCGGATTCGTTAACCGCTGCGCCACGACGGGAACTCCCCGTGTCTCTATCTTTAAGATCCATTAGAATGGGTCGTATTCTCACCTGCTCACACACTACCTTTTTCTCCAAATCACAATCATCTCTTGTCCAGATGGCAGCATTTGTATTTAACGATCTTTTTTTTGCAAGTGCTCTCTTTCTCCAATGAACACACACAGTGTCTAGAGGAATTGCTATAAACAATGAATCTTACCTTCTCGCTTAATACTCTGAAAAATACAATAGCTACATTTTACATTGTAAAATGACTATGTATGTATAATCATGTATATACATACTAATATATATGTACACCTACATATAATGTATATTCAGCATATATTTGTATATGTACACATATACACAGTATATATGTAGATACACATGTATTAGAAACATACATGCTATGCAAATGTATATGTTTGGATGTATATACATATGTATATATACATATATGTATAGAGTATATATATATGTATAGTATATATGTATACAATCATATACATTATATATACCTATCTATACATATATATACATTCAGTGTGTGTGTGTGTATGTATAAAATTCATGAAGAGAATTGCAAGAGTCAGGGTTAGACATATTTTTATGGCTTTTGGAAAGAGATTTCATTTCATATGTCTGAGAGTGCCACTGAAGAAATTAAAAGCAAAAAAGTAAACTGGTCCAATTTTCAAGTTATAAAGAACTCTGGCAGCAGAGTTGAGAATGGTTGGGAATGGATGACACTGAAAGACATTATATCAGGAGTCTTCGGGAAAAAAATCCATTTACAGTAACTGTCTAAATGGCAATATCAATAGAGATAAAAAAAAAAGAGAGAGAGCAAGTATACAAGAGACACTTAAATGCAATTGCTGTGTCCTAATCTTCACTGGCCTGGGAGCACAAAGTCGTGAGATTCCGGGGACTCAGAGGATGGAGGTTGTGTCCCAAATACAGCCAGCTCAAATCTGGAGCTTCAGCAAGAGAATAGATAGTGATGCATTATATAAATCCATGGAACCTGTCAATTTAGGGTCTGTAGCTCCCCTTTTCCTTTTGAGATTCGAAGATGAAAGCATCCCAAATACACAGAAGCTCCTGTCTTTTGCTGCCCCTCCCTACAGCATCATGGACCACTGTGGTTCTCCTCAACCCAGGCCCTGCCTCCTGCAAAAGGGAGGACATTGGTTGGGTCAGGAATATATTAAGTCTGGGGCCACAATTCCTTTCAGCCACTGACCCCACCCCTCCCTGTGACACACATCACCAAGGCTTTTCCTTATTCAAGTTAATGTTCACAGATCCTCTTCTTCCTTCAATTCAGCTTCCATTAGGCCTCCTACCTATCAAAGGCCTCTGAGATTCAAAGTGTACTAAGTTCAAACTTTCTCAGTAGTTTCTGAGCCCCAGACACGTTAATGAATGGGGTCAGCTTGTAAGTTACTCTTTACGTCAGTTAATAAACTACAGAATTTAAAAGAATAGGTGGCCCACTATAGCTTGAGAACCTCTAAAGGAAGACGATATTGCCCAACTCCACATGCTGGCCTGTCAGATTCTCAGCATGGCTCTGTCAAAATAAAATTAAAGAGGATTTTAAAGGTGGGTCAGGGTTTAGGTAGGATTCACACATTTTTGAGTAGATGGTCATATGGATGGTAAAGTTATTTTCCAAAAGAGGTATTGATAAGGCATAGATTTGACAAGATTTCTTTTTTAAATATTTACTTTTAGGAATCCTTGAGATATATAAATGTTTGAGTTTTTTTTTTTTTTTTTGCCATTTTGTCATTTTAGGGACACACCCACGGCATATGGAGGTTCCCAGGCTAGGGGTCTAACAGGAGCTGTAGCCGCCGGCCTTCGCCACAGCCACAGCAACGCGGGATCCGAGCCGCGTCTGCAACCTACACCACAGCTCTCGGCAACGCCGGATCCTTAACCCACTGAGGGAGGCCAGGGATCGAACCCGCAACTTCATGGTTCCTGGTCGGATTCGTTAACCGCTGCACCACGACGGGAACTCCGAGATATATAAATGTTGTGTGTGTGTGTGTGTATCTTGTGTATCTCAAGATAGACTTACAGACATTGAGATTTGTCACCTACAAACCCCTATGATAGAGATTCAAAACTTTTACACATCATCTCTGTGTATATTGTAGGAGAGATATCAACCCAAACTAGATGTCAATGAGCTAGTTAATGTATATTTAAAACTAGAAGCCGTATTTTTCCCACTGCTCTAGGTCTTTACTTTTACTCTACTATGCTGACCACTGATCTCATACACGTTTCAAGGTGTTTTCTCCGCATATTGTTCTCATTTGCTTCCTCTATAATAAAACATCAAATTGTAACCTATCATGACTTTTTTCATTAAGGAGACTTGATGTGTGCAATATTAAGAGAGGAGCAGATAGAGTGTAAGACCACAGGTGAAAGACAGTCAATCCCACAGACTATATGAGCTCTTTAAGCTTGGACTTGCTGTGAAGCATCCATTATCTTGAACTTTATATCACATGTTTTATTTTTCTTATCTCTTTTCCCACAATGTCTTTGCTGTAATAACTTTCTTGTAATTTTGCTAATGCAACGTGTTAGGAGGTCTATATTTATTTTTAGCTTTATTGATTTCTGACAAAATCCTAAGTATGGGTCATTTGAGGAAAGAGAGGAGGCTCATGAACTTTTCACGGGATATTCCCTGTGTAATCCCCTCATACAGAGCTGAAAGAATAACTGTCAGGTCACTCTACATCTCACCTTCCTCTGGCAGTGGCTGCTTCAAGGATGATCTCACTGTTTAAGAGTTGTTCCTGGAAACCATCAAATGCAAACCTGGCAAGGAAGAAAAAAGTGCACTCTTGGCTAACAGAACAGAGGAAGTAGCTGAGAGTCTGCAGATGCTATTTCATCCCAGTGTCTAGACTCATCAAATGAGGGTAAGGTTAGCAACAATTGTGGTTAAAGGAAAGCTAGTGCCAAGATATCTGCAAACTTAATAGAAGTCCCGGAGCCTTTGATTACATGTGACCCTCTTTCTATAAGGAAGATACCGTGATCCTTTCTAAAGGATGTATGTGTTAGGCTAACCTTTGGCAATAGAACAATTCGGACTGTTCACAAGGGACCCTAGGCCCCTGTCTGTAGATATTTTCACTCCCCTCCACAAAGTTCTGCTGCCTCTCCTTTCCTCGGCTTCACATCTTGAAGAGCAACAGGATACACTTAACAAATTCAAAACAAAATAAAGAAAAGCAGTAGAAATGTACTCACATTTGCCTCTGATTGCATTTTACTTTTGTCAACTGCAGCCTAATGTCCACTTTTTTTTTTTAATTGTAGCAACCCTGAACATGGTGTTTATATCTTAATTTTTGAAAGGATTAATTATCAATTTTTACATTGTATAGTAAAAGAGAAAAATACTCGTGTACTCTTAATTCTTTTTGGTAAAGCCATAGGCAACCACTGTAGCATGTAAATGCTAAAATGTCAAAGCTGAATAAATCAACTGATTTCAAAGTCTATGCTTCTATTATTATTAATCCCAAATTTTACAAGCTTGTATACATAACACCGTTTCGGAGAATGCCAGGAAAAACAGAGAAACCAAATCTACTTTTCCTCTAACAGAAGACATTATTGACTCAGGCCTGAAGATGTGGGAGTGATTTGAGGGCCAGGAAAATGGAAGAACTCATAAAGACTATATTTTTATAAGAATACACAATTGAATTTACCTCAGATAATATGTGTCAATGAATCTTATGTGTTGGATGATAAAGTGCTTATAACCCTCCTTCTATGAATGAAGAACCTGAGGCTTAATAGTCCAGAAATTTCCCAAGGTTTTTCTAAGAGGAAGTGGCAACACAAAAACCATAATAAAGGGGAGGGTTGGGCTGGGGGTTTGGGATGGAAATGCTGTAAAACTGGATCACAACAATCATTGTACAACTATAAATGTAATAAAATCCATTGAATTAATTTAAAAAACTATCATAGAAGCCTTCTGAGTTTCATCTAGTTCTTCCTTCTTTTTATTTTTTTATTTAAATTTTTTATTATAGTTGACTTATAGTGTTCTGTCAATAACTGCTCTACAGCAAAGTAAACCAGTTATATATGTATATACATTCTTTTTTTCACATTCTCCTCCATCATGTTCCATCACAAGTGATCAGATATAGTTCCTTCTTTTTAACATCAAATTCACTGATATATAATTTCCGCCTACGAAATACATCTACTTGTAGTGTACAGTTGGATACATTTTGACAAGTGGTTACAGCAGTTTCACCATCAAGATAATAGGATATGTTGTTACCTCAAAATGTGTTCTTTCTAGACTACACTCTCCACTCCAGGCAACAAGCGATCACAGAATGTTTTCCCAGTACAAAAGATTAATCTTTATTCTAGAGTTTTACATAAAGGGAATCATACATTCTGTGACTGGCTTTGCAAAAGTCATTATACTGACTCAGTATAATGCTTTTATTACATGTGTTGATGGTCTGCTCCACTTACGAGTTACATCGTAGTTTGTCTGTCCATCATGGCTGTCAATAGAGTTTTGGCTTTACACAAGGCTTTGTGTAGTATAAGTTTTCATTTATCTCGAGAAAATGACTAAGAGTAAAATGTTTCCCAAAATGGTTGTATCAATTTCCGGTTTCACCAGCAAGGTATGGCGGCTCCAGGGGAGGGTGGGCACAATCTGTGACTTGCTTCTTGGTCCAGGTCCTCAGTAGTTTCCTATTGTGTAACCATATGAGTGCGAAGATAGCAATTGAGACGCCGTGCATTTATTTGCTTGTACCTTCTCTAAATCAGAAGTCCAGGTGTGGCTTAGACTGGACTTTGGGCACTACCATTCTCTACAACCTATATAGATTATCCCATACATTCCAGCATCTTTGATGTGATAGCGAGTTATTAGCATCTTTGGCTGTGCCCATGGCAGACAGGAGTTCCAAGGACTGACCATGTACCACAATAAGACCCGAGCCACAGCAGAGCTGATAATGCTGGATATCTAACCTACTGGGCCACCAGGTAACTCCTCAAGTTACTATTTTAAAATGTAGCCATTTGGATGGATATGAAAGAGTGTAAAAATGTGGTTTAATTTGCATTTTATGTTATTTTAGTTATAAATTTAATTTTTTATGTATGTTTTAACCTCAAGGTGCATGGCTACTATTTTTTTTAAATCAATGGTCTCTATGAGCATATAAAAATAATTTAAAATGCCTTTGACATTCATCTTTATTTTAATTATTTTTGGAGCCCACCCTTCTTTGTGTGGATCCAGATTTCTATCTTGTACCATATTCCTTGTCACTGAAGAAATTGCTTTAACATTCCTTGTAGTGAAGTTATTTTACTCATTTCTCTTTGCTTTTATTTCTCCTTAATTTTTGGAAGGATATTTTCACTGTGTATATCTAAATTGACAGGTTTTTGAGTGTTTTGCTTTTTATTTCTGGGTTGCATAGTTCCTGTAGAAAATGTGCTATGTTTATGTTTTCTCTGGCTAACTTTAAGACTTCTCTATATCATTTGCACTCAGCAAGTTGATTTTAGTATATTTGGTATTGTTCAATTTGTATTTATATGGCTTGTAATTCATTGCATTTTGCATTAGTAGGTTTATTGTTTTCATCAAATTTAGAAATCATTTATTTATTATTTCTTCAAGTAAATTTTTCCCCATAACTTGTTCTTCTGGGACCAAATTATATTTTTATTAGATTGTTTTACATTTTCCCTGAAGGTGCTGAGGCTCTGTTAATCTACTTTCAGTCTTTATATTTCTCTGTTCTCTTCATTTTGGATGGTTTTTATTGCTGTCTTCAATTTAAGAATCTTTCATCCTGCAGTATTCAATTAGCTATTAATTCCATCCAGTCAGATTTTTATTTCAGATGATGACTTTTGACTCAAATATTCTATTTATTTTTTCTATATATTTTCCATTCTTCTTCTCACCATATTTTCCCATAAGTCTTTGAACATATTGAGTATATTTACAATAATAATTTTAAATGTTCTTTATCACAAATTTATGCCATCTGTCATGTCTGTGTCTGTTTCTATATATTGACTATTTTCTCATAATTATATATCACATTTTCCTTCTTCTTTAAAAGTCTAGTAATTTTTGTATTTCGTTTTTGACCTTGTAGATTTTACACTATTGAGTGCTAGATTTTGTTTACTCTTTTAAAGAGTTTTGAGCTTTGGCAGGCAGTAAAATGTCTTACAGAACTGTTTTTGTCTCCTAGAAATTTATTTTTTGTGGATGTTTTTTTCTTTCAATTGAAGTATTTACTCTCTTCAGATTTAGTGTAAGATGTGATATTGTTGGGCTTATAATCAATATGTTACTATTTGTCTTCTTTTTGAGCCAATTTTTAAAATGTTTTGAAAGGGCAGATCTCCAGTATTCTTCTTGGCTTATTTAACACCAGTAAGGCAGTTCTTTGGGGGTCTGTGCTGAAAGCTCCCTGTATCCAGCATTGCCTTTCCCCTGTAGACGGTGGAAGCTGGAATGATTCTTGCTCACATGAGATCTCAGGACAGCTTTCTCTTTAACGGTCTCTGGTAATTGCTCTCTCTCTGGAACAATGTTTTTTTTTTTTTTGTCTTTTTTAGGGTGGTGCCCCTGGTATATGGAGGTTCCCAGGCTAGGTGCTGAATCAGAGCTCTAGCTGCCAGCCTACGCCACAGCCACAGCAGCTTGGGATATGAGCTGTGTCTGCAACCAGCGCCACAGCTCATAGCAACACTAGATCCTTAACCCACTGAGTGAGGCCAGGGATCGAACCTGAATCCTCATGGTTACTAGTCGGATTCGTTTCCTCTGAGTCACGATGGGAACTCCTCAGGAAAAATTTTTTAAGGATGTGCTCCAGAATCCGTAGACTGATACTCAGACTCAACAGAATTTTCTATGCAGATTTCTGGAAATCCTTCTGTTGGTAACTTTCTCTTCTGGCTACTTTGCCCCATAAATTTAACTGCTTCAGCCTCCCTGAACTCTGGTCTACTTTTCATAGAGTTGATGAGAGGGAAGACTCTGTTTGTACTCCCTTATCTGTGTCAGTACAAAAGTTGCTTCCAGGGAGTTCTGCTGTGGTAATGAAGCCAACTAGTATCCATGAGGATGAGGGTTCGATCCCTGGCCCTTCTCAGTGGGTTAAATATCCTTCATTGCTGTGGCTGTGGTGTAGGTTGGCAGCTGCAGCTCAGATTCGACTCCTAGCCTGGGAAGTATAATATGTTGCAGGTGCGGCCCCTAAAAAGACAAAAAAAAAAAAAAAAAAAGTGTTGCTTCCAGCTGATAAGTGAAGGCTGCTTTAAGATGTAACTCCTTTGTTTCTCTTCTCCTAAAGACGACATCCCTACACTGCCTATTGTCCCATCTTTCAGTACGCCTATTCCACATCTTGTCCTGTTTTCCATTTGTGATGATAGGTGGATGATTCCAGCCTTTATTACTCTCTTGTGACTGGAGTTCATCCTGTATCATTCGGGGTGGAGGCAGTCAGGTACACTGGTCAAACACACAGACAGACTTTGGAACACACAGACTCTGTAGGAAAATGATACACAGTTCAATGTCAACCTATAAGGCACTAAATCTGTGAGTGGGAACAGTGTCTATAGATGGGCTGTTATGATTAAGTGAGTTAATATGTGCCAAGTTCTTTCTTTTTTGTCTTTTTGCCTTTTATCTAGGGCCACACCCGGGGCATATGGAGGTTCCCAGGTTAGGGGTCTAACAGGAGCTGTAGCCGCCGGCCTTCCCCACAGCCACAGCCATGCAGGATCCAAGCTGCATCTGCAACCTACACCACAGCTCACGGCAACGCCGGATCCTTAACCCACTGAGCGAGGCCAGGGATCGAACCCACAACCTCATGGTTCTTAGTCGGATTCGTTAACCACTGAGCCACGAAGGGAACTCCTGTGCCAAGTTCTTTGAAGAGCATATGCATGTAGTGAGTGTTATGTGATTAACGTTATTACACCAGCTTCTCCATATATCCTTTGTCCTAGATTCCCAGAGTGATTGTATCTCTTATATTAAAGAGAATTGAATCTGCAAGAATTGACAATTAAACTTTTTACTGCAGTTATGCCTGAAGGAGAACTAGAAGAAATTTTGGTAGTGATCAAAGAGACTTTTAACATTTATCTGTACTGTTTGGATTATTCATGAGATGATATTTTTATGTTAATTTTATAATTTGACATGCCTTAAAAAAAGAAGAAGCAACCATATTTTTGTGGTAAAAATTGCTAGATGACTAGTAGTTTCTACGTTTGTATCTTCTTCTCTCATCCCACACCCAGATTTTATCTCCTAGCCTCTTCTGTTATTAGATGTAGCCACAGGACAAAGTTCAAGCCAATGAACTTTTACTGAAAGTGTCACTCTCCACTTTCCGGCATGGCCCATAAAAATGACTCACACATGCCCTTTTATGACCATGATCCTGTCATCATCTGCTGGCAGGAAAAATGATGACCCTCAGAGTGATTTTGGATGCAGTGTGGGAAAGATAAGTGATCCTTCTCAGTCCAAATTCCTTAAAGAAGCGCCGTTTAGACAACTTGTTCTCACAAGTATTAATTTAAATTTTATGCAGGTGGTTTGCAAGTCAGGAACGGGGTCCATGGCCATCTGACCCCAAAGTTTTATTCTTTAAATAATTCATCGATTTACCTAAAAAAAAAAAAAACCTCAGAAAGTTTATAAAGCAGCAGAATTGGCTCAAGTAAAGGGATTATTATCTAAAATCAGACCAGAAAGGGCTACTTTGTATGGTCAGAATTTCTGGAAATATCTAAAAAGCCCAGTCTAATGAAAGGAAGTCACAGAGATTGCTGTTATACTGGATACAGGTACTCAACTCTAAGACTACATAACTAACAACTCGAGTCATTCACGTGCAAAGAACCAGTTTCCAAAAAACATAAGTTAAGCAGGTGATCCACAATATTATGAGTCAAAAGAAATTAATTTTTAATTGGCACCAATTAAAGATGGAAAGTTAGTAACTGAGCAGTCCCTATGCCCCCTGAACTAATCTTTTAAGAAGTAAAATATAGAGCTTCATTTCAAAGGGGCAAATAGGACCCTGGCTTTGGAGAGAATCATATCCAGGGTTCTATCTCTTTTCATAATTTGCCAGAACGTCTTGCCTCTTTTCTCTTATTTGAAAAAGAGAGGCTAATGAAGGCTTCCACATTTAAGAGGATAAACAAACAAACAAATAATCCCCATACTTTCAACCCTTTTTTTGGAGGGATGGGGAATGGACTTTATTTTTTTACATATTTTTTTTACTCTTTTAAAAAATTATTTATTTACAGAGTTCAAATTGTGGCTCAGTGGGTTAAGAATCTGACATCTCTGTGAGGGTCCAGGTTCTGTCTCTGGTCTTGCTCTCTGGGTTAAGGATCCAGCATTGCCACAAGCTGCAGTTTAGGCTGCAGATGTGGCTTAGATCCAATGTTGCTGTGACTGTGGCTGTGGCATAAGCCTGGAGCTGCAACTCTGATTCAACACCTAGCCTGGGAATTTCCATATGCCATGGGTGCAGCCATAATAGGAAAACAAATTATTTATTTTTTAAATTGCAATACAGTTGATTTACAATGTTATATTAGTTTCAGGTGTACAGCTCAGCACCTTTTTAAGCTCATACCACATAGGATTCTAAAAGGCCTAGGATCCCCCCATATAGAGAAAACCTGGATTGGTATTCTGTTCATATTTCAAAATGTAATTTTGGAAAAGTGTGCTGACCCCTTGGCCACTCACAGAGCACACAGTGAAGCTGATGTGTCATATGCCTTGTCAACATATTGCCTTTACTCTTTGGCCAAAAGTAGTGCTTCAGCTCAAGAATGTATGTTTCTATGAGGGTTAAAGAGGCCTAAGGAAACACTTGGTGATTTATGATGGATGGAAATCTCACAAAATTTATGGCAGTCTCTGGTAAACTGTTACTGAAGAGTTCATTTGAAAAAAAAAAAATTGTCCTTGGTCCCCACTTCAAAGTGACTGCTACTGCTTTAATCATATTGTTCAAGCTCTGAAAATAAGAACCGCCTTTGTTCTAAAATTCTTGATCCTCTTGATATTTGGCAAAATGTCAAGGGCATCATAAGCATCCATATAACCTTTATGTCATTGCATTTTATTGCCCCACATACAGCTTTCATGGAGAATAAAATATTTGGGGGATTACTCTGTTGTCATTTCTCTTTATGTATCAATTTTAGGTCCTTAAATTCAGCAATGTTCAAAGGAGAGCATGCTGCAAATCCCCAAATGCTTCAGAATCCCATATGCATATATTTTTTACTTTATTGTTTGGCATGAGTTCAATAATCACAACATAAACAAAACCCGTTACTAGAACAAAAAAATATTTCTATTGGCCAAAAATAATTCCTCAGTGAATAGGAAGACTAGCACATAAATAAAACAGATTTAAAACTGCATTCAAAAAAATCAAGATTGCTTTGCATTTGTCATATGCAAATAATGTATCTC
>PVHT021183709.1:5572435-5583149 GCA_004024745.2 Catagonus wagneri | reverse complement strand
TTTTTTTTTTTTTTTTGGTCTTTTTAGGTGCCTGGAAGTGGGATTGTTGGATCATATGGTAGTTCTATTGTTAGCTTTCAGAGGAACTTCCATACTGTTTTCCATAGCAGTTGCACCAAATTACATTCCCAATAACATTGAAGGAGGGTTTCCTTTTCTCCACACCCTCTCTAGCACTTATTGTTTGCAGATTTTTTTTTTTTTTTTTGTCTTTTCAGGGCTGCATAGGGAGGTTCCCAGGCTAGGGATCAAAGCCACGTCTGCAGCCTACACCAGAGCTCACTGCAACACCAGCTCATGACAATACTAGATCCTTAACCCACTGAGCAAGGCCAGGGATCGAACCTGCAGCCTCATGGATACCAGTCAGCTTCATTTCTGCTGAGCCATGATGGGAACTCCTGTTTGTAAACTTTGTAATGATGACCATTCTGACTGGTTTGAGGTGATAGCTCATCATAGTTTTGATGGGTTGTTTGTTTTTTGATGTTGAGCTTCATGAGTTGTTTGTATATTGGGTGGATTAGAACACTCCCTAACACCATACACAAAAATAAATTCAAAATGAGTTAAAGACCTAAGTATATAGTATCACCAGATACTATAAAATTCTTAAAGGAAACTATAGACAGAACACTGCATCAGTATCTTTTTGGATACGCCTCCTAGAGTAATGAAAATGAAAACAAAAATAAACAAATAGAATCTAACTAAACTTGAAAGATTTTGCACAGCAAAGGAAACCATAAATAAAATGAAACAACAACCCACAGAAGGGAAGAAGCTGGATTTTAAGGAGATCCCTGCTGGCTCAGCGAGTTAAGAATCTCATATTGATACTGCTGTGGCTCAGATCACTGTTTTGGTGCCAGTTTGATCTCTAGCCCAGGAATTTCCATATGCTGTGGGTACAGCAAAAAAAAAAAAAAAAGCAAGCAAAAAAAAGCTTGATTTTAATATTCGAGCTTCATAGAATGTATGTATCTGTCAATATATTTTAAACTAAGAAATACACTTTTTAAATTTATATGCCAAAATCATGGAGAATAATTTTGAGATAGTTCCAAATACAACTTAAGGATTCAAGTGTAGACATTTTAATAAGCACACTGAACATTAACAAATGGATCTCAGAATCTAAAAGATGTCTCTGCCATATTGTTGGATGCTAAAGATCCCACGTTAATTTAAAAAAACTGTTTCTCTAACAGCACTAATTTTTGAGCAGAATGTTTTGGTCCCAATATTTTACATCCTAACATGCTACTTTGCTGCACTTACACACTCATATATACTTCTGTGTATATAGGTATTTTTTTTAATATTTTCAAGTGTTTATTGTTCACCTGTAGTATTCCAGGCAATGAGTAATGGACAAAAGAATAAACAAGGCATTTTTTTTTCTTTTTTGCCTCAGAGGAACTGAAAGCCTAGTGTTTCAACATCTGATTTAAGAAGATACAGAGCCATTTAAGTATTATACAGGCATTTTAATATCTTAATTACATTAAGATATTGAGTTTTTAAACCTAAACATTTAAGCTTGTCATATTTAATAGCTTTGGCTCACAGACCTTTTTCTTTTTTTCCAGCAACAGATTACTGTTATTTAGTGAATTTTTTTTTGAAAAATTTTTTTAACTCTACGTATTACTACAGGTTCCTATTATTTAGTAGGAAAAAAGGGAAATTGAATATGAAGCTAGCCATGTGGGCCATACAAACCTACTGAAATCTTAGGTTTTCAAAAGAAATCTCATATGTGTCATTTCTAATTACATATGATTATTTCAATCAATAACCCAGGAATTGAAGATACTCTGTTCTGTAATGATAGTGACGTGCAATGCTGTGAATTACTGCACCATAAATATAGCTTTAAAATCATGGATCCCAGCTCATGTGTCAGCATAAAAGTCTAAATCTGTCCTAAGCCATGGTGTGTTTCATTTATATTGGTTCAGAGGGCCAGTTACACCAAAACTCTTAGAGCTTTAGGTTGCCATTCCTTCTCATCACCCTTACAAGCATGAAGACAAAGAACAATAAAACTCCAAATATGAATCTGTAACATTTTAGATGCCGATCCAATCTAATAGGCATTCATTCCATCATTTACTCAGCACCCACCAGGTGAATCAGTACAGCAATAAAGCCAACATAGATGCTGAACATTATGCCTGTCTTTGCCTTTCACATCAATTGTGCAATCCACTGATTCTTACCCATGCCCTGTGCTTAGGAGGGTTAAGCTGCCTAGCCCTATTTCACAGAGCAGAGGGAGCAAGACTGACATGCTAAAGCCAGCAATCAAACCCTGGTGCCCTGTATGATCCTACGGAATTACAAAAAAAAAATGATGATATCCGCCTTCACTAAACTTGCAATGAGAAAGATGATGAGACACAGGGAGGCAAAGCGAAGTGACAGATGGCAGAAAACCTAATGCTACCTAGAGCTTGCTTTGAAAACATTTATAAACTTCGTCCCTAAAATCTTGAGTTCTTGGTTCCTTTTGTTTTCAAAGCTATGCAAGGGAGATGACAGAGAGTCTGACTTGCTGGAAATGATAAATTGCTTTTTAGAAATTTTCAAAATAGAGTGAATTAAGAAAATAATATAAATCAGCATTAGATAATACAGGGCTTTCTTTTAGCCAACTCACATGTTATGTAATGAACATGATTTCTGAAAACATGTTTTTAAAAGCAGGTTGTTTCTGAAAATCTGTAACTTCACGGGCTGGTTCTCCTCAGTAATCAAATCTGCATGACCAACAGTTTAAAAAGTATAAGGACAAACATAGGTTTAAAAAAAGGAAATAATGTCTAACTGTTGCATCCACCGTCACAAGAAACAGATGTTCGGAGACTTTCAGGACTCAAAAGGGTGTTACCTTATTGGCCAAAACTTTTAACCTGCGCAGGGGCGAACTCTCAGTGTGTCCTGAGACACAATGCTCACAGGAGCTGCAGATGAGAGTCGCGCCTAACGCTTACAGCTAAGCCCTTTTATAGACGCAAGCAAGCTAGCATTTAACACAAGCAGATGTAGCGGTTAGCGATTGGCCATTATTGGCGCGCGCAGGACTTTTGAATGTTGCAGGTTAGCGATTGGCCATTATTGGCGTGTGCGGGACTTTGAATGTTGCAGACCTGAGGGGATGGAAAAATTCCTTAGATGGCAGTCTGCTATGTCTTGGCCGGTTTTATCGGCCCTTCGTTGCGAAACATTGTCGCCATCACAGTGTCTCGCAATGAAGTCCGCACAGCCGTACAAGACTTGCCCTCCTCTTAAGCCTTTTTCGGCTAACGTCCTGACTTCCTTGTTCTCCCAGGCACAGATTCTTTGTTATTATTATTCCTGGTTTCAACATAACCAAGAAAGTTTAAAGTTGAGACTGAACAAGACATGTTTAAAGGATGACTTAATCATTTTAATGATGACATATAAATATCTCCGGGCATGGAATCTGATCCCATAATCTCTTAAGTGTCCTTTCAGCTCTGTGTTCAGTGTACAAGTAACTCAGACCCGTGAGTGATTCAATGTTCTTTTAAAATAAGGAGTGGATGATAATTTTTAAAGATACATTTATTTATAATATCTGGTAATTAGTCAGATACATTTTCTTGCAGGGTTGTTAGTCGCCTGCCTTTGAAGCATGAATAGTCTAGCACCCAGGAGAGCCTATTAAAACCAGTAAAGGAGGAAAGGTTTCTGGGACACAGGAGAGCTGAAGACCTGTCCCAATGCACCATCCCCAATCCTAAGCTGTCTGCTGCTCCTGATTAAAACTGATCTTGGAACTTAAGAGCTGGTGAGCACAGAACAAGGGAATGTGTGGCCTCTTGGTGGATTCCAGTAGAGAAGAGCAGAGCAGAGGTTTGTTTGTTTTTCCCAAGTGGGCTCGGTAAATTTCAAGAGAACCAGGTTGAAGTCTTGGGAAAAGATCATAAAGAATAATCCTCCAAAATAAGGCAAAATCCGGACTCTCATTCAAATTTAAAATTAACTCATGTCAAACGTTTCATCGAATTAATAAGTATTACTATTTAATGAATATGGAAAAGAGAAAAATGGCTCATGGTTAGAAGAGAACTGATAAGGTGATGCTTATTTATAATTAGATAAAGCATGGGGAGTGAATTTACAAAAGGAGGAGAAACTGGCAGAACCAGTCAATATTCTCAGGGCAATAACTTAATTGCCTTCCATCTGATGTGATTTGCATTTCAATGGGCAGAACTTATTTGCATCACTCTCGGTTTTCTACAAATTAACATCTCTCTCTGCAGAGTCATAAAACAGCCCACTCAGAGACGAAGACAGCTACAGTCCAGATGGAAGAGCTTGTCAGGGCCCCCAGTACTTTTCAAAGTCTTACACAACTTTTGCTTACAATGGATAACCACACAAAAAATTAAATCTTGAAAAAAAAATAAGACTATCTGGCCATGGGCAACAGAAAATTCAATAAAATTCTTGACA
Source organism: Catagonus wagneri (assembly GCA_004024745.2). Lineage (NCBI taxonomy): Eukaryota > Metazoa > Chordata > Mammalia > Artiodactyla > Tayassuidae > Catagonus > Catagonus wagneri. The sequence goes on along the minus strand of PVHT021183709.1, from coordinate 5,578,658 downwards.
CAGATGAAATACAGTATAGTAGAAACTCTAATAACATTATCAAACTGGGAGTATTGAATCAGTTAAGAAAATAAAGGACTCGGCTTGATGGAGATGGATAGGTTACCTTTCCAGACTCTTCTCAGGAGAAAAGGCAGAGAGATGTAAGAAGTGAACATAATCTAAAAATCTCATCATATAAAGTTGGGAGAAAAGGGAGTTCCCACTGTGGCACAACAGACACGAATCAGACTAGTATCCATGAGATTGTGGGTTTGATCCCTGGCCTCGATCAGTGGATTAGGGAAACAGCATTGCGTGAGCTGTGGTGTAGGTTACAAATGTGGCTCAGATCCCACATTGCTGTGGCTGTGGTGTAAGCCGCAGCTGCAGCTCCCGATTCAACCCCTGGCTTGAAAACTTCATATGCCTGCAGGTGCAGCCCTAAAAAGGAAAAAAAAAAAAAAATGGGGAGAGAACAAGGAGGAAATAGGCCATCTTGCTTGACAAATTACAAGCATCTTGGAGGAGCGCTTGCTTTTTCCTTTCCAAATAATTATAGAAAAATGTATTTTGCATACTGATGTGAACTGAAGTTTGGCAGCTGCCCATTCGCCCTGTGGCTGCAGTGTATTAGCTCTTTTACCTGGTGAGAAACCAAGCTAGCAATCGGAGAGTTGGAGAGCTCAGGTTTATTACACTGGCGGGCTCAGAGGAGATGGCTCTCCAGAGTCTGAGCCCCGAAGGGTTTCACAAGGTTTTTATGGGCTAGTTCTTCCAGGTCTTTGCTTGGCGGGTCCCCGACCAGAGTGAGGACAGGGAAGGGAGTAGATGCGGAAGCAGGTTTACAGAAGTGCATGCATGGGGGAGGGGTCGGGCAGTTGGCTGGATTTTGCTTAGTCATCATGACTGGGATGACTCCTTCCTACCTTTTTATCAGGACATTTCCTTCTGCAGCACTTGCTGTCAACCTCTACATGGAGTAAAGCATGAGCCACTATAGCTACCAACCCACCACTCCCCCTGAGTGGAGCTCAGGGTGGAGACCAGGAGTGAGGCACTCTGTGCTCTGGGAAAGCTGGAAGAACGTGCCTTCAGAGAGTCAGGTATTTTTAGGAGAAGACTTTATGTGCCCGATTTTGCATCTCCTCATATCTAGGAAAACACTAAAATCCTTCCTGGTGATGTCTGCTCTTTGTGACCTTCAAGAGATCAGCAACAAACTTTTGTAAAATGTGTTCATGCTACAAGGCACCGCCCCCTCACCTTTATCATATCACGATATTTCCACTTTCCCTCCTTGGGTGGTATTTCAACCTGCTCTGTAGTTAAGGATAAAGGATGTCACAGTCATGTGTAAATGCAGTCACCTCTAAGGGTGAGAGCCTGTGAGTCCTACAGGCTATGAAAACTCAGGTACTGGCCCAGAGAGCTTGATGTGCATATCAAAGGAATGATTTCAGTGAGTGCAGGCCTCTCTTGTTCCTGCTCCCCGCCCTTTGTTGTAAAAACTCCTCTGTACACTGACTCCTCCCTCACTGGCTTGGAGCAGTTTCTTGGGGCTACCTGAGATGCTGTCACCCAGCCTTAGGTCCTAATTTCACCCCAAATAAAACTTAACTCTCAACTTTCAGGTTGTGTATTTTTTAAGTCAACACTGATATGAGAATAGGGAAAAAGAAGAAAACTAAAAACAGTACAGACTGATGATCGTTTTCTTGGTCCCCATGACTATACTTGGGCCATCAAGTATAGCTATTGGCAGTAGCTAAACTCCCAATTTATGATGAATAGTCTTTACAGACTAGACGGAGGATTGGAAGCATGGTTTCTGTAGGAAAAGCATCTATCCTGAAGTCACTTTGAGTGAGGGGAGGGCTTCTCAACTTTGGGATTTTGGGTTTGGTTTGTTTTGCTGGGGGACTAGATATTAAAATTTATTCTGACATGAATAAAATGAGTAGAATATGGCTGCCATAGCATGTCCTGAAGTCATTTGACTTCTGCTCACGACTCAACACCAACTGGTCTCCAGGTGATGTTAGGAGTTAGGTCTCAGGAATTGAGACCCATCAGGTGCTGGAACATCTCCCAAAACAGACAAGGTGAGTTTGTTGGTGCGCATGTGAGATTTAGGAACCAAGCTTAGGAAAACTGAAGAAACAGAAAGATGGCTTTACGTTTACAGCTAATGCAAACTGCTGTAATTTGAATATAGCTTCTGCGGTGTAGATGATGCCAGTATTGAGTGTTATGGCATTTAACATCGACTCAGGAACAGATGGGTTCTCAGGCTTCAAGGGAACGAATCCTTAAATTTAAATAACGGAATAATTACACAGTTTTGTTGCAAGTTATATGGAATACATCACATTCTTTCAAACAGAGCTCTTTGTCTGCTATAATTATACCTTCTAGAGGAGTGTTGCAAAAAATACTGAAGCATAACGTCCTCAACCAGCATTCTCATCGTCAACACTGAAACATATTTATTAACTCCTTGAGCCTCTTCTGTGAGAAAAACTATTCAAAGCAACCCAAATGGGAGTTCTCTCTGTATAAAAACTACCATGAAATTATGACACTTAAGATTGAAGTTTCTAGACAATAAAAATAACCATAATTTTTATATAATTATAAAACATATGCATATAGTGCATATTATGTATTATTTATATGCAAATAGTCCATTCTAATCAATGTACATTGGGTCTCCTATTTTTGTGTCTGTTTCATAAGGATTGGGCCGGAATAGGTGAGAACTTTCTCTGGGAAAACACTGAGGTGTATGCAGGGCATCTGGAATGCAGATGTTCAGTCAAGCACTGAATGTCATTCTGCTCCAAGAAGGGAAATTTTTCTGAAACTGAAAAATCGGACAAAGCTTTCCCACTGTAGTTTTATATAAACAGATCTCTCTTCCCGCAGCTGGAAATCAAATAAATATGGCCTTAAGTATTCTTTTGTCTGTTTTGAAAAATTCTATATTAAAGAAACTACCTAGTCTTTCATTCTTTCAAGGGACAAAGAAGAATGAGGCCTAGGAAGACAGATCCAGGAAAGGAGCCACAGTGTCTAGAATGTGCTTGGGGTGTTTGGGTAGGAAATTCCAAGATCGCTGAAGCTGGAGTGGGAGTCTGGAGGATGGGCGATGCTGTTATCTCTGTGGGCATAGCCCAGGGCCATGCAGACACCTCTTGTGGCCAGTGAACCTCCGAGATATGGGGCCCAGAGAAGGAGCCCTCCCCCAGAGCTGAAGGATGGCACTAGCCACAGTTCCTATTGAATCCAATGGGCTCTATGCAAAATATTTTCCTGTTTTAATGATTTTAAACTAAATTCCAAAAATCTTTTAAATATTAGAGAATTTGCCATTTTTGTAATGCCTTGCCTAGTTTGCAAATCTAAAACATTTGAGCGAAAAAGATACCCATGGAAACACCTTCTGCCACTTATCTGGGCATTCTTCAAAACATTACGTCAGTCCTATATACAAATGACGTCATGCCAGTCAAATTGCACCAGTAAGAAGTAGCTAAATGTAAAAGCCTTGATTAGACAGGTGCACACCAGAAGCTGGAAGCTAAAATGCATAAAAGTGCAAAGAGCTGCATATCGGTGTAGTTTTAGGGGTCTGGTAGTCTGGATACATACACTCAGACTCCTGACTGACTGTTACGGAGTGACAGTAAACTCACAACCAGAAAGGACCCTTCTCATGACCTGGCAGTGGGGTCAGCTGCCCTGCTGCTTAGCCAGTGGACCTGGAAGAAAAGGCAGTTTCAGATACCTGTGAAGGAAAAAGATGTCATATAGAGGTCAGGGTAGAGGAAAATCATGATTAGATACCTAGGATTCTTTGGCAAGCACAGCAATCTACAACAGAGGATTACCTATCATTTAAGAACCAGTTCTTAGAGTTCCCAACATGGCTCAGAGGTTAATGAACCTGACTGGTATCCATGAGGACATGGGTTCAATCCCTGGCCTCAGTGAGTTAAGGATCTGGCATTGCTGTGAGCCCTGGTGTAGGCCACAGATGCAGCTCAGATGCCACGTTGCTGTGGCCGTGAACTAAGCCAGCAGCCTCAGCTCTGAGTCTACCTCTAGCCTGGGAACTTCCATATGCTGCCAGTGCAGCCCTAAAAAGACAAAATAAAGTAAATAAATAAAAAATTAAAATTAAAAATTTAAAAACTAGCTCTTGGTCTGCTTCTGGGTCTTCATAGAAACAGAGCAAATGGCCATGAGATATGAGGAGACTGTGCAACCAGCACTGCCCTAGGAACTGGGTTCTGCCACACCAGCAATGTCTTAAGGCCAGGTAGCCTCAGAAGCATTTTATCATAGGGTAGGACTTGTACTACGCAAGTGCCAGTCCCAGACCCCCAGTGCACCCTTCCCACCTATACTCCTTGGTAACCATAATTTTGTTTTCAAAGTCTGTGAGTCTGTTTCTGTTCTGCAAATAAATTCATCTGTATCCTTAAGATTCTACATAAGTTATATCATATGATGTTACTCTACGCAATAGTCTGTGATAATCTATATGGGAAAAGAATCTCAAAGAAAATGGATGTGTGGACATATATAACTGAGTCACTTTGTTTTACAGCAGAAATTACCACAACCTTGAAAATCAACCGTACTTCAATAAAACTTAAAAAGATTTAAAAAAAGTAAAAAAAAAATAAGATATGGCTTGTACATGAGGGATAAGGCAGGGCTAGAATGCACAGGAAGGCTGCACAAGCAAGTGGCCCAAACCTTCTCCTCTACCCCAGAGCTTCTCCTTCAGCTCACCCATGTGGGATATCCTTATATGGAACTATGGGACCTAAACTTCTCAGCTGGTTTAAGCAGTAAATTGGCTCGATGGGTGAGGAAAAATAAAAAATAAACCATGGCTGCCTGTTGGCCCTGAAAGAAACATTGAGAAGAAATTCACCCAAGGGGCTTTTATCATTCACTTGGTTAGTAGCCTGCAAGGAAAATATATATTGACCCAAAGGTGGCGGTTAATGGCTTGGTTAGTTAGACAGAGGCCTGGGAGGAGATTAGAATATTTTAGGCAAGAAAATGTGAGGAAAATACAGGAGGATCTTGATGTGTGAGATTTTATAGCACTGCCCAGAGGGCAGCCAACACTGAAGTATGGAACAGCCAAGTAGATGGAATGGCAGGGCCAGTTGACATCAACTTGCCAGCATCATGACAGCTCCACTGGGTATCTCATGTGTTGGCCATGGTGGCAGTGATGGGGGCTGTGCATTTCAGTTCACCTTCTACCTGTCCCCAGCCTCTCACTCCTTTACTGGTACTGATGAGACCCAACCTCAGTGAACTTCCTGCCCCAAATCTCCATCTCAGAGGCTTGAGTTTCTTGGTTAACCTGGACCAATGCAATGCCCTTCTGGCCCCACTTCCTCCTTCTCTCCCTTCTTCCTCTCTCTCTCTTCTTTCTTTTTTTTCTTCCTCTTTACATCTGGGGCAATATCTCTAGACCAGGAGGAGAGGATACCTACTGGGAAATATGTCATCTGCATTTTTCAGAGCAAGGAGTAGATCAACTTTTTCCTGAAAAGGGCCAAGTAGTAAACATTTGAGGTTTTGCAGGCCCTATGGTCTCATTACAATAATTCAGTTCTGCGCTTTTCATGAAAAAGTAGCCACAGACAGTACATAAACAAATGAGCTTGGCTGGGTTACAATAAAAGTTTCTTTATAAAAACAGTGGGCAAGCCAGATCCGGCCAATTGACCACAGACGTATTGCAAGGTACTGGAGAAGAAGTGGGAGTGCTAGTGCCATGTGGGGGCTGGTTGGGGTGGGGGAATCCAGAATCTAAGATGCAAGGCCTAGAAACTTCTGGACATGTCATTAGACAAAATTTCTTGGTTCTCTACCCTCTATCGAGAATGTGCAGCCACTTGGGAGACTTTCTCCATTCTGTTCACTTCCTGTCGTTAATGACCTTACTCAAGGCTGCTACATCTGACCCTTCAACATCCCTTCCTGGTTGTAGGGAAAACTGACCCTTTTTTAATATGGCTAAGGCTGTGAGTTAATGTAGTTCCACTACTGATCAATACACAGAAGCTGCCACCCCATTTTTTTCATAGTACCACAGTTCAAACAGAAAGAACAGTGGTGTAAGGCAAGAGAACATCGTACCTTGTCTGACAGCCTGTGATTTGCTTTGTTTTCTATTTTTTGAACAGCTAGTATATTCAGGCACATGGGG
>PVHT021183709.1:5525079-5571435 GCA_004024745.2 Catagonus wagneri | reverse complement strand
AACCTGCAACCTCATGGTTCTTAGTCGGATTCATTACCCACTGAGCCATGAAGGGAACTCTGGTACTCACTATTTCTAATGTAATGAGATTTTCATTCATTTTTTTTTTTTTTTGTCTTTTTGCCTTTATGTAGAGCCGCATCCGTGGCATATGGAGGTTCCCAGGCTAGGGGTCTAACAGGAGCTGTAGCCGCCGGCCTTCCCCACAGCCACAGCCATGAAGGATGCAAGCTGCATCTGCAACCTACACCACAGCTCACGCAACGCCGGATCATTAACCCACTGAGTGAGGTCAGGGATCGAACCCGCAACCTCATGGTTCCTAGTCGGATTCGTTAACCACTGAGCCACGACGGGAACTCCAGATTTTCATTCTTCTAAGCTCTGAGGAACATCGTAAATTTTCATTGGAACTATTTCTTCACTTGTCCTAACAAGAGATCCTAATATGAAATGAGAACTCAATAAACAGCTGTACAGCCCAAACACAAGTTATGGGTAAATTGTTAAATTTTTATATTCATAGGTCATATTTATATGAAGACAGTAAGGTCATTTGATTTTCTATTATTAGGAAAAATTACTTAACTTTGTATATGCAGAGAGACTCACTGAAAATGAATAATTATGACACAGGCAACTATGGGGCAATGGGTTTGAGAGGTGGGTTTAAACAGTAGGGGAAATGAATCATGGCAAACATAAGGAAGATGAAGAGGCTGAGGGTCAAGAAGGCTACCCAGATTGAGGGAAACCATAGGAGAGGAGGGTCTCCTTGATCAATGAGTCCACATCTGGGTGCCTGTCAGCAAAGCAGGTGCACCCTCAGCGCTTTTAGTTAAAGAGGTCTTCCAAAGAGGAAATCCATGGCAGTTACCAGTAACAGGTATAGGACTTGCCCAAGATCTACAGAATTATGAGCTTTTGTATCACTGAATATAGAATGCTTTACGCTAAGACTACATTTCCTAAAGCCAGTTAATTTATTTACTGCATGGAATAAAAACATAAATAAATGATAGATAATAGATATTACTCATATCTCTTTAGGGTTTTAAAGTTATCTTCTCCAAATTTCTATGTGAAATACCTAAAAAATCATGCTTGGACTCTGAGAAAATAATAAAATAATGAATTGAATGGACTAAAATGGAGAGTTCTCCAAAAAGCCCGTAAGTGACTGAGGCTTGACTTTGAGACCCAATTCTTAGATCTTAAGATCCACCAGGATTTGCTTAGGTGAGGTGGTGACTCGGGTGATCAGCCTGATAAGGAAATGTCTGCACCAATGCACAGAGGCATCAGTCATGACAGAAAAGAAGAATGTTCACACCAGATTTTATTCAAGCAAAGATGATGCATTTTTTTTTTTCTCTTTACACCTGCCCCTGTGACATATGAGAGGTCCTGTACTAGGAGTCAAACCAGAGTCCACATCTGCAACCTACAATGTGGCTGATGGCAATGCTGGATCCTTAACCCACTGAATGAGGACAGGGATCAAACCCACATTTTCACAGACACTATTTTGTGTTCTTAAGCTGCTGAGCCACAAGGGGAACTCCAAAACAATACAACTGATGATGAACTAAATTAAGCTTCAGGGGTTGTATGTTTTAATTTTTTAAGCACAAATGAGTGAGTTAGAGGGATACTGAAAATGTGTCCTTATTCCATGAAAGTTTTTTCTGGACATGTGTTAGTGGAATAACTTAGCAGCCAACCAATAAGAAATAAACATGTCTGTAATAAATTGCTAGAAGTGAAAATTGTTTTTATTATTATTATTATAGATATGATAGATTTGAATAAGATTTTAAATGTCTAATTTCACTGTCACACTTTATACATAGTCCTCTATTAAAAATAAAAAGGAGAGGTCCCCCCATGTCTCAGCAGTAATGAACACAACTACCATCCATGAAGACGCAGATTTGATCCTTGACCTTGCTCAGTGAGTTAGGATCCGGTGTTGTCATGGGCTGTGGTGTAGGTAGCAGACACAGCTTGGATCCTGTGTTATTGTGGCTGTGGTGCAGGTGGCAGCTACAGCTCTAGTTCGACCTAAGAACTTCCGTACACCCTGGGTACAGCCCTAAAAAGACACACATACACACACACACACACACAAAACAGAAAGGAATGATAGATCACTCCAAGGAGATAAAAGTATGTCCACTGAAATTAATTGAATTTGTGTTTCCTGGATCAAGTTGATTTATTGGTCTATCCTCAGAAATATAAGTTGATTGACACTTGGAGAGGATAAAGAATTTTGAAAATCATCTTAAAAGTTTTCACTGTCATAATTCAACTATACCTCAATAAAAAAATTCAAAAAATGTTTCACTTTCTTCATATTTGATATTTCATAAAAATAATTTTTTCTATATCATCTCAAACCATGCATATAATTGCACAGATCTGATAACACAAAAATTTCATGCCAACTCCTATTATCCAAAAATGTTGTGTTAGCTTTCTGAAACTGATGAATAGATCTTTCTTTTCATCTGGAAGGTCCTGCATTTTTTGAGATTAAATAATAAATCGTCTGCTTTAATTTTTTTTTTTTTTTTTTTGCCTTTTGTCATTTTAGGGCCACACGAGCAGCATGTGGAGGTTCCCAGGCTAGGGGTCTAATCGGAGCTGTAGTCGCCGGCCTACGCCGTAGCCACAGCAACGCGGGATCCGAGCCGGGTCTGCGACCTACACCACAGCTCATGGCAACGCCGGATCCTTAACCGACTGAGCAAGGCCAGGGATCAAACCCACAACCTCATGGTTCCTAGTCGGATTCGTTAACCACTGCGCCACGATGGGAACTCCTGCTTTAATTTTTTAATTTCAGGTCTTGATGACACACAATTGTGTGGATTAAACGAGTTAATTAACACATAAACCAGTGTTTGTGAGGTGGCGAGCAATTTACTGGTGCTCCCTTACTTGGCTCTTGGGAGTGAGGATATGGCACAATCACATTGGAAAATTGTTTGACAGCACTACTGGAGCCTGTGCCATGATATGTGCAACCTAAAACAATGAAACCACCAGTTATTTTATTAGCAAAGGAGAATTTATCCAGAAGAGGCAAAAAAATTGCAATTTTGGACATGAAATTATTGTGAACCACATGCAAGACTGCTAAAGCTAAAGAGAGGGAACACTTTTACGGAAGAGAGGGCATGTTTGGAGGGGCTGGTGTAGACAAAAAAATCCACTGGAGGAAATAAAATATTCTAAGTAAAATAACAATAATAATAATAATAATAATAATAATAATAATAATAATAATATTCTCTCACACTCCAGTGGCTCCAGTGCAGAAACTCCCACTCTCTTCCATGGTCTATAGTTTAGGATTTTTCACTTCTTCTTGTACTTGCTACTAAGACTCCCCTGAAGTAATATGGTTTCCAGTTTCTTTCCCTTTACAACCCACTTACCTCAGAGTAGTTTGAACTGTCTTCTTTTCCTGACTAATACTGTGGAGGGCCATCCCTATTGACAAAAAGAGAAAGAGGATGAGCTTAAGTTTGCATCCTCTCACCCTCCACCCCCACCCACTCATCTGACTCCCATCTTCCCCAATTTTTTCCCAAAAGACAATCCATGGGCTCATTTTAAAGTCAAAGGACAGAATGCCCAACTGATTATTTAAATATCAATATGCTACTGAAATACAAATGAGTTTTTCCAGGTACTTATGTCTATATAGGATATTATCAACATAGTGCATTTGTAATGTCTAAGAGGGAAGGAAATAGTGTGTATTAGCTAGAGATAGGATGAACATCAAAAGGCAGCAATAGTGGAAGAAGATGTTTAACTCATTATTTTTTTAATTGTCAAACATGAATATTCCAAAACCTAAATATGCATATGCACTTGCTTTAGACATCAGAGAAGTAATGTCAGAGACATAATGATTTCATTTTATCCCACCGTGGGCCAAGAAATCAATGAATTTATGAATTCCAGGATAACCTTATAATTTATAGACCAAAACAGGACCTTGTTGATGGGGGAGGGGAGCTGTGGTATAAGTGGTATAAAGTGAAGTATAAAGTGAAGGTTCCTTGTGGTATGTTGCCTTGACATCTGGTGAAGTCATATGGTCCCCTCCAGGGCACTTACTCCAAGCACCTCTGCCTACTCTGCTTTAGGTCTCCCAGCCAAATACCCCTTCTTAGGGGGAAAGAGGTGGTTTCTGCCTGTGCCTGAGTGGCAGGCATCAGTCCCTGCAGAATTTCATTCAAATGATTCAGTTACCTCCTTCCACAGGAACCAGGGAACACTTACTTTCTTCCTCCTGCAAAGCCTGCCTCCCACAGCCTCTGGGCATTCAGTTTGCTCCCAAGTCAAGGCCTGTGTGGCCCCGCTCTGCATGCAATGTCCTCTTCGCCAGGCTGTGAGAACATGTGATTAATAAACTTCTGTCAATTTCATATGTCCAGGGCCAGGGGTCACGCATTTAACCTTCTCCATAATCCTAGGGCAAGAATGCTCCTCTCACTGATAGTTGAGTAGGAGTTATTTATGACAGAAAATCCTGCGGGACGTAGAATTCTCCTAAGCAAACTGGGGCCCATGGTCAAACTAGTAAGAACACTTTGTCTTGGGAACTTATTTGATAGATAGAAGAGGGTGTTGAAGGAGCAGGTCCCAAGCTGGGGCGTCACACAGAAAGATTTATTCATTTATACTACAACTACAAACACTGCATCTTTGCCGATAAATAAACCCATGCACTTATGGTCAATTAATCTATGATAAAATGGTCAAGAATATACAATGGAGAAAGGGCAGTCTCTTTAATAAAAGGTGCTGGGAAAGCTGGACAGCTACAGGTAAAAGAATGAAATTAGGACATCCTCTAACAACATATACAAAAATAAACTCAAGAAAATGAAAAAGAATGGATTGTTTATATGCACAGCAGAAATTATCACAACACTGTAAATCAACAATACTTCAATCAAGTTTTTTTAAAATGAAATAAAAGAGAAAAAATGGATTAAAAACCTAAGTGTAAGGCCAGGTGCTATAAAACTCTTAGAGGAAAACATAGGCAGAACATTCTTTGACATATATTGTGGCAATTTTTTTTTGACTCCATCTACTAAAGGAAGCAAAAGCAGACAGAAATAAATGGAATCTAAATAAACTTAAAGGCTTTTGCACAGAAAAGAAAATCATCCTCTAAATGAAAAGATAACCTAATGAATGGTAGAAAAGATTTGTGAATGATATGACCAATAAAGGATTGATATCCGACATATATAAGCAGCTCATACAACTCAACATCAAAAAGCAAATAACCTATTTAAAAAATGGACAGAAGAACCGAATAGACAATTTTCCAAAGAAGAAATGCAGATGGCCAGCAAGCACATGAAAAGATGCTCAGCATCACTAATCATCAGAGAAATGCAAATCAAAATCACAGTGAGATATCACCTCACACCTGTCAGAATAAATGTCATCAAAAAGAACACAAGTTAACAAATGTTGACAAGGATGTGGAGAAAAGCAAACCCTCATAGACAGTTGGTGGGAATGTAATTTGGTTCAGCCACTGTGGAAAACAGTATAAAAGTTTCTCCAAAAACTAAAAATAAAAGCCCTCTATGACCCAACAATTCCACTTCAGGGTATACATCTGGGGAAAAAAAAAAAAAAAGACAAAAACCACCTCTGATTTGAAAAGTTACATGTACCTCAGTTGTCATAGCAGCATTATTTACAGTAGCCACCACATGGAATCAACTTGCTTCCATTACCAGAAGAATGGATAAAAATGTGATAGCTATATATAATGGAATACTACTCAACCATTGAAAAACAAATTTTGCTATTTGTAGCAACATAGGTGGAACTGGAGGGCATTATGCTAAGTGAAATAAGTAAGACAGAGAAAGACAAATGTTGTGTGATATCACATATATATGGAAACTAAAAAAAACCCCAACAAACCAGTGAATACAGCAAAAAGGAAGCAGACTCAGATGTAGAGAACATAATAATAGCAGTTACTAGTAGGGAGCGAGGAGGCGCAACATATGGGTAAGGGAGTAGGAGGTACAGACTATTACATACTAAATAAGCTACAAAGATGTATTATACAACATGGGGAATATAGCCAATATTTAATAATAACTATGAAAATAAATAGACATTAAATATAATTTATCTTTGCCTGACTGATCATTGCACATTTCTTCATTCATTTAATAATTTTCCTATACTCTAAAGATGTTTACTGATTATATATCATATATTAGGTACTTTGCAAGAAACTTAAAATGCAGAAATCAACACATAATTCTCGCCTTTGAAGAGTTTTCAAATGAACAAAAAAAAGGGAAAACAAAGTTCTTATTACAGAAATTTGGAGTCCTAGGTATGTTTTTCTATTAAATATTTTATTTGTGATGGTTGAGTGTCTAGAACAGTTCTGTCTAGTGTAAATCTATGCAGACTACATAAATAATTTTAATTTCCTAATAGCCACATTAAAAAAGGAAAACAAAACAGAAGAAATTAATTTTAATAATACAATGGGTTTAACCCAATATATCCAGAAGATTATAATTTTAATATTTAATCAATGTAAAAATTATTAATGAAATATTTTATATCCTATGATTAAGACTTCAAAGTCTAACACGTACTTTATACTCACAGCACATTTCAATTCAGGTGCTAAAATTTTTGGCAACTGCTTGATCTGTTTTAATATATTCTGATATCCAACACATTTCAAACATGTAAAAATAATATAATACTTATAATAGCTTTTAAATATCTTTGATAGTTTCGTTTTTCATTCTTCTCTCTCTCTCTCTCTTTTTTGTTTTTTTTTTGATCACATCTGTAGCATGCAGAAGTTCCTGGGTCAGAGATTGAACCCCCGTACCACAGCAGTGACAATACTGGATCCTTAACCCACTAGGCCACCAGGGACCTCAAATAGTTTAAATACTTTTCCTAATGCTGAACTGAGTACAAATCATTTCATTTAACATTATCTTCCATATTGACAAAGTTGGTGTGTCTATTTTAGAATTGATTCAACCGAAGCCAAAGTACATCAAGTCAAAACAAGTCTGTCAAGTGAATTAAGTAATTCTTGTATCAACTCAATATTATTAACATAGAACACAAAAGGGACTTGCATAAGTTGAAAGGCAACTCTAAGTTTATTAGTACCAATAACATTTTCTCCAAATGTTTCTTGTAGTGTTTGCATATTTGCATAACACGATTACCTACAATTAAAATCTTTTGCATTCATTCTAGAAATATATGTAATATAATTATTATTGATTCATACTGTGGAAAGTTTTAACTTCAACTGAAGTTTCATACCTGTCAAGCAAAGTGACAAATAAGTTCTTATTTTCCTTTGGGATTTCAAATGGATCTTGTTCATACACAATGAATATTGGTGATAAAAAGAAAAAGCACACTCATTTCGTCTTTGGTTTTTGAATGTTTGACAATATTTCTTTCCTTTAGGAAACTCCTGAACCTGAGTAACAATAAAACCCTTCCATGATCAAAACAAGTACTAGCAACAACACAAGACCACTATATACATTGTCTTCTACTTTTTCCAACATTTTGTATGTAACAAATGATTCTAAGGCAATCCAGGACATACTCTGTAGAATCTGTTTCAGGACATCATGAATAATTTTTTCACAGATAGTTTCATCATCGGTCATAGAGTTGAATAAAGCAATAGGGAAATTATTAATCTTTTACTTTATGTTTAATGTCATTGTACAGCAGGAATTATCACAACCTTGTAATCTTTTACTTTAAAATCTGACTTTTTACCTAACATAGCTAGAACATCATCTACCATGATTGAAACTAAGTTTCTTATTACAGTGGGAAATTCTTCTTTAACAGATATACACTATTTGAAAATACATATATGCCACAGTTTAACATTTGGGGTCACGAATTGAGAGTATTTCTTTATAAATTTGGAAAAATATATCCAAAGTATTAATCGGACAGTGTCTCACGTTATAAGACTCATCTACGAGTGAAGAAAAATGCTTAAAATATTCTAAGTATTGAAATAATCGATATTTGATATCGATAGAAAGTTTTTTTGTATTCTAAAGATTGTGCAATTCTTTGGTAGTTTAAAGATCTTTATATTTTTCTGAAATCATTTTTAGTCTTTTCCTCATAATTTTCTAATAGAATTTCCATAACTGAAATATATTCTTTGTCATCTCTCTAAAAGTGTATTTCTTTTTAAAAACTTTTATTTATTTTCTTTTAATTTATGGCTGCATTCATGGCATATGGAAGTTCCTGGGCCAGGGGTCAAGTCCAGACAGCAGCTATGACCTATTCCAGAGCAGTGACAAAACCAGATCCTTTAACACAATGTACTGAACCAGGGATCAAACCCACACCTCATCAATGACCCAAGCCACTGCAGTCAGAGTTTTAACCCACAGTGCCACGGTAGGAACTATGTGAATTTCTTTTTTTTATGAACGTATGCTAACCATTTATAATAAAATTAAGCTTGACTGTTGCTAAAAAATTTTCAGTCGTTATGAAGTTATGATTTCAAGAGACTAATTTTGCTGATTCTTTTTGACCATCGAAAGAAAACACCTTAAAAAATTCATTACATATCTGCTAAATATATCGTATTTTTTATGATATTATTTTTTACAGCAATATCATTTTTAATTTTGCTCTGCCACAACAAATAACTGATGTTATTCACCGTGAAATTTGCGACATATTTTTTTTGGTCTCTTTTCTTCTCTACTGTCTGGCAGTAGCACCAGCTTCTGTATCTCTACACAATTATGCATTAATGACACATCTTTATTTTTAATTTAAAGTTTTCATCCATACTTATTCTTTTTAAATACCAAAATTTAGTCACATTATAATCAAAATTTCAAGTATTT
This sequence comes from Catagonus wagneri, assembly GCA_004024745.2. NCBI lineage: Eukaryota > Metazoa > Chordata > Mammalia > Artiodactyla > Tayassuidae > Catagonus > Catagonus wagneri. The sequence continues at coordinate 5,562,481 of PVHT021183709.1, read as the reverse complement.
CAGTTAAAATACCAATTCTAATTTATATAGATATTCCTAAAATTTATGCTGTCTGCATAAACTATTACCCCCAAAAATACCTATGTTACATCAGAAAGAGCAAAAAATTGTTTTGAACTGATTCAATCTTTGATTCCAACTAGACAGGAGATGTATTTATGCGTAATAATAAAAATATACCCTCTGTTAATACATGTGCGCACTCCAATAAAATAATATCCCACACAAGGCAAAGGTAACAGTGAAATATAGTTTCTCCAAAATAATAAAGTTTTATTTAATGGAAAATATTTGAACATACTATTATTTTTATATTTAAATCAAAATTAATTAAAATTAAACATTGAATTATTCGGTTGCACTAGTCACATTTCATTCAGCATAGATATAAGAACATTGCCATACGGCAGAAAATTATTTTGGACAATGCTGGTCTAGAGTGTAAAAAATATGTTATAGATTATTCAGGCTTCCACGGAAGTACTGGAAAACAAACACCATGACTCATACTATTTCATTAAATGTACTCCAGCATAATTTGAGGATTACTTGATGATCCATTTTTAATAATCCATATTGGTGGGATTGCTGAATAGAATAATAATATTTATTCAGTCTAGAAAATCTGACTATAGAAATAATAGCATGTGTTTTTGCACCATTTTTATTTGACAGTGCAAGATTATGTTCTTATGCCATCAAATATTGACAATAAGTTGGGGGAAACTATATCATCATTTGCCTTACATCACTTAAAGTAATCCATAAAAATAATTTAACCTCACAATATTTTCGCTCTGAGAAAACCAGGACTTGTTTTGATTATTTCTGATTCCTTCGAAACCTATTTCTCCTAAAGAACAAACAAAAGCTATATACACAATATTTCCCAAAAATCAACTTTATATGAAACAGACAATAACAGAGTAAGAGAGACAATAACAGTATTTATCCAGTGCACAGCAAATAGTAGCTACCAAATACGTTTCAGCTAAGCTAAACTGATCTCTTGCATTTTAAATGTCATTTCAATAGAAATAGAAATAATCTATTTTTTGTAAAGTCAGGTACTGAACTAAATTGTCAGCTTTCACTTACAATGAAAGAACCCATTTTTAATGTTTGTGTAAGTTTCATCCAAAAAGAGTATGACTATTTTTTAAGATATATATTCACTTTTAGTGATATAAACTGAGTAGACAAAATTACAGTAGGCCTTTAAAGAACATGTGTGTGGATGGTGTGGATCCACTTACACATGGATTTTTTTTTCCAAGAAATACTGACAGTACTACAGGATCTGCAGCTGGTTAACTCCAAGGATGCAGAAACACAGATATGGACTATGTTACGTGAGCATCCATGGACTTTGGTACCATGGCAAGTCCTAGAACCAACACCTCCCCTGCACTCTTTCACACAGATACTGAGGGAAACTGTTAATTTTACTGTCTCTCATGTTGCAGATCACATGGAAAATAAAGTAGAAAATTAAGGCAGGTACCCATATCATTTGAGAACAAAACGAAAACAAAACATTTTATTTATACCGTACACAAGACCGCAGTGACAAAAGTTTCAAATGTATAATTTTGAGGTGCCCCATACATACCTTATATCTAGTTAACACATCAGACTGGGCAGAAGGGCTTGTTTTGAGTTAGTCAGTGCTATTAGCCTAAACTACAGACAAGCATGAGTATGGGAATAAATAAGAACTCAGAGCTCTGCAATTCCATTTCTTGAGTGATGGTCAAATTTATACTGAAATCTGTTTCTTACCTGTGCAGTCAGAAGGAGAGGCTGTCTTACTCTGCTTGTACTTCCATAAAAAAGGACCATGAACAGGCTGACTTGAACAACAAACACATTTTCTCACAATTCCCGAGGCTGAAAAGACTTAAGATCAGGGGTCAGTTATGTTGGTCTCTGGTGAAGATGTTCTTCCTGGCTTGCAGATGACGGCTGTGTGCTGCCATGGTGGAAAGAGAGCCTCTGACCCCTCTGGTGTTGCTGTTTATGAGGGTGCTAATCCCTTTATGAGGACCTGAATTTCATGGCATGATCAAACCTAATTACCTCCCAAAGTCTTCATCTTCATCAGCAAATACCAGCACCCTGGGAGTTAGGGCTTCAACACACGAATTTAGTTCATAGCAGGTGACTTCACTGAATCTGGTGGGGGTTTGACTCATTTGTTCTATAAACATGGGCTCTCACGTGTGTGAGTGTGTCTATGTCCAAAGACCATTTAATGGCAATGATCTGTATTAACAATCAGTTCCCTAAATTAAAGGACACATTGCTTTCTACCTCCAGACGTTCACACCAATTATTTTAACAGTGCCATTTAGCACTGACTTACTAGACCCTAACTTCTAGAATTATGCTAAAATAATCTAAAGTAACGTGTAGAGAAAATTTTTTGTGATTTACAACCTCATGCAGGAACAAACAAACGCCTGAATAGGTTTCTCACCAGGAGAGGATCTGTAGAAAACACTGGAGGCCCAGGTTTTTAACTTTTCCAAGATTGGATTCGATCTGAATTATAATCACCTTGCTGGCAGGGCTCTCCCCCCAACAAAGAGCTCTATGGATGAAAAAAGAAAGAAAGAAGCCTAATAAACACCAGTCTTTGACCCACAGAAACTTCTATTTGGGATATAAAATTTCCCAGTCCTACTGGCAAACTATTTTGAACAGTGAGCCCTTGGAGTTTTTATTTTTATTTCCAATAGATGGATTTATTCCCTCCTGGATTTTAGCCATATTTAGAGAACTAAATTTTATCATGAAAAACTTTTGGTATCACTTCTCATAATAAAAGTTGTAAAATGTAGAAAACTAACTTTCAAATATTTTAATTATAATTTATGTTTGTTTCTTTACCGGGATAAACTAATTTCCCTTTTCTTAAATTGCAGTGAAATATGGACTTTTAATATCTGCTTACTGATTTGTGTCTCATCAGTCTCTTCAAAAATAAAATTACTGGAGTTCCAGCTGTGGCACAGTGGTGACTTGGGTTCGATACTCGACCTGGTGCGGTGGGTTAAAGATTCTCCATTGCCACAGCTGTGACATAGGTCTCAATATCCACAGCTGAGGCTAGTATTCAATCCCTGGCCAGGAACTTCCATATACCATGGATGCAACCAAAAAATAAAAATATAAAAAATAAAAATAAAATAAAATTGTTGTACACTACAGTGGAGCCAAATCAATCAAGGCCTCACATAATTTTGAAAACAATTTGAAAAAGAATGCCATAGGAAAAATGAATAATCCTTTTATGTTGAGAAATCTAGTAAGATACTTTGTAAAACTTGGCTATTACATGGGAATTTGCAATATAAGATGTAAACCTGCTTTTGAATATGACATGCAATCAGTTCTGTGGCTTTGGAAAAAATTAAAAGAAAAAGTGATACATTTCTAGAGAGTATATAATTGTAAGAAATAAAATGATAAAAAAGCTAGCATATGATTTACATCAGGAGTCAACAAACTGGGGCTCATAGGCCATATCTATCTACCATCTGTTCAATGGCTCATAAGCTAAAATGGATTTTGCCTTTTCTAGTGGATAAAAAATCAAAATATTTTGTGACATGTGAAAAATACTAAAAAGTCCCAATTTCAGTGCACTAATTCAAGTACATATTGTCTATGGCTGCTTTTGAGTTACAAGGACAGAGTTGTGTAGTCGCAACAGGACCTAAATGGCTCATGCAGTCTAAAATTTTACTCTCCGGTTCTAAAAGGGAAAAAAAAAAATTGTTGATCCCTGGGTTAGATAAAGACTATGGTACATCAGGGTTTTAGTTTTTAATAGGATTCAATAATGTTATTTTATGGTGCGGTGATTAGTATTCCTATATTTAGAAATATAATTTTTTTACATTTAGAAGAATAGATTTGTTTCAATATGAACAAAAGAAACACGTTTTATAATATTGCATGTGCATTTCTCTTTTCAGTCTAGTTAACTTTGATTATTTTCCTGGGTATCTGACAAATTTTCAATTAACATTATTGTCAATGGATCCAACCAAAGTATGGCAAAAACTATTTAGAACTTGTGTCGTTGATGATGTCACAGCATATTTAATAAACTATTTACTTACTCAAATTGGCCATTTAAGTAACCAGCAATCAATCATTACAAAATCAATGTTCCTTTAAAAATTTTTATACATGGATTTGTGTAAGGGAAATGTAAAATAAATGCAATTTTACATGTTGATTGGCAATTTCTTTAATTTTTCCAAAGCATAAAAATGACCACTGGGAAATGCCCTCTTTTGCTGTTCTCTGGATCCGTCTTGCTTAATTTATAAGAAATTATATGTTTTAATTGTGGGATGTTTTATTAGAGTATAGTTGATTTACAGTGTTATGTCTATTTCTTCTGTACAGCACACGGTGACTCAGTCATATTATCTTCCATCATGGTCCATCTCAAGAGACTGGATAGAGTTCCCTGTGTGTATAGTGAGACCTCATTCCTTGTCTATTCTAAATTTAATTGTTTGGAGGTTCCTCAGAAAACTAAATATAGAACTACAATATGATCCAGAAATCCCACTCCTGGGCATCTACCTGGACAAAATTATAATTCAAAGAGATACCCTATGTTCATTGTAGCGCTATTAACAGTAACCAAGACATGGCAACAACCTAAATGTCCATCAACAGATGAATGGATTAAGAAGGTGTGGTACAGACATGTAATGGAATACTGCTCCTTCCATTTGCCATTGCAACAGCATGGATGCAACTAGAGATCCTCATACTAAGTGAAGAAAGTCAAAAAGAGAAAGGCAAATACCATGTGATATCATGTATATGTGGAATTTAAAATATGGCACAACTGAACCTATCTACAAAACAAAAACAGACTCACAGACATAGAGAACAGAATAACAGTTGCCAAGGGAGGGGAGGACGCGAGATGGATAAGTAGTTTTGGGTTGATAGAAGAAATTATATTTTAAGACATCAGAGCAGTCTAATCTGTAATATTTGCTTGGAAAATGAAAGGATTCTATATTATATATTAACAAAATTAGACTATTAAAAGGGATTGCTAACTGCATTTTTAAGAACTAGAAAAATATTTTCAAATAGATACTACCGAAACAGTGTACCATGAGCTGTGAAAACTATAGTCACATTTGCAAAGGTTCAAACTGAATGGGGAAGTGCCACAGTTAACTGGACAATGGTGGAGTGATAGAAAAAAAGCATTTAAGCTAGCTCAACAACTCCTCATTTTTGTCTTTTTTTCCATATTTTCTTTACCTAAAAAGAAATATCATGTAGGGTATTTTACTAAAATACTCCCTACTTTGCTTATCAGGAAATAACCACCGAAAGAGGCTTTGATGGATACTGACTGGAACTGACTTATGTGAATTATGTTGTCCATTGAGTCCCAGTCTAACTCTGGTCATTTGCATGGTTTGGTAGAACTAGACTGCATTTAACACACGGCTCTGAAAAATGAAGTGACCTATTCAGGGGACGTGTACACAAAAAGGAAAAACTAAAATTAATGAGTTGTCAGAGGACAGTTTTCAAATATCCAGGCGTCCTTCCCCTTGGGGTAGATGCCACTAAAAAGGACATGTTTTGTTTCCTTCAGAACAACCACACTCATCCCCTGGTCCTCACTGGTCTTGTTCTGAGATGAACAGAGGACCAGGCCTCCAACGGCATCCTAACAGGATGTGAGTAACACCCAAACAAGACCAGCCTCACTCTGATCCTAGAGTTCAGATCTTTTTTTTTCCTTTAACTAAAGCCACACCCGCATCATGTGGAAGTTCCCAGGCTGGGGGTAGAATCTTGAATCGGAGCTATAGCTGTGGCCTACACTACAGCCACAGCAATGCAGGATCCAAGCCACACCTGCGACCTACACCACAGCTCACGGCAACGCAGGATCCTTAACCCACCGAGCGAGATCAGGGATTGAACCCTCATCCTCATGGTTCCTAGTGGGGTTCATTAACCACTGAGACATGAAGGAAACTCCCAAGAGCTCAGATCTTTAACAACACCAAGCCCCTGTTAGAGTAAAGCCAGCTTCTCCCTCCCTGGTCCTTCTGCCCAAAAGATATTACTTCCTAGGCTGGTAGCTTGTCTTTCCTGTGCTTGGAGCCTCCTTAGAGCCAAGCTGAGGAGGTGTGATGAGATGCGTGTGTGTGTGGTGTGTAGGGTAGTGAGAGAGAGCTCATCGTATGTGCTTCAGCTTCTCTCTTGCTGAGCAAGACAGATTTAAGGGCTAGGTTGTATCACATTGACCAGGGCAAAGTTGTCATCTGACTCATGATATGGTCATCACTAAAAGCAAAAAAAAAAAAAAAAAAAGATGAATTATCTGGGTCCTAAATGAAAACATGGACTTGGTTTTGTTTTCAAGAGGAGAAAACCAGGAGTTCTCTGGTGATCCAGTGGTTCAGGATCCAGTGTTGTCACTGCTGTGGCTCAGGTCGGTGCTGTGGTGCAAAGTGGATCCCTGGCTCAGGAATTTCTGTATTCCATGGACTCAGAAAAAAATAAAATCAATAAAAGCAGAAAACCTTCTTCAAAGAAGAGCTCTCAATCTTTCTATTTCCTTCAATTTATTTTTCATAACTATAAAACTAGCTCATCACGAAACAATTTAAAAAAATCTTCCATAATGCACAGACAGTATTTTTAAACTGCTATTAGAAAGCATGTCCATGTGGCATCAAAAAAAAGACAAGAATTTTTAGAAATAATACCAATTATGACATTTGTAGAAAATTATTTTAAAAGCAACTAGATATTCACTGTAATATTCTTAATATGCCTTATTTTCTCAAATTTTAGTTCATATACATAAAGCTTATACATAGAAACTGAGACATTATACATAGCTCTATCTGTAGGGGGATTCCGTCTTACTTTTTTATCATATACCTTTTTTTTAATTTATTTTATTGAAATATAGTTGATTTTCAAGGTCGTGTTAATTTCTGCTATACAGCAAAGTGATTCAGTTACATGTATATATACATATATTCTTTTTCATATTACTTTCATTATGGTTTATCATAGATATTGAATACAATTCTCTGTGCTTTATATATATATATATATATATATATATATATATTTTAAGATCAGATTTGGGGGGAGGAATTGATTCAAAAAAAACTTTGTCATATGCTATTTCAAATCTAATTGTCTCTTGTTCATTGATAGAGTCATAAGCTTAAAAGCCTTATTGACAAAAAAATTTAGCATGAAAATATTTTATTATAAAGTTTTTTTTAAGTTTTTTGTGTGTATGATACTCAGAAATTACCCTGGATGCTATAAAGATCTAAGATTTATGCTTAAAAGGTTACCAAGGAAAAGCTGATGTTTATATAGTATTGCGTATAGTGGGCACACAATAACAATTTGTTAAATAAATGAATGCTTGACTGAACAGATGTTCATTAAAGAAAATCTTACTCCTATTATAATAAAATTAGTTTATTTTCATTTTAGGGATAAGGAGGATATGAGGATCAAGGGACATTTTTCAGATTAAGAATGTTAAAAAATTACGAAGTACATTTTGAAAATATTAAAACTACTATGAATCAGTGAAAACTGATATTAAAATTCCATATTACATGCATATTAAAAAAAAAAGTTTCCTGTTTGTATTGGAATAACGTGATAGCCTGGTAAATATCACAGCCAATTTTCTCCTCTTTAGTAGGAGCATGTGGATCCTAACAATATAACACTTGAAGTCCAAGTGAAATTTTATTGTGATTGGTACTCAGCAAGAAATCTGAAGTTGTCAGTCAGCACAAGAAATAATCAAGACATTTCACGAATAACACCATTATGAAATGGCTTATGATTTAGAGACTGACAGTGAGTTTTAGCTATAATTTTGGGACACAGACTTTTCATCCCTCTCTTTATTTAGATTAATTGCAAGCAGATTGCTGGGGACTAAACAAGAACAACTAAATTATTGAAATGTGTATATTCCTTCAGCTCTTTTTCATTTAACTAAAGACATAAAGTTGACTAAATTGGGCAACTCATAATTATAGGCAGTCAAACCTCACTTAATTCCATAAGCATAGGCTTGAAAACTTCTGCATAGAGTCAGAAAAAATGGGTGTAGCATAATCAGACACCTATATTTATATGCTACAATCATCCTTCAGTTGAATTTTTTAGCTTTTTGTGTTCCTTATTAGATCTTTCATATCAATGTATATTGACTAAGTTTTTAAGATCAGATATGTGTGGGAAATTTGATTCAGGAAAACATTGTTTCATATTTTATTAATTTCAAGTGTATCTTGTATTTGTTTTTTGTTTTGTTTTGCTTTTTATGGCTGCACTTGTGCCATATGGAAGTTCTCAGGCTAAGGGTTGAATCAGAGCTATAGCTGCCCACCTACACCACAGTCACAGCAACGCCAGATCTGAGCCATGACTGTGACTTAACACTGCAGCTTGCAGCTTGCAGGAATGCCAGATCCCTAACCCACTGAGCTAGGACAGGGATCGTACCCGAATCCCAAAGGAGACTAGTCGGTTTCTTAACCCACTGAACCAAAACGGGAACTCCTCAATTGTCTCATGTTGATAGAGTCATAAGCTCAAAAGCATTATTTAAAACACAACTAGTTTAAGATGAAAATATTTTGATATAAATGATTACTAACCTGAATCTGCAAGGAATTAAAAGTTTCCTGTGTTAGATACTTAGAAAATGTTAATCAGGTTCCATTTGTTTTCAAGACTCATGCTCACACAAATCAGACCGATCTCACAGTAAGAGATACAAGTCCAGGAGCTGGAGAAAATTGTCAAAGTCCTATTTAAGAATCCATGTGATTTTTTGTCAAAAACATTGTTCAGAGTGCAAAACAGACAACAAAACTTACGTTTTAACTTGCCTCCTGTAAATATGCTTTGTCATTTATGTAAAATGCAACACAATCATTTCTGGCTGTTTTGTTTAGCTGATTTAGGAGCTGTCAGAAATCACAGCAAGGTAACCTGACTCCCATATCAGACTATCTTTTAAAAAATGAATTCACGCCTAAAGTAACACAGTCAGTGAAGCATATGCATGTCTGAATAATGCATTTTATTAAGAGCATCTTGATATTGTGGCCAAAATAAGAATGCTCCTGAGATACCAGCTGAATTCTCTTTGTCATCAGCCACTCATGTAACATTTCTCTGGTGGTTTGTTACATTGGGGGGGGAAATTCTGCAAAATGTCGGTGTCACCAAATTGTAACAATCGTCTATAATTTTGAAGAAATAAGATTGGTATAATTAGCTTATTTTCAAATGTTAACTGCATATTATCATATCAAATGTTAACCTCATATTAATACACTCTGGGCAGAATGATCCAATGAATAAAATATGATAATCAAGCAGAATTAGGAACATGGCCCCTTATGCTATCTTCACCTTTCTTTCCTGGTTGACAACCGATTGGAATGTGCAGATTACAGCTGTAAAAGCTTATTAAAAACAGTGCACTCTCACACGTTTCTACTGAATTCATTTAATTTAATTAATTTACTTATTTATTTGCTTTTTAGGGCCGCACCCACAGCATATGGAAGTTCCCAGGCTAGGGGTTGAATCAGAGCTGCAGCTGCCAGCCTATGCCACAGCCACAGCAATGCCAGATCTGAGCCATGTCTGTGACCTATGCCACAGCTCATGGCACCACCGGATCCTTAACCCACTGAGCGAGGCCAGGGATCAAACCAACAACCTCATGGTTCCTAGTCGGATTTGTTTCTGCTGCTCTTATTTTATTTTATTTTATTTTATCATGTTATTTTTCTCCTTTTGAGGCCACACCCATGGCATATGGCATTTCCAGAGCCAGGGACTGAGCTGCATCTGAAGTCTACACCACAGCTGTGGCAACATTGAATTCTTAACTCATTGCACCACAGCAGGAGCTCTTCTACTGATTTTTTACATGAAAAATATTTTGACGGAGGTGGAAGCTGCATGTGTTTCTCTGTATTGATTTCCAGAGGATACTGCGAAGTTAAGAGAAAGGCTGGAGTGAAGAAGACAAAGCAGAAACATCCTGGAAGGTCTGGAAAGGGCTGGCTAAAAACAAATCACAATCATCCTGAAAGACTACGGTGCACATGGCTGAAGTTATGGGGGCAAAATGCAGAAGAATGTTCAGAGAAATGAATGACCACACACAGGAATTTTAATTTCTCAGAAAAGTCAGTATCTGAGAAGGGCTTCTAAATTGCACTGTATACAGCCCAGTTATTTCCTGCAAAACCTTGGCTACAGAAAGAGAAAAATTTAGAACATACTGGAAACTGCAATTTGCCAACAAGAAATGTCAGAGCAAAGACAATGTTCCCTGGAATGACTCACCGTCCCTATTAACATGTAATGGCTACATGTGCTGTTATCAAATAACGCACTTAAGTCCACTCAGGCTGTCATAACAAAACGCTATAAGGCAATACTTACTTCCCACTGTTCTGAAGGCTGGAAGTCTGATACCCTCTCCTTGGCTCCCAGATGGCCTCCTTCTCGCTGTGTCCCACGTGGCCTTTCCTTTGGAGATGTGGGGCTGGGGGGTGTTACATAAGTAGAGAGATCTCTTTCACCTTCTAAGGCCACTGATCCCACCATGAAGACCCCACCCTCATAACCTAAACTAACCCTAAATTCTTCCCACAGGTCTCATTTCCAAACACCGTCTTCTGCATATGAATTTTAGGGGGACACACATATTCAATCCATACACCCACTTCTCTTTAATGAAACTAGCACTTATTGTTAAAACTAAATTAGTGAAACCACATATGAAAATACAATTCTCTCTAGTTTGTATTTCAGGCAATTTGTTTAAAAGCTTTTATTTGGCCATGGACAGTGTAAATGTTGTTACTCACACGGAGAATTTTAGGATTTCAAATACAACCCCTGCTCTGAAATGCTTACTTGAATTAAACTGTAATATTTAAATTCTTATTGGTAGTATTTTGTAGGGACCATTGTCAGGCATGTATAATTGCATTAAACTACCACACAGAAGCTAGATTTGTATCCTATTTGAATAAAACTGCCTTTGAAAATACATGTTTTTCAAGAACACTCCTTGAAGTTCCGTAATGTCTTTAGAGTAGGCTTTCAAAGTGTAATTTTTAAAAATCTGTGGGTGTTTATGGCATGCTTAATTTAAATTTGCCTGACCAATTGGAGCACACAAATTAAAAAAAAAAAAAAAACTGTTTTAAAGTATTAATGACTTTAAAACAAAACTCATCAACACTTTTTTTTGTGTGTCTTTTTGGGGCCGCACCCGTGGCATATGGAGGTTCCCAAGCTAGGGGTCGAATCAGAGCTGTCGCCACAGGATCCTTAAGCTTGGGATCCATAACCAATTGAGTGAGGCCATGGATGCTAATCAGATTCATTTCTGCTGAGCCACAATGAGAACTCCATAAACACAATTTTTAAAACAAAATGATTGCTTTAAAACACAATAATTTTAAACATTAAGATTAGTTTCAGCTATGAATAACAAAGTTCAAACTATAATCGCCGTAAGTAGGCTGTTTAATATCCCTTCTTCTGTAAGTCTGGATTTTCATAGTTTTGAGGTGGGCAAAGCAGCCTGCAAAGTCCTTTGTCATCCTCCAAAACCAACAAAAAGCTCTACAAAGACCTTGGACACACAGACTTCTTAGGACTTTCTCATCCCTTATTTGAGGCCCTCAGGACTGTGATGGAGCACCAGCCATCACGTCCATGTTCCTGCTGGGAAGGAAAGACTTTCCCTTCTCTTCTAGGTTCTTTGGCAGGCCTAGCAAATAAATTGACCTAAGGTTTATTAACAGGAGAAAGAAAAAAAAAAATAATTATGTACACATGGGAATTCCACAAAGACAGGAGACTCGTAGCCATTTTTTTTTTATTTTTGCATTATAGCTGGTTTACAGATCTCTATCAAATTTTCCAACTGCACCGCGTGGTGACCCGGTTACATGTACATATATGCATTTGTCACGTGTGATTAGACATAGCAGCCATTCAGGCAACTGGGGCTTATGTGTTACCCTGAGCTAAGGAAAAGGGGCAGGGAGCTGGGGCTTCAAAAAGAAGCACTTCATAGGAAGATGGGAAGAGCAAATGTTTGGTAAGCACGTGTTTATCCTGCCATGCAGGTAAATCTTTCTGATGTAAGACCTTATCTCTGCTACTAGCTCTCTACCTGGTATAGTCTCCCTGTCTAAATTCCTTTGGGCAGTTAAGAAGAAGATTAAAAACCTCTTCCTAAGTCATCTGGGCAGCAAATCACTTCAGCTTGAAATATTCACTTGCTAAAGTGGCCCCTTTGGGGACAGCCCACCCTGAATCCCTCATTTCAAACCACTGGATGGATAAAGGGGAGAGACGGGGAAAAAACACTGCCTCCTCCAGTGTTTCTGAGAGGACGGTCTTAGAGGCTGCCCCAGTCCACTTCCTTTTACACCCCCCTGGCTAGAACCCCATCATCAGTCCTCCCCAGAGAAACACGAGGATGAAAGTTGTGGTCTTTGTACTTGAGAGCTGTAAGTCCTGCTCAGATATTTATTTCTACGGAAGAAAACAAGAGATGTTGGAGCACTCAATCAGAATGACTTTTCCTGTACTTCCAAGTGAATGTTTTGTCCTTTTGCTAAGACCATCTTTTTCTCACTCTGAGCTGCAGTCTTATGCATAAATAGGAACATCAGATTGCTGAGCTGGACAAAGAAGTAGCACAAGAAAAGAAAAAAAAAAAGATAAAATTAGCCTGACATCCTGTTTTAAACCAAAACAGCTCAATTGGCAGTTTTTTCCTGAGGGGAAATGGGATGAGAGCCAAGGCTGAATTACCTTTCATCTGTGGAAAACTTGGCCTTCACTCTGGGTAGATTTAGTGGTTTATATCAAGTTCCGAAAGTATTCTATCCGCTGAGCTTCTCCAACCCGCTGGTAAACACTACCTTTCTGGAGAACAGCACTGGGGTGAGGATGGAAAGACAGCTTCCAGGTGAGGGGGACTGGACGACTAGAAAGTAGGAAGTCTCTCCCAGGTGCATCGCCAGAGTTACAGCCTAAGAGCAGAAAATTTCAGGTAAACAATTAAATCAACTGTTTTTAAATGGAGGCCCAGGGGCCAAAGTCTATTGCCTCTTGACAATGATCAAAAACCACTCACCAGCTTCTCTCTCTTCCTGAGATGTACCATTGATTTTCTTCTTTTTCTTTCTTTTCACTACAATGAATTTTTTTTCATTTTTTACCTTTATACTATTTAAAAGATTATTTTCCATTAATAGCTACTACAAAATATTGGCTATATTCCCTGGATTACACAATATACACTTGAGCCTGTCTTAAAGCCCTTACCCTAAGCTGTCCTTCCCCTGTTCCTTTCCCCACTGGTAACCACTAATTTTTTTCTCTAAGTCTGGGGTCTGCTTCTTTTTTATTATATTCACTAGTTTGTTGCATTTTTTAAAATGCCATATATAAGTGATATCATACAGTATTTGTCTTTCCCTAACTGACTTATTTCACTCAGCATAATGCCATCCAAATCCAGGCATGTTGCTGCAAAAGGCAAAATTTCATTCTTTTTCATGGCTGAATAATATTCCATTGTATATATGTACCTCATCTTCTTTATACACTCATCTGTTGGTGGACATTTAGGTTGCTTCTGTATCTTGGCAATTATAAATAATACCACTATGAACATTGGGGTCCATGTTTCTTTTTTAATTAGTGTCTGTATTTTTTAGTTATAACTCTGATTTCTCTTTGGATTGAATAAATCTTTCTTTTACCATTGATTTTTAATACAACTTTAAAGCTCTGGGGAAACTATTCCTTCTTTGATATGATATGGAAATTCCAACCATTAATCCCTAAATCTGTATTAACCTTTTTGATCAGTTTACGGTGTCATTTAAGTAAATCTCACTATTGACTACCATGTAATTCCATAGTTGTCAACTAAAAACATTAATCCTTAATGACCCCTAGGTAGAAGTGAAATGGAACTGTGTATGTGTGGTTATCTTCCTTTCCTCTTCTGCTATGGGAACAAATGAAAGAGTAGCTATTTTCTCATCTTAACTGTGAGCTAACCATCTAAACCTCCCATTTGAATTGAAAAATATTAAACTCCACTTCCTAAATACATTTAAAGAAAGCCTAATGGGAAAGAGAACCTCCATGGATCCATAAAAAGTAGTCTAATAATACAAGATCTATTCTGAGGCCTGTATTTAGACAGGAAAATAGGTCTAGCCATGAATAAACAAATTAAATATTTTCTGGAAAGACTGAAAACCCTATCCCTGACAATCTCAAAGATTAATTGGAAAAATGGAAGAGTTTTACCTACTCAAAAACAAAGTGTAAATGTTCGATGTAGGAAACAAACAAACAACAAAAAACCTCCCATGAAACAGGAAGCATACAACAGAAATTGTATTCAATTTTCCTGAAATAAAGTATGTGGTTTCGCTTGCACTGGTAAAATAGTTGGGATCAAGAAGAGTAATATTTGTTAGAAAACTGATAAAACTTACTGCTTGTGTATATTCTACTTCGCTCTACATGAAATGTTTATTTTCCTTTAAAGTCATACATGCTATCCATTATCCCGTGAATCCACTGAATTATTTAGTGAGCGTTCAAAATATCACAGCATGAACTCTGACACACCTTAGTCTTCTATTTCTTTACTTTCCTTACATGATCATGGATATCTTTTTACAATAACCACAAACATATATCAATTATCTCTTCATCTGTAAAACTCAAAGAGCATAAGTAGTTGAATAAAAATATTTTCCTTTTAATTATTGCTTAACCAGTTTTTATAATTTAAATAATTTTGCTGTTTTCACCTAAATCAATGCTTTTCAGATCTTACCTATCTCAATAAGGTTATTTAATGTTTTAAAGTATATTGAGCCAATCGTGAAGTTTTATAATTGGACTTTATTTCTATTAGAAACAATATAAACTACTGAATCATGTTTTTCAGGGACTTGAGATTTTAGTAGTAGTGCCTCATAAAAATATAATACTGGGTTAGTAATTCTTTGGGCTTTTTCCTGAGGCAATTTAAAATGAGAACGTTTATTTTTATTCTCCCCATTGGGTCCAGAATGGCATTAAATTAATAGCTGTAACATCGTATTCGCCCTTATTCTGACAAGGAGCTGACAGTGGCTACTTACCTCCCAAGCAAACCGCCTTTGACTAGAAACTAATGAGAGGATAAAGGCTTGCTCGCCATCATCTTCCAGTCAAGTAGAATATACTTACGATGTTCTGATGGGCCAAAAGTTGGGTAGGCAAGAAAAGTGTATCTTGGGGAACAACCAAACAAACAAGAATTTCTAGCCAACATAACCACCTTGAATTAACAAAGGTAAGCAGATTTCCTTCCAAAAATAAAAAAGGTAAAGCCAAAGAAAATTTTCCTAAAAAAATGGCATTTGAAAATAAATGACTTATTCAACCAAATTTTCCTAAAAAATGTCATTTGTAAATAACTTATTCATTGCTAATTTATATAATTCTTAAATGAATAATGATGATCAAAATTACATCCCTACTTCAAATTATTCTTATGAGAATCAAATCAAATCAAATGTTTAGGAGGTCCTGTTGTGGTTTGGGGAGTTAAGGACCCAGCGTTGTCTCTGTGAGGATGTGGGTTCAATTCCTGACCTCACTCAGTGGGTTAAGGATTTGGCATGGCCACAAGTTGTGATAGAGGCTTCATGCAGTTCCAATTCAACTCCTAGCCTGGGAATTTCCATTTGCCACAGGTGTGGCCACAAATAAAATAAAAGTTTAAGTTATTTATGATAAAGTACTACGTAAATATTAATGTTATTACATTAAGAATATGATAGTGGAGTTCGCTGGTGGCTTAGCAGGTTAAAGATCTGACATTGTCACTGTTGTAGCTTGGATTTGCTCCACGGCCTGGGCACTTCTGCATGCCATGGATGGTACACAAAAAATAGGATAGTAGAAGCTTTTTGCCAGCATAATAAACGTAATAAGCAGTGAATGATTTGGTAGCAAAGAGGCTCAATGTGGATGCTTTCTTGAAATCTTCCCGTTCCTTGCTTTTGGAGAATCAACTTTGTCCTTGTGACATTCGTCATAACCAGCTGGAAACATTCCCACTTGACTACCCTGTATTTATGCTTGTATTGTTTCCTGTTTGTATTTGGGTTCCCAGGCCATAGAAAAGCTTCTCAAAATCAAGAAACATTGATTCCTCTATCATTTGACTGCACAGTAGGCACGAAATCAATTCGCATTCTTTCAGTAAAAACTGCTGCACCACAGACTTCTTTAATCATATATCTTTATCCCAAAATCTAAACAACACAGCAAAAATATAACCAAGCTGTAAATGATTGCCCCCTTATTCAGCCCTGATGTATTATTGGTTTCTATTTGTGCCATCTTGATTCATCACAAAAGAGAGAATGCATGTTGATTCTAGAGCAGTAATGTGTTTCCCTGCACAAAAAGACACGCTTTTAGTGTTAAAAATGGCTCTTCATAGTGGAGAGACAATTTTATAATGCCATTTATGTAACTTACACTCATTCCAATAATATTCCGTAACTTTAGGCCGTGGAGAATAGTCAGGGAAATAGGACAGATGGAATCTGTTTCTTCCTAACTCTACTCTTATTTTCCACGTAATTTTAGTGGCCTATTTATGATATAGATTGTGTCTAGACAGCTTTTCAGAGAATTAATGAGATGCTCGCCTCTTTGGTCCAGAGGGACTTTAATTCTCATCATCAAGTTCAATAGCACTTCTCGCATCATAACTCAGTTGGCTTTTATTAATATATAATAAGCACATAAGCTTACTATAAAATATAATAAATATATTATTGGACTTCCCATGTGGCTCACAAAATGTAATAAATATATTATGTATATTATCGTTTATAGGTTGATTCCCCAACTAGATTCTTTTTATTTAAGTAATAATGGGTTCTGGGACCTATAGGACTTACCTTTCTTAGGAGATACAGAGCAAACATTTCTCAGTAAAATTCATGACGCTAATGTTTACAAACAAAAAGAAATGAACAAAATCAAAACAAAAAATCAAAATAATCCAGTCCATCCATTTTCTACATAAACTTAGAATAAGTGTAAAAACATCCTATGCATATGCCAACCTCCTTGACAATCTTGTTACTAATTTTATTTTCTCTTTAATTAATAATAAAAAGACACACAATGCCACTCTGCCCACTACTTTTTTAGAAGAGTATGTTAATTTTCACCTTTCTTCCTTGAGTAAATATTAACTCAAAGAATCTTTCAAAGACAAAATATCTTATCAATTATACCGAAGTTTATTTCACTTTCAGAATGTAAACTCAAATATTGGCTGCTATAATCCTGTTCCTACTCTGTTACTGTCAGTAGTTCTAGCGTCTTGGAGGCAAATAAAGCTTTATTTATTTTTCTCTTCCCTCCGTTTCCCCTAGAGCCACAAGTGTAATAGATTAGAAAGTAGCTGATTGCACCCAACAGTCCTCAAGCAAAGAAATCTTTGTGAGCAGACAAGCCCAAATGAAGAGTCTTCATGGCCTGGAAGGCCTCTAATTACTCACCTCTTCCATCCACAGCCACACTGAAAATAACAGATCCCTGTCCTGTGTCAGCACACCTAAAATTTTACAATTGCAGATGAATTTATTTAGCTTATGAATTTGTTTAGCTGTGTTTATTTGCCTTTTCCAGGAAAGCAAATGAAAGTATATTGCTGTTTCTTCTAGTTTCTCAATCAGTGTCAACTTCACCGTCTTCATGTGATCCCCAGAACAAGTGAATTCACCCTTAACTCTCACACTGGAGAGCAGCCCACCTGGCCTAAGTTACAGACTGAAACATCCAACTGTCCACTGATGAGAGATTATCAAAACCCAGATTAAAAAAAAAAATATATATATATATAGTCTACACTAGAGTTCTTTATAAGACTTGGAATCTACGTATACTCAATCATATTTTAGAGCTCAAGCTAAGCTTGAGAAACTTACTTAACTAGATTCTATTATATTTGCCTCTACAGAATTACTCCCCTGTAAGTTATGTGTTCAAAGTAGTCCCTCAGTTTCATCAAGAAAAAAAAAAAATACAAAAAATAACTTATCCAAACTGCGAGCTTCATTTGTTGAAAAAATTCTGATGACTTATCTAGGTTTCCTTCACATAAAGTCCCATTAAAAACCAAACAAAAACACATTATTTTAGAATAAACACTAGGAGAGATTTTGTTTCACTTAAAGAACAGCACACAATTTATTCAAAGACATGGAGAACTATGTAAACAGTCATTTTTTTTTTTTCTTCCTTACTGCTTTAAAACCTCCTGGATAATCAAAGCCAAATTCTCAGGGCAGCAATAACACCTGTATGCAACCTTATGTATCAAAAAAAAAAAAAAAAAAAACACATTCTATTTTTCTCCCATGTCATCTTGACAATCCCTTCTACTTTATATTTTCTGTGGTTTTTTCCATTGCCTGTGCTATAAGTCACCTCATATTCTCTGTAGAAGAGGTATTACGTGTCTTAAAAAAAAAAATATTCATTGCTTTTTTAATTAAAGTATAGCTGATTTACAATATTGTGCCAATTTCTGCTATAGAGCATAGTGACATGGAGATATATATATTCTTTTTCTCATACTATCTTCCATCATCTTCTGTCCCGAGAAATTGGATATAGTTCCTTGTGTTGTACAATAGGACCTTATTGCTTTTCAATTCTAAATGTTAGTTTGTATCTACCAACCCCAAACTCCCCATCCATCCCACTCCCTCTCCCCTTTGCAACCTTAAGTTTGTCCTCTCTGTTGTGAGTATGTTTCTTTTTTGTAAAAAGGTTCTTTTGTGCCATATTTTAAATTCCACATATAAGTGATATTGTGTGGTATTGTCTTTCTCTTTCTGACTTACTTCATTTAGTATGAGAATCTCTACTGCATTCATGTTGCTACAAATGGCATTATTTCATTCTTCTTTAAAGCTGAGTAGTGTTGCATTCTATATATGTACCACATTTTTTGAAGTTTTATAGTAATATAGTTAATTTAGAAGGATGTGGTAATTTCTGCCATGCAACAAAGTGACCCAGGTATACATATACACATATCCATTCTTTTTAATCCATTCATCTGTCGATGGACATTTAGGTTGTTTCCATGTCTTGGCTATTGTGAATTGTGCTTCAATGAACATAGGGGTGCATGTATTCTTTTGAAGTACAGTTTTGTCTGGATTAATGCCCAGGAGTGGGACTGCTGGATCTTATGTTAGATCTATGTTTAGTTTACTGAGGAACCTCCATACTGTTTTCCATAGTGGTTGTACCGATTTATATTTCCACAAACAACAGAGGAGGGTTCCCTTTACTCCACACCCTCTCTAACATCTGTTATTTGTAGACTTGTTAATGATGGCCATTCTGACTGGTGTGACTGTTACCTCACTGTCATTTTGATTTGCATTTCGCTAATAATTAGGGATGTCGAGCATCTTTTCATGCGCCTATTTGTCATCCATATGTCTTCTTTGGAAAAACATCTATGTATGTCTTCTGCCCATTTTTCGAGTGGGTTATTCTTAAATGGAATTATGTGGCTAGTTTTTTTGCTTGTTTTGGGTTTCTCATAAAGATTCAGCACGTGAAGACATCAGGAAGCAGAGAAATGGTGAACTCAGGAAAGGAACTTGGAGAATACAGTCTCCAGTATGGCCCCAGTGATGCCTCTCACTCCGGGCTTCATATTCCATGTAATGCCCTCTGCCTCAGGGCCCTGGTACCCAGGACTTGCTTCTAAGCAACAGAATATGTCACAGAGGGAAGGGTATCATGTCTGTGATTGAGTTACATTAGATAGTGACTTCTGCCCTGCAGGAAGGCGTGCCCTCTCTCACTGATTGATGAGGCAGGTTGCCATGCTGAAGACACCCAATTAGCAATGAACTGAAAATAGTCTCCAGCTAAGAGCCATCAGGAATTCATGCCCTCAGTTTGTTTGTTTCTTTCTTTTTCTTCTTTCTTTCTTCCTCTTTTCTTTCTTTCCTTCTTTCTTTCTCTTTCTCCCTTTCTTTTTCTCTTTCTTTCTCTCTTCCTTCCTTCCTTCCTTCCTTGCTTGCTTTTTAGGGCCTCACTGGAGGCATATGGACGTTCCCAGGCTAAGGGTCCAATCAGAGCTACAGCTGCTGGCCTACACCACAGCTATAGCAAGGCCAGATCTGGGCCATGTCTATGACCTACACCACAGCTCATGGCAATGCCGGATCCTTAACTCACTGAGCGAGGCCAGGGATTGAACCTACATCCTCATGAATACCAGTCAGGTTCCTTACAGCTGAGCCACAATGGGAACTTCTCTCCTCAGTTTCACTATCATCAAAAGACTGAATCCTGTCTCAGCCATAAGAAATAATGAAATTTTCATTTGCAACTACATGTATGGACCTACCTAGAGATGATCATACTAAGTTAAGTAAGCCAGGCAGAGAAAGACAATTATCATGTGATACTGCTTATATGTGGAAACTAAAGAAAACTGATACAGATGAACTTATATACAGAGCAGAAATAGAGCCACAGACAAAGAAAACAATTATGGTTACCAAAGGGGAAAGGGGGAGGGATGAACTAGGAATTGGGAATTAATAGCTACACACTACTGCATATAAAATAGATAACCAACCAGAATCTACTGTATAGCACAGGGAACTATACTCAATCTCTTTAATAATATATAAGGAAAAAATCTGAAAAAAGTAGAATATTTGCATGTATAACTGAATCACTTTGCTGTACATGTAAAATTAATACAGTATTGTAAATCAACTATGCTTCAATTAAAAATAAAATAATATAAAATAAAAGAGACTGAATCCTGTCAACTACCATACAAGTAATTTTGGCAGCAGCTCCTTTCTCAGTCAAGGCTTCAGAGGAGATCTGAACACTGGTCAACACCTTGATCCTGAGATATGCTAAGGCCCAGGACCCAGCTGCCCCAAGGCCAGAATCCTGACCCACAGAAACTGGGAGGCAGTGGGTGTGTGTATTGCTTTTAGCCAATAAGTTTACGGTCATTTGGTATGCTGCAATTAACAACTAGTACAGAGAAACGCTGTTAATAGTTCACTTATTTTGTAATTTAAGCTAGAACCAACCTTTCCTTGTGGTTATGTTAACACATTAGAAACTGTGCTCAGCTGCCTATCATCAATAACTTATCTTTGTATGTATTTTTTTTATCAATCAGACTGCTATTATAAATTATTACATTATTCATTTCCTTATGTAAATAACAGATTACTCCTTTCTTAGTCATTTGTAAGGCTATGTCTTTTAGTGGGCTGCCATTTTTAAATGGTGTCTGTAAATAAGCTGTCTTCTGGATATCTACAGGACCTTTGAATGCCTGGGTAAAAAGGAGATAATAACCATTTTCCAATCGTCAGAGGCCTGAAGGACAAAATGTAAATGAATATGAAGTGTATTGAAGACATGCCTTTGACCCTGACTTTCACAGACTTTTCATAAAGCAAATCAAAAAGGTTTACCAGTTTCTTTTGAATGAAGATATTCTTCTATGTACATAATTATATTTTCCTAATGATTATTAATAAAATCTTTGAGTCTTCATTTCCACCACAGGAATTTTTTTTTCTTTTTTATCTTGCAACATAATTGAAGTATGTATGTTGTTAAATTCCTAGACGGTTATTATCTAATACTGTTTATCATATATACATATATAGTTATATATCAACATTTATATATTACATTATATGTATTTATATTTAAAATATATATTTATCACAAATATATCACATACACTGCCAAAAACTGTTTCTGTAATTGCTTTCCTCAAAAGTAGCCAAGACTTCTTAGACCACAGTCATTCCAGGTGGCCCTCTGTTTGTCACGGGAATTCTAGTTTTTAACTAATTCCCACTATTTCACTGCTTCTCTCTGATACTTCAGTCTTTCTGTAACAGAGCTCATGTTGCAGTGCAGTTAAAATTAATGACTTAACCAAACATGGTAGGAGTTTGTCTCTGTGTCCTTTGCTCTCCCTTTCAGTCTCTGTGGGAGATGTGATAACTTCTGTGCTCTGGAAACTTCTAATTGAGCCTGAAGAAGGCTGGTAAATCAACACAGCAAGGGACATCCGATGTTTTCTCTATCTACTGATCCTAAAGCACATCCAATATATGCTCTTCTTCGCTAATCTTAACATTGTTCAAGGCACGTGCATGGATATTTGGAGTGAGCTTGCACAGATCCTCTGTGCTCTGTGTCAGAACTTACTTTACCTCCTTTGTCTTTCTGCAGATCAGTGAAACCCTAGACGATTTCAATATGAGTAAACACTCTAGATATAGGATTTGCAGGATTTTAATGCCAAGCACCTGCTGGTCATATAACTGAAATTACCTACACTGATTTAGAAACTAGTTTACAAATTATGTTTCTTTTTATAGTCCCAGACTTCAGATGTATTTATATCTATATCACTAGTTTGGAAGCTAGCACTTTTTGTTCTATGTTATTTACATCCTGCTACTTTCATAAAAATTTTGAATTTACTTGAAAGCTGTTATGCAACCAAATAATAATAAAAATTATATATATATATGTATATATACACACACACACGAACGTACACATGAAATCCTTGTGGAGACCTTCCCAGAGGCCTATCCAGCCCCCATTCTCCAGTTTTTCTCTCTTACAACACCTGTAAGCTTCTTTCCTAGCACTTCTCAAGACTGGTAATTACCTGAGTTACTCATTTGCTTAAGTTTCTATCTCCTCCCTTCAACACAAGCTCTGTGTGTGTGTATGCGTGTTTGTGTGTATATGCATGTGACTCAAGATTATAATGGAACACAACAACTCATGAAATATGGCAGAATGGCTGGTGTGCAATAATAATTGAAGCTCAATTCATATGTGATTAAATGTTTAAATTATTAGGAAATGAGGAGTTCCATCGTGACTCAGCAGAAATGAATCTGACCAGGATCCATGAGGACAAAGGTTCCATCCCTGGCTTTGCTCAGTGGGTTAAGCATCCAGCGTTGACATGAGCTGTGGGGTAGGTCGCCTATGCAGCTCAGATCCCACCTTGCTGTGGCTGTGGTGTAGGCTGGCAGCTGCAGCTCAGATTCGACCCCTAGCCTGGGAACCTCCATATGCCATGCTACTGCCCTAAAAAGACAAAAAAATTAAATTAAATTAAATTAAAAAAATAAGTTATTAGGAAATGAGAGAAGATAAGTCTGTCTTCTCTAGGCAAATGTCATGCCATGATGATGGCTCAGGGCAGCTGATTCTACTGGAGGAGATTCCATTGAACCGTGATTTTCAAAGTCTTTTTCTTGGAGTTCCCGTCATGGCTCAGTGGTTAACGAATCCGACTAGGAACCACGAGGTTGCGGGTTCGATCCCTGGCCTCGCTCAGTGGGTTAAGGATCCGGCGTGGCCGTGAACTGTGGTGTAGGTTGCAGATGCGGCTCGGATCCCGCGTTGCTGCGGCTGTGGCACAGGCCGGTGGCTACAGCTCCTGTTAGACCCCTAGCCTGGGAACCTCCACATGCCGCGGGTGCGGCCATAAAATGACAAAAGGCAAAAAAATAAATAAATAAATAAAAAATAAAAAGATAAAAAAAAAACCAAAGTCTTGTTCTTGGCATCTAAAAAAGAAGTCAGAAAAAAAATAAATTAAAAAAAAATAAAAAAGAAGTCAGGTGAACAGGACCCAGTGGAAGCTGAGGTGCCACAGGAGACGTCACGGTAGTGCAGAGCCACATAAATCACATTCGGGGCCTCCCAGGTAGTGGAGCAGTGGCCGGTGAGGCACTGCGTGGAATTAAAGTTTGATTTTTACAGTAGAAATAATGCTTTCAGACCATCTGGAAACCTTGATGATGACAATATGTAAAAAGTAATCAGATTTCATAACTCAGTCCTCCATGGCCTGTGAACAGGTCGAGAGACTCTAAAGGATAAAGAAAACAAATGATTTATGTTTTTTGTTTCATCATTTGAGGTTTACGTCTTCCCGTATCTTTCCGCCCCAATGAGAACTTGAATAACTTGAAGTTAGCGCAAAAAAAAAAAGAAAAATCTTTGAACAGGGCTAAGTGTTGTATTTAATGTCTATATATCTGTATAAAGAAGCCTGGAGCATAGAGGTTAAAAGAATTAAATCAACAGACATGCTAAACAAATAACATAACGCCAGGACAGAGGTCAGGTAAAAGTAATTTGTAAGGCTGTATCCTTTTTTGGTTGTAATGTAAATATGCCTCTAAATATCGTATCAGACAAAAACACTAATTTTTGAGAAATAAAAATAATGTATAAGAAAAAATCGTATTTATTTCACTCGATTTTATGTAAAATATTCATAGCACAGAACAAGAAAAAAAAATAAATCTTTCCTGGGGCTTTATTTATGAACCTTCATACGCTTATACTAATCTTATTTTTCATGCAATTATTCAATATAAAACCCAAGTAAATTGACAATACTGCACAAATGTAACCTACATAAAAGCAATATATACCAACAAACAGCTGTATCAAACTTTCCTTTTATAGAACTATACCAAGTAACTATCCCAAATAATACTCTGTATTGTTGATGGAAGTTTCTGAATACGTGATTTCATCATGTTGACCTCTGAGATTCCCCAAAATTCAATTACACAGTGAAAAAGTCCACTATCATGTTATCATAAGACAGTCATTGACTTAAATAATCAGAAGAGATCTAGCTTTAGATTTCTTCTTGATTAATGGGTGGACAGAAATAAAGACTTCTCCTAAAACTAAAAATCTTTCTGCCTTTTTTATAACTACCATTAAAAACTGTTTGTAATTTATCTAGTTAAAAATGCCAGACAATATTAAGCTCTTCTCAAAATGGGTAGATACGAGAAGCTCCATAATTTTTAATTTATACTCAATTTAAAAAAACATAAGTGGGGAGTTCCTGTCGTGGCTCAGGGATAATGGACCTAACTAGTATCCATGAGGAAGCAGGTTCAATACCTGGCCTCGCTCAGTGGGTTAGTGATCCAGCATTGCCATGAGCACTGGTGTAGGTGGCAGACATGGTTCAGATCCTGCGTTGTTGTGGCTGTGGTATAGGCAGGCAGCTGCAGCTTTGATTTGACCCCTAAATTGGGAACTTCCATATTCTGTGGGTGTGCCCCGCAAAAAAGACATAAAAAAACATAAATACTAATCAATTACTTTAACTGAATGCCAATTAAAGTATGGGCAGAGGTGGGGAATGAAAGGAAAGCAATATGAATTGTTCACCCAAATGCTGAATCTGCTGGTTAACCATTTCGATAATGAATATTACTACTAGGACTCTGACACAAGTCCATGAACTTGAGGGTCAGCACAACTGCTCCTGCTATTTGATCACGTAGGAAGAGGCAGTGGGATGCTCTGAGGAAGAGTGTGAAGTCTGGGACCACAGTGTCTAGGCCCGACCTCTGGCTTCTCCATTAATCAGCTGTGTTACCTTGGATAATTTAATCAATCTCTCTGTTCCTCAGTTTGCTTATTTGTAAAATGTGCATCATATCAATACCTTCCTTATGAACCTTTAAAAAAAAATCACTGATAAAGCACTGAGAACAATGCCTCACTCAATAGATATAATGATTATTTCTACCGCCTTGTCTCTCAGCTTGTATGTATTATGTATTCCTAATGAAATAGAAACTCTTTTATGTATAATATATATATTTTAAATGTTTGCACGCCCCTCAGCATAAAGCAGCATAATACAAACTCCTTAAATTGCATAAACACAGTATTATATTTTATGTGTCAATATGATTTTTACTTGTAGAAATAATATGAACATTGTGATAAAAATAGGATATCTAACTAATGACCTGTCACATGAATAAATATATTATTTATCTTTCTCTAAGCTAACTTTGTAGGGAAACACACCTCCAACAAACACACACACACACACAAACATTCTCTTAGCATCTTTGTTATGATGAAGAGAGAAAGAAGACTTTGGATTATAATTGATTCTGCTTTAATACTGTGATGATTCCATTTAATACCTGATACCTTAGTTCTGAGTGTAGTATATACACGAGCTACTAAATCTTAGTTCCATCTTTCAAAAAATACTAGATTGAGAATAATAGAAGCTATATATTTAAGACAATTTTATCTAGACATAGGTTGATTTGACTATGAAATTTATTCTGCGTATTTCAATTACTTTGTCATATCCAGTGTTTCTATATTCCTAATTCTTTGGTGGGGGGGACAAGCATCTGTGAATAACTAGACCTCAAACATTTCTGTTTTTCCCAACAGCCTTGATATTCTGCCTTCCTTTTTTCAGGCAAGAGGTTGCTATTTTAGAAAATTGATCAAAATACACTACATTTGAAGATCATTATTCCAAATCTCAGATGTCCTAGTCCCAGAAAAGGTCCTGAGCAACATCATTTGCCTTCCTGGTAAAAATTATTTCAACAGTAAGTTCCGGAGTTCCCACCGTGGCACAGCAGAAATGAATTTGACTAGGAACCATGAGGTTGTGGGTTTAATCCCTGGCCTCACTCAGTGGGTTAAGGAGCTGGCATTGCCGTGAGCTGTGGTGTAGATCAAAGATGTGGCTCAGATCCCACATTGCTGTGGCTGTGATGCAGGCCAGCAGCTGTAGCTCCAATTCGACCCCTAGCCTGGGAACTTCCATATGGCCCAGGTGCGACCCTAAAAGGTGAAACTAAAATAAAAAAAAAAAAAAAAAAAAAAAAAAAAAAAAAAAGTTCTTACTTACTAGGGAAAAATAACAGAATTCATCTGACAGTCATTGAATGGAAAGCCCAGAAAATATTCTCCCCTCAGAAATTTCCCCCATTTAAACAGAAATAGAATTATGAAATAGTTCAGAAAATTACAAAGGAACTCTTAGAAAATATAACTATTGAGAATTCTTTAAGGGAGAGCAAGGGTATTGCTGAGCTATTTATATCTTTACTATAAGATATAAATATTATAACATATAAAGTATTACTTACTTTAGAGGTGTTTGGTCAGTATGATCCTTGCCCAAAAAGTATAAACGTGAGGTAGAAACTGTTTCCAGAAAACTAAGAATGGAAGACTACATTTTATGAAAAAGATAACTTAGGATTACTTTTCCATACTTGCCAATTGTTTTTTTTAAATTTTGAAAGTAAATTTCCAGAGTTCTTTAATTAAGTAGTTTAGTGTGTGGGGGTGTTTGGTTTGTTTTCCAGACAGAAATATCTAAAGGTTAGAAATCACTGACAAAACTAAAGCGTCTCTGAAATTTTCATATAAGTCAAATAAAAAATATGATTCTATTTAGAAAAAAATCAATTGACAGATATATTTTGCAGAATACAAGTTTTACTTAAAGCAAAAATCCATATAGACAAATTCCTTTCCACTCTTTTTTCTTTGTAAATTTGATACATACTCCGGAAACCCTAGAGACACATTTTTTCCAATAGTACACACTAGTGTCTTAATTTTTAAGTAATGAATGAATAAAACGTGCAAATATATAGACAGTTAAATACTAATGATAGGAACTGATATTTCTCCCTAAGAGTACAAGTCTTTTCTCTAGATTCTTTTCTAAATCAGAACAAAATGCCATCTCTGTGATTCTCTTAAACATACGTTGCACTAAAAACCAGATGCCTAGATACTAAGAATACATTAGCAACTGAGAAATTTCTGAATTTTAAGGATGACACAGTAGAACATAGTCACAAAAAGGAGGGGGGGCACGGTAAGGGGGAAATAAATTGTTCTTGTTAAAATATGTTTAATCTCTTGTTTTAAATGGCGATTTTTTTAAATCTTAGGAAACAACAGAAACTCAGTCACTATATTATCACCTACGCAATCAAGAGAAAATAATTAGATTTTTGAACTAGTCATCAGGAGGAAAATACAAAAGGGGGCGGAGAGGAGTTTCTATTATCAAGTCCCACATGTACTCGTATTAATATCACAAA
The DNA here is from genome assembly GCA_004024745.2 of Catagonus wagneri. Taxonomy (NCBI): domain Eukaryota; kingdom Metazoa; phylum Chordata; class Mammalia; order Artiodactyla; family Tayassuidae; genus Catagonus; species Catagonus wagneri. The sequence continues at coordinate 5,534,291 of PVHT021183709.1, read as the reverse complement.
AAGTATGAGAAGGAAGACTTCCGAAATATAAGAGCTGTATGGTTTCAAATCCATGATTACAACCCAATTCACTATATTTTCTTACACTTTCAAAAATCTCTTTTGTATCCTTGGTCATCTGCCCAAAGTAAGGGGCCAGAGGAGGATTCTTATAATTCTCAGTGTATAATTCATTACTGTCCCTATAATTCACCCTATAAAATGTGAGAATTTACCTTTCCAGTCTTTTCCGGGACATGTTTAAACAGTCCTTCCCTCTTCCCTGGACCTCAGTACTTAAACGAGAAGGGTGTGATTTTCTACTGTCCTGGTTCTTCCTATGGCTTCTGTCTTCTCCTTTTTAATAATGTGTGATTTATCTGGGGGCGGGCGTGGCGGGGAGGGGGCCGCCTGGGGGACGGTACAGGTTCAAGGCTGTTTTCTCCCCGGTGCTCTACTGCCCTCTAGTGGTTCAGAGCCAAATTATTTAGAGGCTTCCGCCACCTGGAAAGCAAAAGACACCATTTTAAGCAGCCCTGAGAAACTGGGACTAACCTTGCGAAGGTACCACCGCGATTTTGTCTCATCAGGAGAAGACGTAATCTCCGTAATTAGCCAGGTTTCTTGTACTTTTGTCTGATACATTTAGCAGTTATTGGATGCCTTTATTACGTGGCTGATTCTTGACTATTTTCCCTCTGTCTCCCTTTCCTTCCTCTGTGCATCCTTTGTTCCCTTCCTTCCTTTCGTCTTTCCTGCAACAGTCAATTTCCTGAAAGAAGGACATGTGGAGAGCGGACGCTTAAAACCCATGAGTTACAAAACTGCTGGAGTCATTTCAAATGCTACCCCACAAAAAATGCAGCTTTAAACCTAGACATTAGTTTGGACAAAGTCTGAGAATGCAGTGCCCTGTATAAAATTTAAAGACCACGAGGTACCCCTCTGTAAGAAACTCACATATTTTTATGCCGACTGTTTCCACAGAGGGAAGACCAGAGGGTGAAGAACGCTCCATATTTTGCCAAAGAGAGACCCAGTGAATTATCACCATCCTTCCCTTTCATTCTCAAAATGAATTGGTTGATGTGATAAATTTTGTGGTTATCTGGTTAGCAAATTTCAAATATGACCACTTAAATGCCCAAAGGGCAAACATATTGCTTCCATTTTTATCTTCCTCTGGGCATTATGAGCAAGTAGCAAAAATACTAAGACAAAAAAAAAAGCAAAGCAGATTAGCAAACGGTCACCGATCATGGCCATTTGATTCATTTTTTTATTGTTCTAGAGTGAAATGTTCATTATCCAAGCACTCTGTTCTGTGAGGATAAGGGACATTTTAACAGTAACATGTGGAATCTGAAATATAGCACAGACTAACCTACCTACAGAACAGAAACAGACTCACAGACATAGAGAACATACTTGTGGTTGCCAAGGAGGAGGAGAGATGCATTGGGAGTCTGGGGTTAGTAGATGCAAGTTACTACATTTACATTGGATAAGCAATGACGTCCTACTGTATAGCACAGGGAACTATATCCAATATCTTGTGACAGAAGAAAATAGAAGATAGGATAAGATACATATGAGTGAATTATGCTGTACAGCAGAAATTGATGGAACATTGTAAATCAACTATACTTTGATTTAAAAAATTAAAAAGCTTCTCAGCCTGTTTCAAGCATTATATGGGAAAAGAATCTAAAAAAGAATGGGTATGCGTACATGAATAATGGCGTCACTTTGCTGCACACCAGAAACAACCATAACACTGTAAATCGACTTCAGTAAAAATTTAAGAAACAAGAAATATGCATGGATAATGTTCGTTTATATAAACAGGCAATATGGACTTCTGTCTTCACACCTTTCCTTGGAGCGGGTATGTGTGGAAAGGCGAGAATAAGCGGGGCAGGTGAGGGCTGGAGCAAATTAGGCTTTAGATGCTGCTTGTGTTTCTGTAACTGCCCAGTCAGTCTAGGGACGGTGGGCTTGGTATTTCCATGAGAGCGGGACCATTTCTCACTCAGGACTGTGTCAACTGCCCCTAAGGACTGAGTGCCCCCACGTAATGAGCATTTAGAACAACACCGGAAGAACAGGATCTGAATATTTTGCCTCTTGGAGGTTTCTGTGCATGGGGCAGTCCCTCAACAGTGTGGCCGCCGTGTCTCCAGGACTGAGAAGGCCACACCTGTATAAACTCTGAGCGGTTTACAAGAATCCACCTGCCCTGGGAACCAAAGAGCCACCGTGAGCCACAGGATCCCCTCTGATGGTCCCCACTCTGGGTGGTGTATGTGATCTTAACTTGTAGCTGCTGATGACGCTGGCTCTTTCTGGCCTCTGAGAGCCATTTGCTGGCACCTACTGTTAGAGCCCATGGCTCCAGCCAGGATTTACAAAATCCCCATCCACCCTGTCTGTTCATTCCCATTCTGGCTCTGCCTTTTCTCTCTAGCTTAGCGCTTCTTATCCCCACACGGATAACCAGAAACTTCTAGAATCCTCATACTTACTGTTTGAGCCAGCCAGGAAATGCTAAGAATGGGCTGCTTCTATTTAGGTCGCTGAACCCAATATCAACCAATAACATTCCTGTAGAGAAAATAAAGAATGATTTCTTTTACCTACAGAAAGGAAGGAAATCCCCATTTAGCACATCTTGCATTTTGCCTTGCAGATTTCTGTTGATAGGTATGTAGAGCAATGATGTTTGCTATTAGAAGGAGATTTAGTAGACAAGGAAAAGAAGAAAATGTAAATCAGAAGCCTAAAAACTGTAAGTTTATGATCCAAATTCACTTTGCTTTAAGACAATTAATCAGTTAGAACGGAAAGGTTTTGGAATATGAGTAGTTCAGGATTGTTTCCAAGTACCTTAACTCTTCATTATCTTCCAGGGACCAATGTCCGTGTGAGTAAGGAAAACAAGGACTGATGTTCTTGACAAATTAAACCTGACCGGGCTTGAAACCTTCAGATAGATAAATATGAACTCTGACAGCCACAAAGCTGGAGGAAATTAAATTGAGTTAGTGGAGGAGAAGTTCTTCATAAATCCAATAAATAAATTAATGGAAAGAATGGTGAGTGGGCCAAAACTGAGTATGTGTCAGCACTGATTTTTTTTTTAACCAAAAGAGACATAAATTTGTCTGAGATGTCTCTCAAGGTTTTCCTCTTAGCTGGTCAGCTCGTCATTAAGGAAAATTGTTCTTACACTAATTATATGCTTACCCCTGGAAAGGAATTTTTTTCTTTTTTTTTTGTCTTTTTGCCTTTATGTAGAGCCACACCCGCGGCGTATGGAGGTTCCCAGGCTGGGGGTCTAACAGGAGCTGTAGCCGCCGGCCTTCGCCGCAGCCACAGCAACACGGGATCCGAGCCGTATCTGCAACCTACACCACAGCTTACGGAAACCCCGGATCCTTAACCCACTGAGCGAGGCCGGGGGTCGAGCCCGCAACCTCATGGTTCCTAGTCAGATTCGTTTCCTCTGAGCCACGACAGGAACTCCAATAAAACTTTTGTTTGATGAATATATATCCACTTGCCTTTAAATATTTTTATATATATTTACCTTTCAAATAGGAAAGTAATAATACATACAGCAGGGAGCAAGCAAGTCAAGCAAAAATTATTTTCAAACATCTTGCTCTTTCTCTCAGTCTTGGTTTCTAGAGCTGAAGCTTCCACCCTGCAAACCTGATGGAAAGGACCAGAACCCTAACTCCACTACTTTGAGTCCTGAAGCAAAATCAGGTACCACCTATCTCCAGGATTCTTGTTATTTAAGAAAAAAAAAAAAAGATTTCCATTTTATTTGCTCTCAGGAGACTTCCCAGGGACTTGCAACCAAACCTTTATTTTTTTAATTCATTTTATTGAAGCATACTTGATTTACAATATTGCGTTAATCTCTGGTATATAACAAAGTGATCAGTCATTCACACATACACACACATATATATACATACTCTTTTTCATATTCTTTTTCATTATCTTTTGTGTATTATGGGATGTTGACTAGAGTTCCCTGTTCTCTACAGCAGGACTTTGCTGTTTATCCATCATCTGTATAAGAGTTTACCTCTGCTAATCCCAAACTCCCTCCCCTCCCCTCCCCCTTTGGCAATCCCGAATCTGTCCCCTCTGTCCGTGAGTCTTAATGACACCCAGCTTCAGGGTCGTTTAACAAGGTGACATAGAATCCCCCAACCAGCAGAGATTAACAGAAGAATTGGAAATCCAAGCTGTAATCAGTGAAGACAGCAGTTGGACACCAGAGCTGCCTGTGGGAGGAGATTCCGTCTTTGGGGTTGATTAACACAGTTTCACCTCCTCTACCGGAAGAGGAGAAAACAGGGGCAAAAAGAGCTGTGCGTGTGGGGTCTTTTCGGTGCCAGAGGAAAATATAAAGCTTAATTATCAGATCTGAGCCAAAGGTCAGTGTTTCTTCATGAGAAAGACTACGTCATGTGCTTGGCTGCAGAAGTGCCTCAGAACCTTCAAGGACCACGGGACAGATGTAAGCCATAGGAGCTAGGAATTCTGAGTCATAGCCTTTGGAAGTAATCAGTAATAGGAAGCATATTTAAATCCTACTAATTAGAGGTAAAAACAACTGGAAACGGTGGCATTGGAGTTAACGTGGTTTAGACAGTCTAAAAGTTTTATCAGTGACCAAGGGTCCATTGTGTCTGTTAGGTAAGAGCCATCATTTTGAGTAAAATGATCAGGTTTACATTGTCGTAAAGATCAGGTGGGAGTTTCCATTGTGGCCCAGCAGGTTAAGAACCCGACATAGTGTCCATGAGGATGGGGGTTCCACCAGTGGCCTTGTTCAGTGGGTTAAGGAGCTGGTATTTCCTTGAGCTGCAGTGTAGGTCACAGAAGCAGCTCAGATCTGGCGCTCCTGTGGCTGTGGTGTAGGCCTTCGGCTGCAAGTCTGATTCGATCCCTACCCTGGGAAGTTCCATATGCTTCAGGTGTGGCCCTAAAAAGAAAACATAAATAAATAAAAGTAAATAAATAAATGCCTGGTGACTGCTTGAATGGAGAGTAACTTGGGAGTGGGTGGGGTAGGGACAGACTAAGAGGCCCCAGTGTTATGTGCATTAAAGGGGCCTCAGTGGAGAGGAGAAGGGGATCTGTTGCACACCTGTGTGGAGTGGGCACTGATGGGTGGATGGGGCAGAGAAAGGGAAACAAAGAGTAAGCCCATGGGTTTAGATTCAGGAAGCTGATGGGTGGCCACGCCTCTCCCTGGGAGGAAAAGAACACAGGCACCCATTGCAGCGTGGGGGAGGAGAGACCCTGCTCAGCTTTGCTTACGAGATGATCCTGAGCCTCCGGGTGTTTACCCTGAGCTCCTCTGAGCCATCAGTGAGGTGCCTGGGCAGCTATGGACTCGTGGTCCCGTTGCAGAGACGGCTGGAGCGTCTCGTGTTTCCCTATTCCGATGATCCGACAACCCTGAATCTGCCTCTGTTACATTCCCTTCAGTGAGCTCCCTCCAACCCCTCTGTTCTTCCTCTGTTCTGTGAAACCTGGTTCCTTAAGGTTTATTTTGTCCTGTGGTCTACTCAATACCTTACAGCTGAGTTTCTTCTTTCCACACTGTCTGTTGACACATTCTGAAAATTCTTGCTTTACTTTCCACTTCTAAATTATTTTATTTATTACACGCACCCCTGTGTTCATAGCTGCACAATTCACAAGAACCAAGATATGGAAACAACCAAAAGGCACACTAGTAGAAGAATGGATTAAGAAGATGTGGTACATATACACAATGGAATATTACTCAGTCATAAAAAATAATGAAATAATGGTGTTTGAGGCAACACGGATGCAACTGGAGATTCTCATACTAAATGAAGTTAGAAAGAGAAAGACAAATACCATCTGGCAACACTTATATGTGGAATCTAATATATAACACAAAAGAACCTATCTATGGAACAGAAACAAGAAGAGACTTGAAAATTCTCATTTTAATTCTCTGAATGTGAGCTTGATGGGTGATAGCACCCCATGTAAATAACCCATACTGAACGGAGAACTTGTAAAAGGCAACCTCATTGGTAGTGGCCTTTGTTTTAAGACCTCATCTCTTGTTCAATCACATGGACTCGAAGTAGCAGCATTAGATGGCAGAGCACATAGTAACCATAGTAACCAGCCACCAGCTGCTTCCTTACTTGAAGATATAAGAACTGCATATACAAATCTCTAAGATCATTGGTATAATTACATCTCATCGCCCAGCTCAAAGGACACTTCCGTTTGCCCTCATATTCCTGAGAAAAAAATCACTTTCCCCTCTCTCTCTGTCTTTCTCATCTACATACCAATAACATTTGATTTGCCATTTAGGCCATAGAATACTGTAATGAAACTAATTTAGTCTCTGCTTCTCTGAAGCCACAAGGCAATTGATTTCCACTTTTTTAATGAGATGCCAGTCACCAGCCTCCAGAATGGGTCACGGACATCAGGGAGCTAGATTCCCCAAGAGAAGTCAAGTGAGTTTTAAATACCTCACAGGCCCCCAGTGCACATTACCAGTTCCTAATGGTATTAAGTAAAGTAAAAACTTCCCTGCTCTTTCCTCTGTCTCTCCTCCCATCACGGTCAGACTCTGGAGGGGTTAGAAGTGACAGTGTGTGTGTATGCGTGTGTGTGACTGTGTTTGTCTACATGTGTACATGAGCTTGGGGGGGTGACAGGGAATTGAAAATAGAGCATCAAATAAGCCTCTACGGCCTCTTTCTCACTAACCTGTAATAGAGGAATCATTTTAACTTTTATTAAATTTCAAAACTTTGATTATTATTCTGGGCATATTAATTACTCATCAAGGAATTTTTATGAATGAAAATAACTGGGGAAATGTAGCAACTTGCTTTAATTTTCATCTGGTGGAAAGCAACATGGATCCCATAGAAGGAATTTAAGGGAAGACAAAAATAAAGTTGTTTTATGATAACACCCCATGAGTTCTATTTGTGCAGTACAACGCTTACATCTGTGTTAGCCCTGATTGCATTCTGCCTTGAGTTAGTATGTTCCTCTGTGACCCTGACTCTATTTTAAACTCCAGGAGAGCATAAGCTTACTATCATGCTTCTTATATGAAACTGTCAGAATAGAGTTCTCCACACGCCCACGCCTCTATATGTATCTCCCCATCTAATTTCAGCTGGGTGTATCCAACCCCCTCTTTTGTTTCTGTTTTTAAGTTTTGTTGAAGTACAGTTGATTTGCAATATTGTGATAATTTCTTCTGTACCACAAAGTGATTTGCTTATACATATGCCCATATACATTCCAGATTCTTTTCTCATATAGATTATTACAGAATATTGGGTAGAGTTCCCGGTGCTATACAGCAGGTCCTGTTGACCGTCCATTCCATATGTAATACTCCTTGGGAATGCTAAATCCTACACTCACACTAGATCCCACGCGAGATCCTAGACCTCTCACTGACTCAAAGATGTGGCTTCCACAATTTTCCTCTCTTCCTTCTTCTTCTAGATTATTTTCATCAGTATAAACCATGCCTTTACATCTTCCTTCTTTTTTTCTTTTTTTTATTTATTTATTTTTTTATTTTTACAGCTGCTCCTGAGGCATACAGAAGTTCCTGGGCTAGGGGTCAAATTGGAGTTGCAGCTGTAGGCCTGTGCCACAAGCTCAGCAATACCGGATCTAAGCCACATCTGCAACCTGCACTGCATCTGCAACCTATGCCACAATGTCAGATCCTTAACCTGCTGAGAGAGGCCAGGGATCAAACCCACATCCTCACAGACACTGTGTCATGTTCTTAACCCTCTTAGCCACAACAGGAATACCTACTTAATTCCTCTTGTTCTCTCTTGAACCCATGCCAATAAAGACTTCTACTCTCCATCAAAGTTACTCTTAAAGATGGTTCCAAAGAGTTTCCCAGTGCTGAATCCAGAGACTGACGCTGAGTCTGCATTGAAGATCCATGGAAAGTCCTTGGCAGGTTGATGATGCCACCTTACTCCCTGGATATCATCCTGGTTTCCCTCCTCCATCACTGATTTCTCCATCACAGTCTCTTCCACAATGTTCTCTACCTCCCCAAACATTTAACATTGGAAAGGTGTCCATCAAAGAAAAAGAGAAAAAGATGCTTCTTCCACTGGTGACAGCATCCAGTCTTAAATATTACATAAATATGAAATTCCTGAATAGTTCTAGCTCAGACCTCTCTCCTCAACCCCAGGCTCGCACATCCAACTGCCTACCCTGTGTGCCACTGGGAAGTCTAATCACCACCCCAGCAGGTTCAAAGCCAAATTCCTAGGCTTTATCCTACAGCTGGTACAGTCATCTCTTCTTCATTACTCTTTTTTTTTTTTCTCTCTTAATGGATTTTATTTCAATTATGGTGTGCAAAAATCATCACAAGTCAATTTTACAGATTTTGTATCCCAAACCCCCAGTGCATCCCCCCACCCCCTCAGATTGTCTTATTTGAAAAACCAAGGTTTTCCAAAGTCTGTGAGTCATTGTCTGTTCTGTAGGAAGGTTCATTGTGTCTTTTTAGTTTCCACATGTAAGCGGTATCATTGGGAAACACCTCCTTACAGTTGCTCAGACCCTAAAGCCTGAAGTTACTCCTAATTCCCCCTTTTACCCTCCTATATATTTCATTAGAAAAACCTGTAAAATGAGTCTTCATCTGTTACAAACTCTGCCCATATCTCACCACCTTCACCCCTACGGGAAGTCACTGTCAACTGCATAAATAACCCTCTTCTGCTCCTTAACTTCTTCTTCTTCGGGTTTTTGTTTTGTTTTGTTTTTAATGAAGCAATCAGAAGAAAACACCCACAAGCTCCCACTTTATTTTTCTTATTGAAATTCATCATGGTATGTCAGTCCTGTGCTTCAAACCACCAGGAACTGTCCTCATCGTCCACAATGAAAGTTAAAGTACTTGGCATCTAGAGGAGGTAAAGAATCTACTCTCCCCTTTTCTCTCTTTTTTTTTTCTCTCTTAATGGATTTTATTTCAATTATAGGTGTGCATAAATCATCACAAGTCAATTTTACAGATTTTGTATCCCAAACCCCCAGTGCATCCCCCCACCCCCCCAGATTGTCTTATTTGAAAAACCAAGGTTTTCCAAAGTCTGTGAGTCATTGTCTGTTCTGTAAGAAGGTTCATTGTGTCTTTTAGT
>PVHT021183709.1:5485776-5524979 GCA_004024745.2 Catagonus wagneri | reverse complement strand
GGTTAGGGAAGATATGGTACATACACACAATGGGATGTTCCCCTTTTCTCTTTGACATCACTCTTGTTATGCATTTTCTCTCCAGCTCTGCTGTGTCCGTGTTGGCCACTTTGCTGAATCATGAATTTGGGGCATGCTCTTGCCCCAGGGCTTCAGCACGTGCTGTCCGCTCTGCCTGCGATGGTCTTCCTTCAGGCATCCTCAGAGCTGGTTCCTTCACCGCTTAGGATTTTCATCCTATGTCACTTTGTCAGGGAAGCCTTGCTTCTTGACTCTATTTGGATTACAAATTTCACTCTGGGCTCCTCTGCTCTCCTTGCCTGCTTCCTTTTCCTCTGTAGCACTTATCACCATGTAGCATGGTGCATTTACCCTTCTTGCTTATTGTCTGCCTCTCCACTATAACGTGAGCTGTGTGAGAGCAGTGATTAAATTATAGCCCGGGTACCCAGGAAAAAGTCAAGCATATGCTATGCACTCAAAAAGAAAGAGAGAGAGAGAGAAAGAAAACTGAAAAGGCAATCTATGCATTCCCTTATACCTACCCACTTTCCATACACATACCCACAGTTGTGCAAACAGACTTGTCCTAGCAGAGTATTTAAAACTTAACAGGTATTTAATAAGTGATGCTGATGCATGCATTAAAGATAACTACATACTAGAGATGATATATAGTATGTATTTCATTCATTGACTGCATATTGACAGCATGAACAAGAGAGCAGGTCGGAACCCAAGAACAACTGCCATTTCCTGAGGTTTGTACCTCTCAGAAAGTACTGAAAATGGAGGTGGGGGGCACATATCTTTCAAAATAATAAATTACATAGCATAAACAATGAATTAAGTAGAATCACAGATCATATTTATCTTTATTTCAACTTTGTCTATTTCAGTAAACTTTTTAAAAATTCTTAAGGGAGTTTAGTCAATACTGCACCTTACGGCAGGGACAAAACTATGAAAATATTTACTACAAATAATCCTTTTGGGGGCTTGGAAAGTACTCCTCGGCAGTAGATAAAATTTTTACTATGTTTTCAAAGGAGATTTAACTTTTTCATAAATCTATTGCAATCAATGCAATAAAAATATCAAGAGGGAGAGAATGACTAGTTATCCAGTAAACTGAAGTTAGGAAGTGGTAAGTGAAAGGAATTCATGTGCTCAAAATACCACGTTTTGTTGATCCCCAGAGTCTTAGTGCATTTTTACCCTGGAGAAGTATAGGTCTTTTATTCTCATCTTCCTTAGGATTTTTTTTCTTTAGGTTCCACTCTCTGCTACTGCTTTAATCTATACAACATGTAAATCTATTTACGTATTTAAGTCACCTTCCCCCATGCTACATTTTTTATGGTAACAGATGCCTATTGAAGACTCAAAACTGAGTAGGAAAAACGGAAAATAAGACTGAAACTATTCACATTACATGGTTTTATTCTAATAGGCATATTGTCGGGGAGATGACTGGAAATTCTGTAGGAAAGATAACATTTCAACAGTCTTTGTACACTCTTTCGTACGATATCATCATTAATCAAGCAGAAAGTTTCTTCTCTACAGTCATAGGAGAAAAATAACTTACAGCAGTCAACCAGAGTCAACCCTTTGTTCATTTGTTCACTTTAATTAATACCTGAAAGCTCTGTGGTTGACATGCTCTGGTGATCACAGCTTATTTTCAGGTGTTTCTTATTTGATCCTCATAGCCACCTATTTGCAAGAGACACTCTCCTGTGTTAACAAGTGAGAAAAGAGACCCTGAGAGGTTAGGGAGTTGACTGAAACTACACAATCAATCAACAGAATTGTTGATACACAAACTTGTGTATTCTGATGCTAAAACGACTGTTTTCCCCACTATACTTGTTTGGCATTTTCAATATGGTAAACATGATGTTAAAGATGAACAGTCACAGGAATTCCCTTCGTGGCTCAGTGGTTAATGAATCCGACTAAGAACCATGAGGTTGCGGGTTCGATCCCTGGCCTTGCTCAGTGGGTTAAGGATCCCGCGTTGCCGTGAGCTGTGGTGTAGGTCGCAGACGCGGCTCGGATCCCGCGTTGCTGTGGCTGTGGCGAAGGCCGGCGGCTACAGCTCCTGTTAAACCCCTAGCCTGGGAACCTCCATATGCCGTGGGTGCGGCTCTACATAAAGGCAAAAAGACAAAAAAAAAAAAAAAGATGAACAGTCACAGTCCCTACACTCCAATAATTTATGATGGGTAGAATTTTTTAATTCTTAAAAGACTATAACTTTACAAAAATCATAGGCAATATGAGGTTGAATAATGTAGAAATCTAAAAATCTTCATAGTTAGAATAAATAATGCAAGACTATTATGATTAGCATATGGAAAACTTCTTTACCATATAAATGTAATTTAAAATTCAGCAAGAAGCAAAGTAACCTTCTTAAGCATAAGGAAATCTGCCCTTGAAAATCATTAGGAGAAGAATATAGAAAGAACTCTTCCTTGAAAAAACAGTGACATTCACATCCTTGAGTCAAAAGCTTCCTGTGAGGTTTAGAGGAATCTAATCTTTCACAGCTCCAAGTGTTTCGCTGACTCACAGTGGCTTCCTCCTGCAAACGCGAGGGCACTTGAGCACCTACCCTGTGTGAAATAAAGAGATGTCAAGGCTCCATTCAACAGCTCAAGTCAATTTCATATCAAGTTGTTCTCTTTTATTGAAGTAGAGTCATTTACAATGTTGTGTTAGTTGCAAGTGTACTGCACAGTGATTCTGAATATTATGTATATATATACATACATATACACATTATATATATTTTTTTCAGATTCTCTTTTCCCTTGTAGGTTATTACAAAATACTGAAAATAGTTCCTGTGCTATACAGTAGGTGCTTGTTCATTATCTGGTTTCTATAAAGTAGTGCATGGCCATTAATCCCAAACTTCCCCTACTTTTCCCCTTTGGTAAACATAAGTTTGTTTTCTAGCCTGTGGGTCTATTTCTGTTTTGTATATAAGTTCATTTGTATCATTTTTCTTTAGATTCCACATATAAGTAATATCATATGAAATTTTTTTCCTTTGGCTCATTGACTTCCTATGATAATCCCTCAGTCCATCCAAATGGCATTCTATCTTTCTTTTTTATGGATAAATAGTATTCCATTGTATATATACCACATCTTCTGTATCCATTCTGTAGCTGCTGCCCTACACCACATCCATAGCAACGCCAGATCCAAGCCACATCTGTGACCTACACCACAACTCACAGCAACGCTGGATCCTTAACCTACTGAGTGAGACCGGGGATCAAACCTGTGTGCTCATGGATCCTAGTCAAATTTGTTTCCATTGAGCCACGATGGGAAACTCCTGTATCCATTCTTTAGTTGATGGACATTTATGTTGCTTCCCTGTCTTGGCTATTGTGAATAATGTTGCAGTGAACATAGGGTGCATGTATCTTTTTGAATTATGGTTCTCTCCAGATGTATTCCTAGGAGTGGGACTGAAGGATCATATGGTAGCTCTACTTTTTAATTTACTAAGGAAGCTTCATACTGTTTTCCATAGTGGCTGCACCGATTTACATTCCCCACAGCAGTACAAGAGGGTTCTTTTTTTCTCCACACCCTCTCTAGCATGTATTATTTGTACATTTTTTTTTTTTTGATGATGGCCATTCTGAGCAGTTCAAGATGATGCCTCATTGAAATCTGAACATTCTCTAACACCATACACAAAAGTAAACCCAAAATGGTTTAAAGACCCAAAGGTAAGACTGGATATTGTAAAACTCTCAGAGGAAAACATAGGCAGAACACACTTTGATATAAATTGCAGCAGGATCTTTTGGGATCCATCTTCTAGAATAATGGAAATAAAAACAAAAATAAACAGAAGGGGCCTAAATAAACTTAAAATCTTTTGCACAGCAAAGGAAACAATAAACAGAATGAAGAGACAACTTAGAGACTGGGAAAAAATATTTGCAAATAATGCAGCTGACAAGAGATTAAGCTCCAAAATATACAAACAGCTCATACAGCCCAATGTAAAAATAAATAAATAAATAAATAAATAAGAATTCAAGAAAGGGGAAGAAAACCTAAGTAGACCTTTCTCCAAAGACATACAGAGGGCCAACATGCCTATGCAAAGATGCTCAATACCTTTAATTATATCGTCATTCTCTCGCCCTGAGTCCGGCTCTGACCTCCCATCTCTTGAATAACAAGGAGGAACTGTCCTTATTCATCACCTGTTTATATATGTAATTCAAAGAATCGGGCCCTTAGCTTATTTTCATGCTCTGTAGGACTTCAGATGAGGCTTCATTCATCCTCCAGAAACTCAAGTCTGATCTCTGAAGGCCAGCTGACCACTGGGATCCCATTCTCAGCTATCTCTCTTTCTGAAACTACTCCCTACATGTTTTTGTCTATAAAGACAGACAACGGCCTAAGGAAAGCTTGAAGGACTTTGACACACAGTGGTGCTCGGTATCTACTGAAAACTCCTGATCTCTGCCATCAACGCAACTTAGAATCCAATAAAGATAAAATATAAAACTAAGCATTACAGATGCTGTAAGGAAAAGAACAGAGTGTAAAACTGGCACAAATATATATGCACTTTTTGCTGGCAGCATCAGAGAACACTTCTTGGAGGACATGAGAAGCGTATATAAGGTTAAATGAAGAGGAGGAATAGCTTTTTCTTAAAACAGTGGGAAGCCAGATGCATGTTTTTAAGAACAAGCGGAGTTATTTACATGAGGAAAGTGTTTATATTGAAGAATGAAGAAGATAAGCCTGGAAATTTGGGTAGATTATGGATGGGTTGGAAAATTAATTTGGGAGGGCATTTGAATACATCTGTAGCTTTTTGAGCAGGCAGGTGACACAGTCAGAGTGATATCTTAGACCTGTCTTTGGTGGTGGTAACTTAGGTATACTAGTTGGAGAAAAGAACTTGAGGGACGAAAACTAGTTAGCCAGCAGCTAATTTAATTATCCCAGCAGTAAGTGATTAGTGGTGAACTAAGACCATGACAATGGGATAAAAAGAGAGGAAATGAGAATTTGGGGAATCACGTAGAATCAACTCTCATTTCTCCCTACAGTTCTATAAAAATTCGGTGCAAGGAGTTTTAAAATAGATGAATTACAAAGGAAATAAGGACTACAAAATTGAGATGCCAAAAAAAAAAAAAAAAGAGAATGACGTAAAGCTTAAGATGAAGACTAGAAGAAGAAGAAAGTTTGTGTCTCCAAGACTGGGGAATCAATATGCTTGTGAATTCACGTTCTGAAATCCAGGAGGATCCATGAGGTGGAGGCATTAGGCTCCCTGAAGGCTGGGGTGTAGACCAGACAGACCACAGAAAGATTAGTTGAATCTTTCCATAAGAAGCATTTAGAACTTTTCATTCCCTCTAAATTTATTTATTTATTTATTTTTGTCTTCTTATCTAGGGCCACACCCGCGGCATATGGAGGTTCCCAGGCTAGGGGTCTAACAGGAGCTGTAGCCAACGGCCTTCGCCACAGCCACAGCAGCGCGGGATCCGAGCCACGTCTGCAACCTACACCACAGCTCACAGCAACGCCGGATCCTTAACCCACTGAGCGAGGCCAGGGATCAAACCCGCAGCCTCATGATTCCTAGTCAGATTCGTTAACCACTGAGCCACGACGCAAACTCCCATTCCCTCTAAATTTAAACAAGAAAAGTCAGATCCCAACTTTGTCCCAAACTAAGAGAAAACGGAAGTTAATTCTTTAGAGAGACTTGGACCCAGAGGCAGACACAGTCAGGGGATAGAGATCACACAGAAGTCAAAGAGAATTCCAGCAAAGTCCACACACTGAACAGTGAGACCCCTATAATACTTTCCCACTTTCCAGGACTTTAGCAAACAGGCCTCCCTCACAGGCGGAATGCTAAGACGTTCATGTCTTTGAAACCTCAGTGGTCCCAGCGAAAAAACAGTTGACAGCGGGAAAGAGGAAGTGTCAGTAAAAACAACTGGATTCCTAATTACCGTACAGGAAAGTCCACCAGTCAATAAGACCTCACATTGCACACAAAGCTTCTAATCCATTTTGAGGGCCCTACTCTTGTATATCAAATAACAGGCAAGGATCAGGAAAGCCATGCCACTAATCAGAAATGCAGAGGATAAAGAGAATAAGCAATGTGGGAAAACTGGAGGAAAAAGAAGAAAGCATTTGAAAAACCCTAAAAGAGCTTCAGACCGATAAATGTGTACATACCTATAAAATGAGGATAGTGAGAATTTTATGTTAAAATAGGAGAGAGGCACTCAAATAATAAAACTCTTATAAATTAAAAATACAGTAGCTACAGCTCTGATTAGACCCCTAGCCTGGGAACCTCCATATGCCACAGGTGGGCCCCTAAAATGACAAAAGACAAAAAAAAAAAAAAAATACAGTAGCAGTAATGAAATTAAATAGAAAGCTTTAAATATAAAGAAGAAGGACATTTCCAGAAGGTATAACCCAAAGGCAAAATGGGAAATAGATAAGAATAGATAAAAATGTAGCGGTTTAATCCTAAAATCTAAATAATAAAGTCCCAGGAAGAGACGAAGAAGAAATTATGGGGGAAAAGGCAATTTTACAAGAAATAAGAAAACACCCAGGATTTCAACGTCTGGATTTGTAGATTACAAGGGCCGACTGATATTTACCAAAAGAAAGATTTTAACAACAAAGTCAGTACAGTAAAACTTCAGGGAAGTGAGCTACAGAGGAAAACAGACAATCAGCATGGCAGCAGGCTTCTCAACAGAAACTCTGACGCTGAAAGAAGGATCCACACCTTCAATATTTTGTGAAAAAATGATTTTCAAGCTAGATTGGGAACCCAGACAAACTTTCAGCCAAATCAGAAAGATAAAATAAAAGCTTTTTAATTTCAGTAAGTTCTTTGCAAAAATTATCTCCCCTACACTTCTCAAGACACTACGGGAAGATGAACTTCGTTAAAATGAAAGAATAGGAGTTCCCTGATGATGCAGTGGGTTCAGGACCTGGCGTTGTCACTGCTGTGGTGCAGGTTTGATCCCTGGCCCCGGGAAATTCTGCATGTCATGGGTGGGGCCAGATAAATAAATATGGAATAAAATAAAGTCAAATGGAAGCATCACCAAGAAGCAGGAAACATGGAATTCTGATGGTAGATCTACCAGATAAGAGAAGCTTACATGACTCCCACAGCGAGTGTGAGGGGAAGCCCAGAAGAAGGGCCAGGCAGTAGCTTCAGATCAGAGCTGTACACAGGGGTGCAGGGGGGAGGTCCCCAAAACTAAAGCTAAACACAAATTACCTGATATGTCCAATGGCTTGAGGAGGAGTTACTCTTCTCTCCAGGCGTCTGTAGATAAACCGGGCAACAGGTACTTAGAAAATGTACACAAAAATACAACCATTCCTAATTCTCCAGAAAACCAAAAGTTCACCAGGAGGAAGGCGTAATCACAGTGCACGCACGTGACTCAGGTGTGAACGACACGGATCTAAATGCAATGATGAAAATACTGAGTAACCAAAAACTAAATAATCATGTTATCAGAAAGAGATGAGACGGGAGGAAGGTTAACATTTTAGGGAAATAAATTCTTATCTTCCAAGGGAAGTTGTAAAGTTATATATATATATTTTTTCTTTTTAAGGCCACACTTGGGGCATGTGGAAGTTCACAAACCAGGGGTCAAGCCAGAGCTGGAACTGCAGTCTACACCACGCAGTCACTGCACCACCAGATCCGAGCCACACCTGCAAGCTATGCTGCAGCTTGCGACAATGTCGGATCCTTAACCCACTGACTGAGGTCAGGGATCGAATCCACATTCTCACAGACATTTTTTACTTATTTGTCTATTCTTTTGCTTAATGAATTTTATTTCAATTATAGGTGTACAAAAGTCATCACGAGTCAATTTGATAGCATTTGCATTGCGTCAAGAGTTCTTAGCCCACTGAGCCACAATGGAACTCCAAGAGTTATTAACTTTAAAAGGTGAAAAATCAGAAAATAATAGTATATGCCTGTGTTTTAGAGACACAACAGGTAACATATTCAAAACTCTATCTTGGGACAGAATTCAAGGATGAAAAAGAAATGTAGATACGATCGACTGTGTTTTGCTGTATGCCTTGTAGAACTCCTCGGCATTGTTTCGTGTGATTAATTTTTTTAAAGACGTTATGCAAAGAATGTTATGGATGTTACTGCAAAGAAAAATCGGTGGGTGAATGGAATAAAACAGAGCGACTAGACACTGGAGCAGAGAATGAGAAATTTTAAAATGACACTATGATTTCATGCCTGCATGATTGAAGAGAATTGTAGAGTAATAGAGAGGAGAACTTAAATTAGCAGGAGAATGAGGCATTCAGTGCTGTAAGAAGTATACTGGACTGACCGGCAGGCAGACAACATGATTTCTAATTCTCATTCCATCCCCAAATACTCTGCGAGCTTGGTCACATAAATTTACTTCTAACACTCGCTTTCTCTAGGTCCATCCATGTTGCTGCAAACGGCACCATTTCATTCTTTTTTATGGCTAATATTCCACCGTGTGTGTGTATATACATATATATGTACATATATATATATATATATATATCACATCATCTTTATCATGTTAAGTGAAACGATTCAGAAATAGAAAGACAAATATCACATGATACTACTTACATGTGGAATATAAAAAAATGATACAGGAGTTCCCACTGTGGCTCACTGGGTTAAGGACCCAGCATGGTCTCTGTGAGGATGCAGTTTGATCCCTGGCCTCGCTCAGTGGAGTAAGGATCCAGTGTTGCCGCAAGCTGTGGCATAGGCCATAGCTGAAGCTACAATTCGACCCCTAGCCTGGAAACTTCCATCTGCCACCAGTGTGGCTATAAAAAAAAATGAATAAATAAAATAAAAAGAAATTTAAAAAAATGATATCACAGACATAGACAGAAAACAAACCTATGGTTACCAAAGGGGAAAGGAGTTGGGGAAGGATAAATAAGGAGTTCAGGATTAACATATACACATCACCATATATAAAACAGACCTAGTGTGTAGCACACTGAACTGTACTCAATATCTTGTAGTAACTTAAAATGGAAAAGAATCTGAAAAAGAATAGATTGTGTGTGTGTGTGTGTGTGTGTGTGTGAATCACTGGATCACTTTGTTGTATACCTGAAACTTCAGTTCTAGGAGTTCCTGTCGTGGCTCAGTGGTTAACAAATCCCGCTAGGAACCATGAGGTTGAGGGTTCGATCCCTGGCCTCGCTCAGTGGGTTAAGGATCCGGCGTTGCCGTGAGCTGTGGTGTAGGTTGCAGACGCGGCTCGGATCCTGTGTTGCTGTGAAGGCCAGAAGCTGTAGCTCCTATTAGACCCCTAGCCTGGGAACCTCCATATGCCACGGGTGTGGCCTGAAAAAGCAAAAACAGAAAAAGAAAAAGAAACTTCAATTCTAAAAAAGAAAGACAAGAAAAAGAAATTCACTTTATCTGAAAACTGAGGGAGTTAAATTCAACGATCTCTAACATCCTCCCAATTTGTCTGAGAGGAGCTTAATTTCACACTCATGTCGGAGTCGTCAGTGGAATAAACAAGTTTGCTAAAGACGACTGTGAATGCAGAATGGGAATTAAGAAGGCAGCGAGGCACAGAGAAAAGGGAACACTTCTACACTGTTGGTGGAAATGTAAATTGGTACAACCTCTACGGCAAACAGTATGGAGGCTCCTCAAAAAACTAAATCATCTAGCATTTCCCACTCATGGACATATACACAGAGGAAACCATAACTTGCAAAGATATGTTTACCGCAATGTTCACTGCAGGTCTATTTACAATAGACAAGGAGTTCCTGCTGTGGTGCGGCGGGTTAAGGATCCAGCTTTTCTCTGTGGTGATGTGGTTTTGATCCCTGGCCCCAGCACAAGCAACTTAAATGTCCATCAACAGAGGAATGGATAAAGAAGATGTGGTACATGTATACAATGGAATAGTACTCAGCCATAAAAATGAATGAAATAGTGTCCTTTGCAGCAACATGGATGGACTTAGAGATTATCGTACTAAATGAATTGTCAGAGAAAGACAAAGAATATATGATATCAATTACAAGTAGAATTTAAAAATAGTGCAAGTGAACTTATTTACAAAACAGAAAAGACCCACAGACTTTGAAAACAATCTTATGGTTACCAAAGGGAAAGGTATGGGGAGAGATAAATTGGAGGTTTGGGAATAGCAAAGTCATACTTTTGCATATGGAATAAAGGATCAGTGGGGACCTGATGTATAGCATATGGAATTTAATCAATGTTCTGTTATAATGAGCATGTGTCTATGTATATGGCTGAATCACTCTGCTCGACAGCAGAAATTTACATAATATTATAAATCATTATACTTCAATAAAATTAATTTAAAAAAAAAAGGCAGCCAGGGTTGGAGAGGCAGTTATGCAGAGATCATTAAGGCCTGACAGACCAAGAGGAGAGAGACGGAAACGGAAAGACAGAGGCCAAACGAGGAAATGCCCACCCCAAGTGAAAAAGAAAAGGTGTAGCATATAGTCACAGATGAGTATTTCCAAGAGGGAAAACTAGGATAGTCAATGTATGAGTTTCTAAGACTCGAACAACTTGCTTCTGGTCATCCACTTTAGAATTTTATGAAGAGTTTGGCGGTGTTATAAATTCAATAATAACTTTTGAATGTAAGTAGAAAAATTATTATAGTAGAACAAAATAAAAGTTCTAGAATTCACCAAAGATGAGCTTTTTGTCCTCCCTTTTTCATTTAATCGTGGTAGGCATCCAAGTACAGATGTCACCATTCGGGAGCATTCGTGTGGATAAAGATGTGCCTTTGATTTTTCACTTTTGGCAATGTGACAATGATGGAAATCTTCTCTGAAGCCATGAATTTTTCATAATAGCCAGGTGGCTAGTCCCCCAGGACTTTAAATCTGTACAGCTCAGCTGTGATCCAAGAAAGGTGAAACAGAAATATTTGACAATATTTCACCAAGCCTGCTCATGCACGCACATGCCACTTCTTTTAATTTATTTTTCATGTGTATTATTCATTCATACAGAAAAAACAAATCAGCACACCTGTAAACATACAAATTCACTTTTCACTTACAAGTGGTAAAATCCCTTTTTAACTTTTATTGCTCTTCATTTTTATATGCTAATTACTTTATTTTATACTTTTGATACTTTATTCTATATGATTGAGAGAGTCATGCAATTATACAGTTTGTATACTTTCAATTTCATTTACTTATATATTTTTAAGTGATTTTTACTTTTTTTGTGAAAGGTGGTTTACAGTGTTCTGTCAATTTTCTACTGTACAGCAAGGTGACCCAGTCACACATACATGTATACATTCTTTTTATCACATTATTATGTTCCATCATAAGCGACTAGATATAGTTCCCAGTGCTACACAGCAGGATCTCATTGCTTACCCATCAGTTTTAAATGTAATGTGATCACACAATTTTTTACATATATATATGTATAAATACACATATACATACATATATAGAGACATATACACATATACAGGTATGTACATATGTATACACACACTTCTACACGAATTTATAAATTTGACCATATAATATATTTTTTTCTGTCTTTTTTTGCCTTTATCTAGAGTCGCACCCGCGGCATATGGAGGTTCCCAGGCTAGGGGTCTAACAGGAGCTGTAGCCAACGGCCTTCGCCACAGCCACAGCAACGCGGGATCCGAGCCGCGTCTGCAACCTACACCACAGCTCACGGCAACGCCGGATCCTCAACCCACTGAGCAAGGCCAGGGATCGAACCCGCAACCTCACGGTTCCTAGTCGGATTCGTTAACCACTGAGCCACGACGGGAACTCCCATATAATATATTCTTAATTCTTAATTTCATGCTATTATTTCTATTAAAGTTACTAATACCTTTGTAAAAATGTTTGAGTTTATTTTGGTTTATTTTTTCAGTTAGTTTCTTAAGTATTAATTGTATCTAACTTGGCATTACTTGTCGTAAGATGTGAAAATTTTATGACTGCATTAACCCCTACCCTCCCATAGTATGACAATTTACATTTTCACTGCTATGATTTTAATAACTTGGAATATAGCTTCCCTGTCAAACAATTTTGTCAGTCATGGTGAGTAACCCAGACAATTTATTCTGTAAAACCGCTGGGATTAACCTTAAGGCAATGTTGATGTTTTACCTGGACATTGAAAACCTTAAAACATTGGCTGCCCGTACATATTTAGTTCCACACAATAATTAGAACATTAATTAGATTTAAAGAACATAGGCAAACAGAAAAAAAGTGCCATATTTGTCACTAGAGGGCAGCAAAGATCGGAGAAAAAGGTATGAATTCAAATGCTGATTCCTAACGCAGGGTAACAAAACTGAAAATTCTGGAAATACCGATGCTTTCCCCAAATGTTTCTGTGAGCCATAAAGTCTAGGCTTTTACATTATCTTGAAATAAAAAGTTGCCCCATCATGCCATCTTTGGGAAGGTTAACTGACACTTTAATTTGTCAGAGAATAATGAGTATTCTCAGGGAAAGGAAAGCTACACTTTCATTGGGTCACTTACCAAGGCTTATGCGAGTTCCAATTTTTTTTAAAGAAACAGGAAATAGATCCACTGATATTTTCTAGGGGATTTCGGCTTCTTCAGAGTGACCACATATTTCCTAATGATTTTTGTTTCCCCATCTAGAGCAGTCAAAACGAAACAGATTTATATCTCTTTAATAAGGACTTATTTTCTGGGTCTTTAAGAAAAATACAAATATTTATAAAGACAAAAATATTTTTAATGAACTATCGTTGATTTATAACACTGTTTTAGTTTCAGATGCACAGCAAAGAGATTCAGTTATATACAAATGTCTACATAATATATATTCTTTTTTATAACTCTGTTCCATTTTAGTTTAATAGAAGATATTGAGTATAGTGTCCTG
Source organism: Catagonus wagneri (assembly GCA_004024745.2). Taxonomy (NCBI): domain Eukaryota; kingdom Metazoa; phylum Chordata; class Mammalia; order Artiodactyla; family Tayassuidae; genus Catagonus; species Catagonus wagneri. The sequence goes on along the minus strand of PVHT021183709.1, from coordinate 5,511,940 downwards.
TTCTAGATAGTAAATCACTGTGGTTTATGTATTTTATATATAGCTGAATGTATCTCTTAGTCCCCTATTCCCAGTTTATCCCTCCTCTCCCTCCTTCCCTCTTGGTAATTGTTAAGTTTATTTTCTATGTCTGTGAGCTTATTTCTGTTTTGTAAGTACATTCATTTGTACTATTTTCTTAGATTACACATGTAAATATCACATAATATTTGTAAATGGAAAAATATTACATAAATTACAATTACTAATAGAAAATATTTTATGTTATTTTAGTAAGCTCATAAGAAAGTCTATCGATAATCTACCTTTTCCTTTTTAAATTCTCAGTTTACTGTATATACGTATTTACGAATTCATTAAATGAACATCTATTCTCTCCACATTGGAAAAGGACTCTAAACTTACTATAAATTGTTCTTTGAGTGATATACCCTACTCTTATTCTATATCTTAAAATTCATAATAACATCCACTGGAAGTCCTAATTCTTTAGTATTATCTCAGTGTTTATTCTAGTAGTTTTAAGACTCCAGAAAACATCAAATTTTATAGGGATTTTTTTGGAAATAAAACACACCAAGTAACAGAATGCAAGAGTTGTCAATTAACAAAATAAAACTGTGTTTGTTTTAAAATGTTGCCCTTCCTACATTGACCTTGACTCCCTTATGTTGACTTGACTTAGTGCCTATTGAAATCTTAGCAATGTTGTAGTTTGTTTCCTTGGAACTTAGAAAATAGAGTAACAAATGTACGTATCAAACAAGTAAATGTGTTTGGAGCTGGTCCATTTGGAAATGGAGCAACACATAAAAAAAACAGAAACAAAGTCCTCTGGATGTCATTACAAGCTTCCTAGTTATCTGCATGAGGGGAAAAAATATTAGTTTGAAGCCTTCTTAAGGCATAAGAGAGAACACAGAGAAAAAGAAAGGGGGTTCAAGAAAAAAAGTTTTTCATCATGACTGTAAAACTTTCACGTCAGTGCTCGTCACTCCCAGACCTATTTTGCAGCCAGTATTTCTCCCTGTAACCAATTCATTGATGCACACGACCCCGGGGTTCCAGTACTGAGAAGCGTCTCAGGGTCACCGTGTTCAGAGCTGAGCTCAACCTATCTCTCTTTTTATTTATTTACTTATTTATTTATTTATTTATTTTTGCATTATAGCTGGTTTACAGATTTCTGTCAGATTTTCCAACTGCACCGCGTGGTGACCCGGTTACATGTACATTTATGGATTTGTCACCTGTAATTAGATATAGTTCCCCGTGCAATACAGTTGGAGCTCCTTGCTATTCCATCATTAAAGCACTAGTTATCCCCATTCCCTCCCACCCTTCCCCCACCCCCCCCGCCCCCTTGGCAACCACAAGTCTGTTCCCCAAGTTTGTGATTTTCTTTTCTGTTGAGATGTTCATTTGTGCAGTGTTTTAGACTCCAGTTATAAGAGATTTCACACGACATCTGTCTTTCTCCTTCTGACTTGCTTCACTCAGTATGAGGGTTTCTAATTCTATCCATGTTGCTGCAAATGACATTATTTTATCCTTTTTTATGGCTGAATAGTATTCCATCGTGTATATATACCACATCTTCCTAATCCAGTCATCTGTCGATGGACATTTGGGTTGTTTCCATGTCTTGGCTATGGTGAATAGTGCTGCAGTGAACATGCGTGTGCAAGTGTTTTTCTCCAGGAAATTTTTGTCTGGATATATGCCCAAGAGTGGGATTGCTGGGTCATATGGTAATTCTGTGTAGAGTTTTCTAAGGTACCTCCACACTATCTTCCATAGTGGCTGCACTAGCTTACATTCCCACCAGCAGTGCAGGAGGGTTCCCTTTTCTCCACACCCCCTCCAGCATTTGTTGTTTGTGGACTTGTTAATGCTGGCCATTCTGACTGGTGTGAGGTGGTATCTCATGGTAGTTTTGATTTGCATTTCTCTAATTATCAAAGATGTTGAGCATTTTTTTCATGTGCTTGTTGGCCATCTGTATATCTTCTTTGGAGAAATGTCTATTCAGGTCCATTGCCCATTTTTCAATGGGGTTGTTGGTTTTTTTGCAGTTGAGCTGCATCAGTTGTTTATATATTTTAGAGATTAAGCCCTTGTCATTTGTGTCATTTGAAAAAATGTTCTCCCATTCTGTAAGTTGTCTTTTAGTTTTCTTTTTGGTTTCCCTTTACTGTGCAAAAGCTTGTCAGCTTGATTAGGTCCCATTGGTTGATCTTTGCTCTGATTTCTGTTGCTTTGGGAGACTGACCTGAGAAAACATAAGTAAGGTTGATGTCCGAGAGTGTCTTGTCTCGAACCTATCTCTCTTAAACCTGCTTTCCTTCTTCTCGCTCTCTACTTCCTGTCCTGGCGACAGCACCCCCTACTCCGTGCTCCATGGAAGAGACATACCCACTGTTTCCTCTGCCTCGCAACCCCCCCAAAACCCACCACCAAGTCCCACTTTTTTTTTCTTTTTTCTTTTTAGGGCTGCACTGGCAGCATATGGAAGTTCCCAGGCTAGGAGTCAAATCAGAGCTGCAGCTGTCGGTCTACACCACAGCTACAGCAACATTGGATCCCCCACCTACTAGGTGCAGCCTGAGATCAGACTCTCATCCTCACAGATACTAGTCAGATTCACTTCTGCTCTACCACAATGGGGAGTCCCAAGCCCTGCCATTTTATCTCGTAAATCTTCCCTGAATCTTTGCTTCCAAAAGATCCAATTGTGTCACCATAGTAACTTCCTAAGGGTCCTCTCAAAAACATGATCTACATTGTTATCAGAATGCTGAGAGAGACGGTTATTTTGCTCCACTGCTTACAAACCTGCAGAAGTCGCCCTTAGTCTACAGAATGCCACCTAAATGGCATATAAGGCATACACAGGCACCGTTACTTTGGCATTTAAAGTTGCTATTAAACATTTAGGATGGATAAGCAACGAGGTCCTGCTGTGCAGCACAGGGAACTCTATCCAACAACTTGGGACAGAACATGATAGAAAACAATTTGAGAAAAAGAGTGTATATACATGTATCCTGAGTCACTCTGCTGTACAGCAGCAATTGACAGAACGGTGCAAATTCATACAATAAAAAAGTAAAGAAATAAAGTTTATCCTCAATAAATATTTGTTGAGGAGTTCCCGTCGTGGCTCAGTGGTTAACGAATCCGACTAAGAACCATGAGGTCGCCGGTTCAATCCCTGGCCTCACTCAGTGGGTTAAGGATCCGGCGTTGCCGTGAGCTGTGGTGTAGGTTGCAGACGCGGCTCGGATCCCGTGTTGCTGTGGCTGTGGTGTAGACCGGCGGCTACGGTTCCGATTAGACCCCTAGCCTGGGAACCTCCATATGCCGCGGGTGTGGCTCTAGATAAACGGCAAAAAGACAAAAAAAAAAAAAAAAAAACAAATAAATAAATATTTGTTGAACAGAAAAGAACTCAAAGCCTCACGTTCTTCTGTTGAGAAAGAGTCTCGATGCAAAATCAGAATTATAGCTGGGGGTTATATCAAGGATTTAACGTGAGGAAATTAAAATATGTGTAATAGTTTAATGTGTTTCTTAGCATTGGAGGAAAACTTAGTGAAAAACAAACAGTGCAGACAGAAATCGTGACAAATTTGAGGTCAGTATTGCACAAATTTTTGCCAGAGAAGAATGGAGCAGTATTGGAGATGTGGAGATTTAAATCCAACAATATAGCCTACACACTGTATTTCTGTCTCCGCCACATTCCTTTTTCCTCACATTTCCCTTTCAAAAAACAATCATCAGCTCTGAAAACAACTCATTCCTTGAGACTTTTCTAAACAATGAACAGTCACAGCCAGGCATTTCCTCTGAAGAAAAGACGGAAATCGAAACAGAGAGGCTTTCATCTTCTGTTTGCTTCTGGTAAACTAGCAGTGTGAAGAAAGATCTTTCATTTGTCCCTTTCACTCCTCCTGCATCCAGGCACCCGCAGAAAGTGTTTACAGAGCAAACCAGTTCATGTCTTTCTCCCGAAAACCAAGCTTTTGCAACTGGTCAAGATTAATTAAAGCAGCATGGGTGAGGAAGACGAAGAAGCAGCCTGTTAGCCAGGAAAGAGACAAGGCTGAAAAAGCCCATCCTTAATTCAAACTTAAAAGTGGTAAAGATGTTTGTCTTTTAGTAGCCCCTAGACTTCTGAAAATATATTTTTTCTGCCTTGCTTGATTTTCAATATGCATGAAAGTGTATTCTTAAGGACAAGATAGCCATTAGCTGCTATAACTACAAAGAATGTTTCATTTCTGCTATTTTAAACACTTTAAATACCTAACTACAAAACTCCTCTTTTTCAGTTTGATTACTTGGCATTGTATGTTTCTACTTGATCTATGATATGTCCAAAGAATTTCTGATTTTGACTAAACAACGTAATTCTAAAAGATACTAGTATGAATCAATAAATAATATTGAAACAATTCGGTGCAAAAAAAAAATCCCTATATTAGATATAAACAAGATAAAGAAAATATATGATGAAGTTATTGGAATTCAATAACTTAAATATAGTTAGTATAAAAATAAACCTGTGAAAAATTAAATAGTATTGCAAAACACCAGTATAAAATATCATAGAGCAGTGGACCATTAGGTGACAGAAAATTCTGTTCATACTGAAAATTACCACTGAAATCTTCATTTCAGACTCATGCCAGGCACCAATTTTGTCTTTCACCTACATTTTTATTTATTTATTTTTATTTATTTATTTATTTATTTATTTATTTATTTATTTATTTTTAAAAGCTTTATTTTTTCTATTGTGGTTGATTTACAATGTTCTGTCAATCTCTGCTGTAGAGTAAAGTGACCCAGTCATATAATATACATTCTTTTTCTCACATTACCTCCATCAGTTTCCATTACAACTGACTGAATATAGTTATCTGTGCTATACAGCATCCTTTATTTATTTTTTAAGATATTTATTTTTTCTATTATAGTTGATTTACAATGTTCTCACCTACATTTAATTTATTCAGTTGATACAACGATAAATGATCTCCCAGTCTGATTATGCCTGTGTCTATTTAAAATGTTATGACTTTCTTCTATGGAACATCAGATGACTGCACTCACTTTTCTTAAGTAGGTATGTAATTATAACTAGATATAGAAAGGGTTTTAAACTCCTTATGGGTTTGGAGTTAGTGAATTTTTATCCCTAAAACTCACAATTAAAGCATTTGAGTTCACATTAGAAGACTCTGGGGACAGTTTGAGGAAATGGAGCTTTGCTCTGGATTAGATGCTGACAGGAAGCAGGATAAATTGTGTGACTGTTTACCTTTTTTGAGATGTAACTGGCCATGATTGTTTGCCTAATATATCTTATCTAGAAGGAGGGAAGTCCAGACTGAGATAAGTATGTAAGTGGAGAACAGCACTGGGCTCATCCTTCTTTACATTTTTTTTAAAGTATAGTTGATTTACAGTGCTGTGTTAGTTTCAGATGTACAGCAAAGTGATGCAGTTATATATAGTATATATATATATATATATAGTATACATATTGTATGTATATATTCTCTTTTTCAGATTATTTTCCCCTATGAGTTATTAGAAAATATTGAGAATATTTCCCTGTGCTAAGCAGTAGGTCCTTGTTGTTCATCTGTTTAACATATAGGACTGTGTATATGTTAACCCCAAACTCCTGGTTATTAATTTTATATAGAGCCCTGTGTATATGTTAATACCAAACCTCTACTTTATCACTCCACCTTCCCTTCCCCTTTGGCAACAATAAATTTGTTTTCTGTGTCTGTGAGTCTCATTCTGTTTTGTAAAGAAATTCTTCGATACTTTTTAGATTCCACATGTAAGTGATATTATATAACATCTTAGCCAAGACCAAGGAGTAGCTTGGTGTTTTGTGTTTGGGGCTATGTTTGTTTGTGTCTCTCTTCAGACTTGATAATGAAGGATCTTGCTTTTGTCTTGATTTTCCTGGTCACAGAAAGTCCTTGTCTGGCATTGATATTCTAGGAAATACTTTATGACCAGAAGAAAAGCACAAGACCTGCCTACAAGGGTCAGGCCAGCACACCTACCAGCCTTGGTGACAGCACCAGACGAGCTCTCCTTCTGTTTCCCCTTGGGGCCCAGTGATATGTTTCTGATGTGGAGGTTTTTCTAGAGAAAGCAGTCTGAAGTGGAGCTAGAATGGTCACATGCTCTTTTCATGGCAGGATTAGGTGAAACTCCAATGGGCCAGTTGCTGTGTAGCAGCTTTGGAAACTCAGGACAGAAAACTTCTGCCAATAGCATCAAATCAGTTATCAGATACAAAAGGATTATTAGTCCTTGATACCAACCTTGAAGTCAGTTCTGTATTATATACGAAACCCAGGCAATAAATCTATTTAGAGTTGTTTTGGAAAGTCAAGTCAAATAACTTTTTTTTTTTTCTTAGCTTAGTTTCATGCTTCTTTCTTGTAGTAGGTAAAGCAGGAAGTTTTTCCTGTGGCATAAATAATCCTGGTCAATTGAGTGGAAAATGAGGGTCATACCCAGTTGTCCATAAGCTTCACTAGTGAAGTTAGACTAGTTTGTTGGGCAGCAAGAGTAGACATTGTGTTATTGTTGGCTTTTTCTAGGGTCAAGGTGAAGTTCTGCACCATTCTGCCAGCTCTATTTTGTCAAATGTGAAAATCACAGTTCACATAATGGGTCTGAAGGATTCGGTTACCTCTTCTGAGAATTTGTTAGAGAAGCACTGATGTACCTTCTTTTGGAGGTTTATGGGTAACTCTTTTTTATCTAGAGAAATGTAATTCAGTGGAGGAATGATGGTTTTATTTTTTTTTTTAATTTTTTTCCCATTTCTAGGTCTGCATCCTCGGCATATGGAGGTTCCCAGGCTAGGGGTCTAACAGGAGCTGTAGCCGCTGGCTTAAGCCACAGCCACAGCAATGCGGGATCCGAGCCGTGTCTGCCACCTACACCACAGCTCACGGCAACGCCGGATCCTTAACCCACTGAGAAAGGCCAGGGATCGAACCGGCAACCTCATGGTTCCTAGTTGGATTCGTTAACCACTGAGCCATGACGGGAACTTCCAGTAATGGTGGTTTTAAATATCTAAACCTCTCAAACAATGATCCTGATACAATACGTCAGACGGTGTGTGGCAGGCAGAAGGAAGGCGTAGGGAGCATGGATGCAGCTGTTAGAGAGAAAAGAACCCAACAGCATCACGTTTGAGAGTCAGGTAAAGAGAAAGGGACAGCAAAGCAGACAGAGGGAAGATTCCTGGTGAGTTAGGTTAAGAAACATATGGAGAAGATGGTGTCACCGTATCACAATATATACGAATACCAAATTAAAGAAAAGGAAAATAATCCAAAAAGTTAATTATTTTTCTTTTCTTCTCTCTCTTTCTCTTTATTCCTTTTTTTTTTTTTTATTTCTGTGCCTGCAGCATGTGGAAATACCTGGGGCAGGGATCAAACCTGTGCCTCAGTGGCAACCCAAGCCGCTGTAGTGACAATACTGGATCCTTAACCAGCTGCACACAAGGAAACTCCCTAATTTTTCTTAATAGATGCACTGCTCATACAAATCAATGGGAAAATTATCAATAAGCCCATAAAAATGTAATCTGTAAAGATATGAACTGAGAGGAAGGAAATGGAAAGCCTTTTAAATTTTGAAAACTTGATCAGCCTCAATGACCACACAATGAATGTAAATTAGGATTTACAGTCCAGCTGCATAAATGACAGTTTATGCACATTGAACAAACCCCATGGTGCCTACAGTGCACCTGGAAATTTCTTAAGAGGGTAGATCTGAGGTTAAGTGTTACGAGCACACGTGCACAGAGGGATACAAGGGGACTCTGGGATGGTTGGATATGTTCATTATTTTGATTGTGATGATGGCATCACGGCTGTTTGCGTATGTCCAAACTCATCGAAACATGCACATTAAATATGTGCAGTTCTTTGTGTATCAATTATACCTCAATGAAGCTATTTTAAAAAATTACATATAGGGGAGCTCCCTTCGTGGCTCAGTGGTTAATGAATCCGACTAAGAACCATGAGGTTGTGGGTTCGATCCCTGGCCTTGCTCAGTGAGTTAAGGATCTGGCGTTGCCGTGAGCTGTGGTGTAGGTTGCAGACACGGCTCGGATCCCGCGTGGCTGTGGCTGTGGCGAAGGCCGTTGGCTACAGCTCCTGTTAGACCCCTAGCCTGGGAACCTAGATAAAGGCAAAAAGACAAAAAAAAGAAAATTACATATAGGTATCAAGTTTTCAATTAATGCTCTTAGTGAAAAGCAAAATTCCTTTAATACACTGTGTGAGCAAAGGCATGGGGAAAGGGCATCTCTCATTCCCTGTTGCTATGAGCACAAGTCAGTACAATCCTCTGGAAGACAGTTTCACAACATCTATCCAAACTGTAAGTAAACATGTCTTCAGATCTGATCATCCCACTTTTAAAAGTTTATTTGGAAGTTCCCGCCGTGGCACAACAGGATGGGCGGTGTTGCTGCAGCACCAGGACGCAAGTTCCATCCCAGCCCCCACAATGGGTTAAGGATCCAGCATGAGGTCACAGCTGCAGCTCGGATCTGATCTCTGACCCAGGAAATCCATGTGCCACAGGGTGGTCCAAAAAGAAAAAAATAAAACTTTTATTTGACAAGCACACGCTGTAAATATAAAATTACAAAGATTTTCAGACTGGCATCTATGTGACTGCAAGCCACCGAGTCATTAATAGGAATTCAGGGAGTTCCCGTTGTGGCTCAGTGGGTTACAAAAATGACTAGTATCCATGAGGATGCAGGTTTGATCCCTGGCCTCACTCAGTGGGTTAAGGATCCAGTGTTGCTGGGAGCTGTGGTGGTAGGTTGCAGATGTGGCTCCGATCTCATGTTTCTGTGGCTGTGGTGTAGGCAGGCAGCTGTAGCTCCTATTCGACCCCTAGCTTGGGAAATTCTATAACCACAAGTGTAGCCCTAAAAAGGAAAAAAAAAAAAAAAAGAATGAAGCATACTAATGTCAAGTCCATGAGAGACTTCAGTGATCATTTCTGTTAAATAGCAAAAGGAGCTACCATTAGTGCCCAAAAGCAAACCAAAAAAATCCCTTCAAAAAAGAGAATCCTAAGTATTGGCGATCACTTTTAACTGTTTGACATTTGGCACTGCTTGAATTTTGCACCACATCATGCATCGCCTTCTCAAGAAAATTGTGTTTAAAAAAAAAATCTCTCGAGGAGTCCAAAAATAGTGAAGGGGGGGAAGTGACATGGTGGTTTGTGAAGGAGGACACTGATTCATCGTGTTGCCGAGAGGAATACAGGACACTAAATTAACGTGGGGCCAGTGTTGAATTGTTTTTGTTGTGGTCATGGTCGTCCTCGAGCACGGATAGCTAAGAAACACTCCGAGGATCTGACTGTTCGCCAGTGGGCTGGAACCCAGTGTGTGGGAGGGGTCGGCACACAGGGAGGGCGGGGGGGCAGGTCCTTGAGAAGGACCAAGGGGCGACAACCAGGGGAACAGAAGAGCCCCCTGTGAAAAGAGCAGGGGCCCCTCCGTCCTCACAGGCAGAGGGAAGGAAGGTGTTAGACTGTGTGTCTGAACGCAACAAAACACAACAGGGATGGAAGAACTGACCCGGTAGGAGCAGGTCCCCTCTCCGGTTTTAACAAGCAGACTGCTGCGGCATGGACACAAACACAGCGATGCGGGTCTATTTCTAGGCGAGTCGCGAAGAGCTTCTGATACCCTGCAGGGAGTGAGCCCAGGAATTAGAAACCTAAATTATCTTCTGAGAGCCAGACTTGCCAGAGGAGGTGGGGTAAATGAGGAAAAGAAGATGCCAGGCAGAAAATTCATCTCAGATAATGTGGGGGGAAATCGGGTAGGTGTATCAGATGGAGCTGAGTATTGTTCTGAGGCCTGTGGTTAACTGAGGAGTGAAATCGGTTATACATCTTCTGTATTCAGCTATTGGCTTGCAGGTACCACACAGGTAGGTAGTTGCATTTCGGGTGTTGGCGATTATTACAAGAGAGTCCAGGGGTAACACAGCAGATGGTTCTGTTCACCTGCAAACTAAACCTCAACCAAAAGCTAAGAGATAAGACGATGCAGAAGGCGGAAACTAAAACAGTGGGAAGAGAAGTGGATTGAAGACCTGTATTAATCGAACAATGGTCACCCAGGGATTGGTAGGGAAAGTGCCCCAGAAAAATAAAATGTATTTATCCACTTAAGTGTGGAATCTAAAAAAAGGATACAAAGGAATGTTTTTTTTTTTTGCAGAACAGAGACTCACAGAATTGGAAAAAATTATGGTTACCAAAGGGGAAAGTTGGGGAAAGGATCGGATTGGCATATGTGCACTGAGGGGTATGGACTGACTAGTCAGTGGGGACACGCTGTAGGGCACAGGGAGCTCTACCCAATATTCTGTGATCATCAATGTGGGAAAAGAATCTGAACGAGAATGGGTGTATGTACACGTATAACTGAATCACTTTGTTGCACAGCAGAAATTATCACAACCTTGTACATCAACCATACTTCAACAAAACTTTTTTAAAAGTGATTATAAAATTAAAAAAAAAAAACAGAAAGAAAATGCAAGGGCAAGGTGGGATGTTTGAAACAGAAACTGGTGACAACAGAGTGGAGGGTGGAACCTCAAAAGTAAGAGGCTGGTGTGGACGTAGGAAAAAGACTAGAATCCAAGAAGGATATTGAGCCATTACAAGTAGGAGGTATTGTGATCAGGCGTCTTTCTCTCCTCTTCTCAAATGGGTGCCTTTTTTTTTTTTTTTTTTAATTGGGCGTACAAATGTGCTCCATTGCATGTGTCTAATATTTTATTCATTTCGCAGAATTAAATTGCATGAAAACAGTGTCATTTACTTAACAGTCTGTTTCACGCAAGATGTTAGATTTTTATTCTGAATCTTCACTTTTATGATCAAAATAATGTCTCTGTGCTTTCAGAACACTGTTACCTTCGGTGGCTGAATTGGATCACACATCATTCTTTCCTATACTTTTGGCTACATGCTCTGGCATGGACATGTTAACTCTGTTCCTTTAAGTTGGTAATGTCATCTGTTTCTATTTAGTTTTATGTGGAAGTAATTTTTCAATAGATGTATTTTTTTCATTGCATCTTCTGTTTCTCGGTATACTTTTAGAAGTTTTTATTGTCTTCCACAAAATCATTTGTGTCATAGAACATTTCAAATGCATTAAAGTTGAGGAGTACACAGACTTACAACTTTAGTCTCTTATTTACATGCTGTCTAGTCCTCCTTTCTCATGGAAAATTAGTATTTCATGATGACAGTTTGCAGAAATTTAACTATCCAGTTTTTTCCCAAAGAATCACTTCCTACGTTTCCTTTGCAGTTTTGCTCTATTTTCTTGTTGTTTTTGTTTTAATTCATTTACAATAACCTCTCCTTTTCTTTTTCCTTTTTTTCTCCTCCTTTCAATTTTGGGGGAAGATGGAGAGAGGATGTGCTTTCTAGGTTTTATTGTGGACTGTTCTCCATTGCAGGCCTAGTTTCTTTTTGTTTTATGGATTATTCATATAATCACATCTAACTTTGGCTTTGAGTCACTGATACCACTTTTGTAGTGTAAGGTTCTCATTTGTGTTATTTTTCCAATTATTTATATAAGTTTATAATTATAAATATTAATAACTTCTTTTGATCTCAAAAGTCGAGTCGATGAGAGTTCGAATTCTGTTTACTGCTTTTGCTTTACAAACTGTTCACTTTTTGAATTTTGTCTTTATAGCAACAGCGTTTTAGTTTTACGTGTGTGTTAAAAGAATTGACTTAGAAAAATTATGTGAAGGAAAGCCTGAGAATTGTTGTACGTACTTTGATATCTTGGTGCTGAAATATTTCACCATTATCCCAGCTCATGGATAGTCTACAGCCAGTTGTTTATCATCCTTTACCAGCAGTTTACCTTTTCCTTGAATCGTGCATTAGCATGCTGGGGGCCTTTATATGTTGTTGGCTTTTTAAAAAAATTTACTCAAAAATAAAAACTCTGTGAGTTGGTAACATAATGTTTTGGCAGAAAGAACAAAGGATAGAAAAATACTGTTATTATTGCGGCAGACATTATCTCACTAATGGGATTTGAAGTATATGTGATATGGCAATAATTGTTATCCATATGTGCTGAGATTCTGTGAACAAACTAATACCTCTAATATCTGTATAATGCTTTGAATTTTCTAATTGATACTTGACAAGTGCCAATTTTATGGCTGATATTTCTGAACCAATCATGACATGATTTGCTCTTGCAGGTCTGTAATTACAGAGTCAAGCCATGAGAACATAGTTTGCTGCAGCCCTAAGAATTAGACAATACAAAGAATGGCTCAACTTCCGTCTACCTTCCTAGGAAGCTGCAGAACAAACCATAAAGCCTGAAATTCAGAAAGGTTACCTGTTTTCCCGATGGCCCTGGTTAAATGAATGCTCAGGAACTGATTTTAAGAAAATTAAATCTAAAGAATCAGAAGTAACAGAAGAATAGCAAATTTACATCTGATACATGTGTTTCTTGTTAAGAAATACTTAAAAGCATTACTGATAAACAACCAAGTTGGAGTGTTCCAAAAATGTCACATGTGATCTTAAATGTTAAATGTTGATGTTACACTACAGACAAAATGCAACTCAGATGGGCATCCTGTGATAAACTTTGATAAATTCTCTTATCTTCATAAAACTTTTTTTCCCTAAGACGAGATTACTTTCTACTCAGTTCCTGTCATTAGAGATGTTTTTATTTTCAAATAAAATAATGTCTTTTTACATTTTGTTGTTAATTCAAACCTATTCCCTTCCTATAAAAAAATCCTTTTCTCGTTTATTTGTCCAGAGCCATGCACAACCCCGAATGCCTTTAAAAATTGCTTTAGCATGTACACATTCAATTTTTCTCAGCGTGCTGGTCTGTGTCCTGTCTAATGAAATCACAAAACAAGCTTAGTCCAATTTCTGTAACCATTTTTACTGCTGTTTTCCGATCTCCTTCATCATCACTTCTTCCTTTGCTCTTGAACTTTGCTGCATCTCAGAATCCCATCCTCATGCTGTCTTCTCCTCATCTGTATTTTTTTTATCTAGCCAGTCCATCCTTCGGGCTCAATTACTGCCCGTGTATCCATTCTCCACAGAGTGTCTGACCATTTTTCAAAAACAGAGATCATATCATTCAACAACCTGGTGATTTTGTTTATCAGCCTCCCCACTGCAGGCATGATGACAGAGTGGAGGGAATAAAAATCGCATGGAATGCTGTGCTCAACACTGAAGAGTTAGAAGTGCACTGGGCCATAGCTGTCTCCTTCTTCCAGAAGTCCTGATGACTCGCCACTACTGTAAAATATGTCCAGACTTTCAGCCTCCACGGGTGATAGCTCATCCTTGCAATGAACATTCTCGTTTCCTCTCTCTCTGGTAGAAACATCTTGAAATCTTTGGGAAATCAACTTCTCATTCAGGGCACCATTTTTTACAACAGGAGCATGGATTAAGAATTAGCCAGTCAATACACTGAATTCCCTGGGCAGCAGTCATTCACTTGGGGGTGGACGTATGAAGCAGGGCCGGCCAGCAGGACAATTCTCTCCTTCTGGCCACAGAGGTTGACAGGAAATGACCAGATGACCCAAGGTAATCCTATAAGAAGGAACCTCAGGACTCTACCTTTTTCTGTAGACTTGAACTTGGGAGAGAGCATTTCAGTTATTATCTTACACAGTGGGGACAAAAAAAGAGCACCCGTCTGTATTAGCTAGGGTTTGACTAGGGAAACAGGACAACTATAAGCCATATGGAATAAAGGATTTATTACTATGATAAAGCCTTACTCAGCTGTGAAGGCTGCTCAAGGAATCCGCCAAAGGACATTGTCTGGTGACAGCCCTGAAATTGACGTTCAGGAAGTCAAAGTGACATCAGATTGGGGGGAGAATGAGAGAAGACTTCATACAGGAACACACATGCACACAGAGACCAGAAAAAAACCTGGAACACAGGAGGACACACTGGAGCCTGAAACCATCTCCCACCTCCTCAACCTTGACTTCACAGGTGCCCTGCTGAAAGTGCTGATGCACTTCCCTGGCAGCGGGGCTGACGTGTGCTCTACGTGGACCCAGAGAGGCTGCAGATGCAGGGGGAGCTCCAGGAACACGGTTGCCCCCCATCGACAAGGTAAGACATCCATCAGCACCTGCAGGCTACACAGTCACTTGGCCTCCTCCCCTGACTCTCAAAGCTCAGTGCCTGCGGCTCCTTTTCATTCCCCCAGGCTCGCTCAGTTTCACCTGCAGCAAGTCCTAATCCAGAATCGCATAGGGAAAGGCCCTGTCCTTCCAGCTGGGTGAAGCTGACACGTTCCAAACCAGCACACGACCTGAAAAGGGAATCAACACAGGAGATGGGAATCTAAAACACGAGAAGAGAACCTGGTCCTCTGAATGTCCCTCAAGACCACACACTGCCTGGACTTTTCAGCTCTGAGTCAGTGCACTTTTTTGTTTTGTTTTGGTTTGTCTTTTTGCCTTTATGTAGGGCCACACCCGCGGCATATGGAGGTTCCCAGGCTAGGGGTCTAACAGGAGCTGTAGCCGCCGGCCTTCGCCACAGCCACAGCCACAGCCACGCGGGATCCGAGCCGCGTCTGCAACCTACACCACAGCTCACGGCGACGCCGGATCCTTAACCCACTGATCAAGGCCAGGGATCGAACCCACAACCTCATGGTTCTTAGTCGGATTCGTTAACCACTGAGTCACGAAGGGAACTCCTGAGTCAGTGCACTTTTTTGTGGGTAAATAGTGTGGATGGTGTTTTCTCTCACTTGCCATCAGGAGATACGAGAAGCTGGTACTAAGAACGCAGCCCTGCAAAAGACAGACACCAAGTTCATAATCAAGGGTAAGGAGAACTCTGAGGCCTCCGTGTCAGGAACATGATAAAAAATTTGGTTGCAGAGGTTAGAAATGGGTAAATTTACACTTGTGTTAGCTTGGTCTTCAGAACTTATCCCTAGGGAGGCACAGCATTCCTGGTCTGGTAGGAAAAATGTAGGATAGGGGTGTGATTCTTATTCTTACGGATCTCTCTAAGTTTTATAAAAACAAGACCAGCTTATGTTGAAATTGGTGCATCTGACTGTAGACAGGGGAGAAAAAAATGTGGCTTTACTTTCTTGCCTGAAACCCATTCAAGGTCACTGAGGAATTTGAAAGATTAGAAAGCCCAGTTCTCTCTTCCAAACTAAAGTGATTGCCAACAAAAGCAGGGAAGTAGGGACGATTGCAGAAAATATTAAAACTGTGAGAAGTCATTTTCAACAGGCTCCTCCAAAGAAGTTCTTATTTTAAACTACAAGACAGGAGGGGGATTACCTCACCACGAGGATGCACACGTGTGTGCCTGGGAACAAAATTCAGGGTGGTCCTAGCCCCCCCCAACCCCAGCCCCATGTCTATGGTCATTGTCAATGGGTTAAACAGCCCCAAGGCAGAAGGAAAGTTTAGAAAACTTGGATGAAGGGAGTGGGCAGAGCAAAGTGGCTGGGGGCCTTAGGAGAAAGATATGGGGCCTTGTTCTGATAGAAATTCTGGCTCCAGGAAGCCTCTTGCTTTTAGTACTAGCGTAGCAGAAACTGGCCCCTGTACACTGGCAATCAAATGGCAGAGACAGAGTTTTGGGTGAAGCAGAAAGAACAGCTTTATGGCTTTGCCAGGCAAAGGAGGCTACACAACAGGCTAATGCCTCAAAACCGTGTCCTGCCTTCGGGGGGGATAGCAAAGCGTTTCATAGGTTTAGCTTGGAAGCCGGGGTTATCAGTTTAGGTGTGTCTATGTTCTTTTTCCCTCCATAGATCATTTCAGAATCCTCAAGTTCAGCATTCGTGGGTCCAGTGATGGTTTCTGGTTGTCTTCAGCATTATCATTCTTTGACCTTTTCTCTGGAAAGAAGATTTCTTATAGGGACGGGGTATTAGGGAGTGTTCCAATTACAAAAGAAAACACTAGGTGCAATATAATTCTAACTAGAAAGTAACCGCTAGGAAAGGAAAGGAACTAAGCAGGAATAGATCATTTGTGAAAAGCCAGTTAGGGTAAATTAGTGGTCCAAGGTGGGACATAACATAATGGAGACTGTTTTAACCAGTTTTTAGCTGTGTCAGTATTTTCTAATCATTAACGCTTGAGTCAGCCTTTTGAGACTGAGGGGAGGCCTGGGTGGCTAAAGGAAAACTTTTTACTTAGAAACACAAAGACGTAGGGGCATGTACATGGTTTCACTAGCCCATGCAATTGTCTGGAACATGCGGATTGAAAGCCCAGTTAGGGAGTTCCTGTCGTGGCTCAGCAGAAACGGACCAGACTAGGAACCATGAGGTTGCGGGTTCGATCCCCGGCCTTGCTCAGTGGGTTAAGGATCCGGCGTTGCCGTGAGCTGTGGTGTAGGTTGCAGACACGGCTCAGATCCCGCGTGGCTGGGGCTGTGGCGAAGGCCGGCGGCTACAGCTCCAATTGGACTCCTAGCCTGGGAACCTCCATATGCCGCAGGTGCGGCCCTAAAATGACAAAAGACACACACACACAAAAAAGCCCTGTTAAATTTTAAGAAAGTTGTGCCATCACCACTGGAACCCAACAGGTTACAGTAACAGTCCTTCTCAAGCACATTCCAAATTCCTCATCCTATCACAACAGGAAGGGGTGAGACACACCCCATATGCCCATCTCCCATATGACCACCGAGGATGAAAAAAAAGGGGGAGAACCACCCAAAAGGGAAAGACTAAGACAACTAATTTAGATATGCCAACAAAAGGACTCTTTTTAGCAGCCATGCAAACAAAACAAAGAAAAACCTTTGCTATTTTTTGAGATATTATGGGATGGACACTGGGCCGCTGTATTTTATTTCTCAATAGCCCCATCCAATAGAATTTTCATTGCAAATATATTTATTCTGTATCTTCGTGTCTTGATAAGTTATTGAAAGGAGTTAAGCTTTCTGTTAGTTTGCTGGACCACGGGGACCTGCAATCCAGACCTGATGGATGGGACGTTTACTAAAAGCAGAGACTCAGAGCTTGATAGGTAACGGGGAGGAGCAAGTCTGACTCCACAGCAGATCTGCTTCTGCTTTAACCTTTGTATTCTATTGTTTTTGCCACAAGTTAATCGCTATGGGACTGTGCATAATGGATCATCTCTGGGAAACCTGCCTCCCATGCCTGAGGGTTAAGCTAAAAATTCCTTTGTTTAGCTCACAGGAAAACTCCTGACACGGCCACCTGTGCATGGCTGCAGGAAAGACTCCCCTTGGGAGTCTGGCAGGAACCAGGAAATATCTGCAATCACTTATTGCCTTATTTCACTTTACTTCCTCACCTCCTCCTCTTTGTTCTATAAAAGAAACTAGCATCCAAACTCGGGGAAGATGGTTCTTTGGGACACAAGTCCACCATCTTCTCTGTCTGCTGGCCTTCCAAATAAAGTCTCCAGTTCCTGCTCCAACACTTTTTGTCTCGATGTATTGGCGTGTTGTACAGTGGGGGATATGAACTTAAACTTGGTAACGTGTTGTAACTGGGAATAAGTAACTTAAGAATGAGTTTTGCTCACATGGTATGTGTCCAAAGGAACAGGGTAGAGCGGACCCCTATTGTTTTAAAACTGACAACAAGACCTTTGTGTCACTGCTGTGGTGAGGGTTTGATCCCTGGCCCAGGAAGTTCTACATGCAATGGGCTCAGTGGAATTTAAAACTGACAACAAGACCTTTGTGTCACTGCTGTGGTGAGGGTTTGATCCCTGGCCCAGGAAGTTCCACATGCAATGGGCTCAGTGGAACAAAAAAAAAAAAAAAAGGATAAAATAAATATGCAATATTCTTATTTCAAAATGACTGACCATTCTGAAGGAAGTTGCAGTATGGGGGAAGTGGGTCTGGTTAAAGATAATTGCTGGGTCTCCAATCATCATAAAATGACAAAGCGCAATTTCCAAAGCATCTTATTGTTCTTCAAAAATAATTGTAACTATAAGCCGTTTTATCATTTAGTCATGTACTGAAAGATTGCTGACTAATAGGTAAGCTGAGAAACTTTTTGTAGCCTAAAATAAAAACCTCTCAAAATGCAAAAAAAAAAAAGTAATAATAATAATAATAATAATAATAAAAGCTGCCATGACCTATATCCCTGCTTCTCCCAGTCAGGCTCTGTTAGTGGCACTCCCACTCCTGTTAGTGGCACATACAGAGCAGTGTGAGGTCAAAAACGGATAACCGACCAAACCAGCCCGACCAGAATGAATCACAGGTCAAGCATGGAGTGGCCACAAGGAGCTTTGACCTCTTTCTCCAGGTTGGAACAAGAAAGGACCTGGGGTAGAAAGCCCTTCCAGGATGAGAAGCTGAGAAGCCTGTCTACCAAAGCCTGAACCCAGCAGATAAGGAGAGCTGAGTAAAGCAAATGAGAAACTGAGTCCTGCTGATGAAGAAAGGTCCTGAATTGAGGAGAGACAGAAAGCTTGCATTTATCTAACACTAGATTTTCAGTCACATAAGCTAATTAATCATTTTTCAGTTAAAGGGATTTGAGATTAAATTTGCTTTCACTTTTAACTTTTAGTTGGAAAATAACCCAACTAAATTTTTCAATTGATTTCTTCTTCCCCAATCCAAAGTCACACAACGCGTAACCCAAGTCTCGCGTTCTGAAGGCTTGAATCTTGAAGGGCTTCAGACTCAAATGTCCATCCTCCTTTTCTGCCTGGAAAATTATATTTACCCATTAAGTTCACTTACCTGTTCTCTCCTTTGTAAAATTCTACCTGCCCCCCACGACCACCACCATTTCCAGCGAATCAATATATTTATATCACCATTTCTAAGTTGACAACCAAAACAACTTGCTAATTTGTGGTGTGCATCTCTTAGATATATAAAAAAAGTGTTTGCTAATTAGTTGGTGAGTTTCTGTTTTTCATTCCCTGTTTATTATTTATTTTGTCTTTCTACAGTTGATCACTAGATAGGATTTATTTATTTTTTTCTGTTCTTTGGTAAAACTGTTGAAATACCTCTTTTTTATTTTGTTAATGATTTTTATTTTTTCCATTATAGGTTTACAATGTTTGGTAAGCTTTCTACTATACAGAAAGGTGACCCAGTAACACATACATATATATATACATTCTTTTCTCACATTATCATGCTCCATCATAAGTGACTAGATATTGCTCCCAGTGCTATACAGCAGAATCTCATTGCTTATCCATTCCAAAGGCAAGAGTGTGCATCTATTAACCCCAGATTCCCAGTCCATCCCACTTCCTCCCCTTCCCCCTTGGCAACCACAAGTCTGTTCTGTAAGTCCATGATTTTCTTTTCTGTGGAAAGGATCTTTTGTGACCTATATTAGATTCCAGATATAAATGGTATCGTATGGTATTTTTCTTTCTCTTTCTAATTTACTTCACTTATTATGAGAATCTCTAGTTGCTGCAAATGGCATTGTTTTTTTCTTTTTATGGCTTAGTAGTATTCCATTGTGTATATATACCACATCTTCTTAATATATTCATCTGTCAGTGGACATTTAGGTTGTCTCCATATCTTGGCTATTGTGAAAAGTGCTGCAATGAACATACGGGTGCGTGTGTATTTTTCAAGAAAACTTTGGTCCGGATATATGCCCAAGAGTGGGATTGCTGGGTCATACGGTAGTTCTATATTATTTTTCTGAGGTACTGCCATACTGTTTTCTATAGTGGTTGTACAAATTTGCATTCCCACCAACATTGTAGGAGGGTTCCCTTTTCTCCACACCCCCTCCAGCATGTGTTATTTGCTGACTTGTTAATGATGGCCATTCTGACAGGTGTGAGGTGGTACCTCATGGTAGTTTGATTTGCATTTCTCTAATAATCAGTAATGTTCAGCATTTTTTCATGTTCTTGTTGGCTATCTGTATTAGATAGGATTTAAATAATCTGTAACAAGATATTGGTGGTAGCAGTTATATTGTCAATTCAAAAAAAATGTATATCTTTTGTGATGTTATTATTTTTTTTAAGTACACCACTTTTTCTCTGGGTAGCGAAAGTTCTTTCTGAATAGCACTATGTTTATTTGTAATCTTGTTGCACAGAACAGAGACTAAATGACTGTCGGCCCCTAATTATGTTTCAATTTTGTGCATTTTTCTTTGTCAAATCCCTCCAGAATTTTTTCTTTTCTTTTTATTTACTGCCATTTCAGTAAGCACTTGAGTTGGCTGAAAGCAGTACTTTTCCAAAGGTCCTTAAACAAGAGTACTTTAAGGCTGACAACAATCTATTGTGAAGTCTTAGGTTTTAAATGCCTTACTTTATGTGATTCAATCCCATCTGATGCCCAAGGGGAAAAGTGACACAACTAACAAAAACAATCATCAAGACTATTTTTAGGTATTATCCTGGTGACCAAAACAGAGACATGTATTTTTAAGTTGGGATGTAAGAAAAAAATATCACATCCTCTGTTTCCCTCAGTTCGGGTTCCAGATAGGTGTCTTAATAAACTATTTTTCATATGTTTATGGCACAATGCTAACTGTTTTTATCGGGAAGTGGTCTGCTGGCTGAGTGCTCATTCATTGTATTACAGCATTTTCCCTGGGCCACATCAGAATAACAAAACAAGAAGCTCACACTTCCTCATTAATTCTGGAAAACCTATACCACGAACAACATGGTATCCACATTTTTATGTCTTGACAACTGCTGGAAGTGTTTTATTTTACATCAGAATTCAAGGATATCCAAATTGAATGCCCAACAGTGATAATGCTGGAAACCAGAACTTTAAGTCTCCTGAGTTTGGTGCTAAGAACTTGTCAGCTTGTCTTTTTCTTTTTCAATGGTTTCTCCTTTTTTGAATCTATTACTGTAGTTCATGACTGTGAAAAATAATACAAGGGTCAACTTTTTTTCTGTTTTAAAATTTTATTGAAGTATGGTTGATTTACAATGTTGTGATAATTTCTGCTCTGCCACAAAGTGATTCAGTTATACATATACACACATCCTTTCTTGGAGTTTTAGCCCATTCCTACTCTAGTTCCCATGCAACACCCCTCCAGTTCCTGCCTTTTTACACATGAGAATCTCACTTTTCGTGCATTGAATATTTACAATGCCATGTAAAAGAATGACCTTGGGCCCTGGACAGAGACTAATCGGATTAGGTCACAGATTTCTGGATTTCTGCTTATTTAACTTGGTTCAATTCATTTAATTTCTCTAAACCTCAATTCCATGGGCTGCAAGATAAGAAACTGACTTGCTGACTAGTGTGTTATGACTCTATTAGAGAAAATGTATAGAAATCCTGTATTTTTTTAAAAAGCTGGATGAGGAGTTCCCTGTGATGCAGCAGGTTGAGTCCAGTATTGTCACTGTAGCCGCCTGGGTCACTGCTGTGGTGTGGGTTCAGTCCCTGGCCTGGGAACTTCTACATGCTGAGGGTGGAACCAAAAAAAAAAAAAAAGGAAAAGAAAAGCTTGGTGAGACTCAACAGAGTAGGCACTCATAACAGGTGCTCAACTAACATCCACGCTAGCTGTGGGCACTTGTTTGGGGCTAGATGACTGTACAAATGCTCTCTAGTTCAGTTCTCATGTAGGAACCAGCAGACATGATTTTCTTGTTATTGCTCTTTTGTTTTATTTTGCCATTATTGCCCCATGTTTACAATGTACTCTTCTAATTTAAATTCTTAGATTGGGAAGAAAGATCACTTATATTCTAGAAAGGAAAAAAAGAAAAAGACAACAAAACTTAAGAGGACCACACATACGCGTCCTCCTCCACTCAGAAACAAGCCGTCCAGCTCCTTAGCCGCTGTTCTGCAGGCTCCCTTTAGCTCTCTGGCCTCCTCTAATAGCCCCACTGTGTCTCTGTCTTCACTAAGCCACATCTTTGCCCCTTTCAAACCTAATGTAGCCACCCCTTCTTGATAGGTCTCCCAGATGGGAATCAATATTAGTTGTTCCAGACATATTTATTTGTTTGGGTGGGAAAAGCTTCAGATTGACCATTAAGCAAAGATTACAGAGAGATACATGGGCCCTCCCAGGGCAGGCCACCATGGGCTTTGGTGAGTCCTGTCCAGTTGCTCTGCCCTTTTCATCCATCAACCCTCTCTATTTACTGCTGACCTACATGGGCACACAGCCATGACAGAGGTGCCACAAGAAATATTTATCTTCCAAGACCCAAAGAAAGCAGAGGACCCTTTTTCTTTTGAAATTGATGAGCCCCATTCTGGGTTCATCAGTTTTGAAACTGACACAGCAGAGAAACAGAATGGTGGCCCAGTCTGTCAGCTGCAGCCCTGCCACTGGAAAACCCACAGGCCAGGTTTACCGGCTTCCTGCGAGGGCTGGTGCTCTGATTCCTGCATGCATGCTGGAGCTGCTGAAGGCTCTAGGGGACTCCTTGGTGCCACGGGGATCAATCCTCATGTGTCTTGCAACATGAGCCTAAGTACATGCTCACAATCTTGTCTGGAGGGAAATTACAAAACAGTGCATCCCTGAATATTAAGTACACATACAACCATGTTAAATTAATAACTGTTCACATTTATAAATTCAAGGAGTAAGTTTTGACCCCTAGCCTGGGAACCTCCATATGCCATGGATGCGGCCTGAAAAAAAGCAAAAAAAAAAAAAAAAGCTATCCTCAAAATATGCTGAAAATCTTCCTTTCTGTTCCCCTCAATAACTAATTATCTACCACTTTATATTATTTGGAGGAGCAGGAGAATGAGAATAAAGAACGTATGAAATACAAGCAAAGAGGAGAAATTAAAGGACTATTCTGAAAATGGGGAAACCAAGTTCTAAGGATATTTCATATTCAAATTAAGAAAAGAGACAGGAAAGGAAAGATGATGTTCTGAATAATTACCAAAAAGAAAAAATGGTTTCACTTACTTTTTGTAAGAAAGTAAATTAAATTTTCATTCAAACTCCTCATTCGAATTTGCTTAAATGAGTCTGATGTATCCTTTAAAAGGAGAAAATTTCATTAACTCTCTTTAGAAAAAAATTAAAACCTTAGAGGACATTTGTTTAGTTCTCAGTTGTGGGCAAGTTCCTGTGAACAGGGGGAAATAAAAGGCAATTGTTGGTTTGTGAACTGTGGGTGCGTCTTCTTTCGGGAAGCATTTGAAGCAACATTTTGATGGGCAGTTTCCAGTTGCTGAGGTGGTTTTCAGTCCTAAAGGTGCTGATCACCTTTGTTTTGAATGGAAAATGCTCAGACGGGGGCCGGGGGTTAATGGGAGAGCTAACGATCCACTAGTGTGCAGGGTCTGCTGTTGGTGAGGTGTTTTCTCCTTAGACTGGAACAGCTTCAGAAGCAAGACCTCACGTGAGGACGGTTCTGTACATTGCCTGACATGGTCCTGTGTGATGCAGAAAAGGGAATCTTGGCTCTAACAAGCTACACACTTTGTAATTCATTGAAGAGAATACAGACTATTGTTACGAAACAGAGAAAGGAGACACCAGCTCCTAAAAATAAGCCAAGATTTCCGGGAAGTGCTCTGATTCAGGTGGGGTGGACAGGTAGTTAAGCATCAAGGTCAAAAAGCTACATTTATCTCAGTTTTTTTTTCTTTTAAAAGACACTAAAATACTTTCGTTATGTTCTTCAATTGAAGGTATACTTTTAATATTTTAATGAAAGCTGGTTCTTTTTCTGTCAAATAGGTTTGATTCATCTTGTCTTCTCACACATACAAACAGGATTATTTTTTATTATTTGTTCTTTTCGTAAGTTGGACTGATTTCTTTTTTACTTTAGTTTTTTGAGGGTAGCTTATTTTTTATTTTTTAAAGTTTTATTGAAATACAGTTTATTTGCAAGGTTGTGATAATTTCTACCACGCAACAAAATGATTCAGTTATACATATACAAACATTCATTCCTCTGAAGATTCTTTCCCTACATAGACTATCACAGAATATTGGGTAGAAGTCTTTGTGCTGTGCAGCAGGTCCCCATCTACTATACTTTCCACATATAATAATGTGCATATGCCAGTCCCTCCCCTCGTCTTTCCCCTTTGGTAACCATAAGTTTGTTTTCAAAGTCTATAGGTCTCTTTCTGTTTTTTAAATAAATTCTTTTGTATCACTTTTTCAGATTCCACATATGAGTGGTACCGTATGATGTTTGTCTTACCTAATTCATTATGATATTATCTAGGTCCACCTATGTTGCTGCAGATGGCATTAATTCATTCTTTTTTATGGCTGAGTAATATTCCACTGTATATATGTACCACATATTCTGTATTCATTCATCTTGGGTGGACATTTACGTTGCTTCTATGTTTTGGCTATTGCAAATAGTGCTGCAGTGAGGTACATTGGGGCAAATAGTGCTGCAGTGAGGTGACTGGAATGCATGTATCTTTTTAAATTACAGTTTTCTCCAGATACACGCCCAGGAGTGGGATTGCTGGATCATTTTGTAATTTCCTTCTCTCTTCTTTCCTTTCTTCCTTTCTTTTCTTTTCCTTTGCTTTTCTTTGCTTTGCTTTCTTTTTCTTTGCTTTTTAGAGCCATATCTGCAGCATATGGAATTTCCCAGGCTGGGGGTCAGAACTGCAACTGCCGGCCTATGCCATAGCAACTTGGGATCCGAGCTGTGTCCACAAACTACACTACAGCTAACAGCAACTCTGGATCCTTAACCCACTGAGTAAGGCCAGGGACTGAACCCACATTTTCATGGATGCTAGTTGAATTTGTAACCTGATGAGCCACAATAGGAACTCCTGGTAGTTTGATTAAAGTGACAGTAAAGAACTTGAACTACAAGTTGTGGGTTCACTTAGAGCAAGGTAGTGCTTGCAGAACAATTCAGTACTGAGATATGCAGTAGAATGCAATCCCAGAAAGGGAGATCCTGAAGTACAGTTTTATAAACTCAGTTTTTCTATTTCTTTTCTACTTTAAAAGTAGAAAGTTTTAAAATTCCACATAGAATCAGTGCCATCTTGCTCACTGGTAATACTTTCCAGAGATAACCACTTGAAACCCTTTTTATTTTTCTTTAGCTACACTTGTGGTCACATGGAGGCCACATGTTAAGTCAAAAAAAATTGTCAACCACACAGTCTAGGGAATTACTAGGAAGATGCTCTTTGAGTCATACCTAAATTATCACCCTTAACTCTTCAAACTTTGTGTTGCATTCATTTAGCAAATACACATTCCCAGGTACTTTCCTTCCGGATCGTTGTTTGAGCTACTGTTTCTTTAGAGCCTGGAGTAACTGCTTTCTTTTTCCCTTTTATTACTGTATTCTCAATCATGAAGAAATACTTAAAACATGATTCATAAATTTCCTATGGTCTGCCTTATAACACCATTAGGAATAGTTCTAAGTTGTAAATTATTTATATTGATAGGTAAAAAATTTCTTTTAAGTTGAAACACATGAAATTTATGAAAAGACAGGACTATTACATATGCATTGTTTTCAGTATTTGTGTAATTAATTCCCCTGTCTCTAGACAAAAATTTTAATTCTTGGAAACTACCTCTGAAAAACATAAAGTAAACAAACTAATACATTCCATTTAATTATTAAATTTAATTATAATCACAACATATTAATATTAGAAAGTGTTAAACTGTCAAGTCTCAAAGTAAACTCAATATTCAAGCCTTTATTTTCATCTGAATTTATTTTTAAAAAGTTACAACTTTTCATTATGTCACTCAGCGGTTGGCAGAAATAAAATAAGATTCAGGGTTCCTGCTTTCAGAATAATTCTCTTCATTGAAATCTTTTTTTCTGCATCAAGTCTTTTGGTTGAATATTTTTCCACAATGCCCACGATATGTACAAAAAAAATTGTCACTCAGTTTTAGATGTAAAGCCCTGAAAATGAAGAAAATGGGGTTGGCTTCTGAGCAAGCCCCATATTTCCAGTATCTTTTAAAATTAGTTTTTTCACAGGACATCTAACCCACAAATACTGAAAGGAAAAAAACTTAAGTATA
>PVHT021183709.1:5459080-5484776 GCA_004024745.2 Catagonus wagneri | reverse complement strand
GGGGGGGGGGGGGGGGGGGGGGGGGGGGGGGGGGGATAACTACTGCTTTAATGATGGAATAGCAAGGAGCTCCAACTGTAATGCACGGGGAACTATATCTAATTACATATGACAAATCCATATATGTACATGTAATCGGGTCACCACATGGTGCAGTTGAAAAATCTGACAGAAATCTCTAAACCAGCTATAATGCAAAAATAAAAAAAAAATAAAAATAAAAATAAAATAAAATAAAATAAAATTAGTTTTTTCATACCACAGCTTTTCCTCTGAAAGATCAGTGCTAGCTAGAGATGCTTGGTTTTTGCCAAAGATTTCAGGCAAAGTTGGGTACTTCTGTGTACAGAAGAGCAGAGGAACGAGCCGCCCTCTCACCTTAGGTCCAAGTGGGATCCTATGATTGCATCTGCCCAAGAGAGCCAGTGGGTCTGTGAACTCTTAATTCGTAAACTCAGATTTGGGTGTTACTGTCATGATTCAGTGGTAACAAACCCAAATAGGATCCACGAAGACGGGCGTTCGATCCCTGGCCCTGCTCAGTGGGTTAAGGATCCAGTGTTGCCGTGAGCTGCGGTGTAGGTCGCAAATGTGGCTCAGATCTTGTGTTGCTGTGGCTGTGGCGTAGGCCAGTAGCTACAGCTCCAATTTGACCCCTAGCCTGGGAACTTCCATAATGCCATGGGTGCAACCCTAAAAAAAAAATTGAATTTGTATGAAAATCACACGAAGAGCTGGTTAGAATACGTATTTCTGCACTCCACCTACAGATTTTCTAATTTAGTTGGTCTAGAATAAAACCTGTGAATTTATGTTTTTAACCAAATAATAAGTGATGCTGATTTTGCCTGCCCAAGGGTCACCACACTTTGCTCATGCCCTGAAAATGAGACTTAAAGGAAATCATTATTTTTATATTATGAACAAAATAATAATTTATATTAACCATTTGACACATGACTACATTCTCTACCGCCATCAATTTTGGTTGTAGAAGTTGTGGAAATTTAAAAACTTAGATTTTATCCTGAATATTTCAAAGTAGGAAAATCCTGTCCAGCCAATGGATGGTTATACTCAGCAAGATGTAGGAGGGAGAGGAAGAGGAAGAGCTAAAAATTTAAAGCAAAATTTGTCATCTCTAAGTTATTCCTAAGAAAGCAGAGCCAGAAGGAAAAAAAAAAATGATGCAAATAAAGCAGGAACAAAACAGCACATTTTTTATGGACCTAAGAAGACCACTTCTGACCACCATGATAATGTTAATTACTTTCTGATGTAAACGAAGACAATTAAGCCATTCCTGGGACACTTATTATGAGCTCCAAAAAATCATAAGCATGTGAACACAGCTAAACAACTTGAATGTAGACTCTCATTTTCAACATTGAAAACAACAAGATGTTCCATGTGCTGGGAAAAACTCTCCAGCTCAGGAAACTGTCCTTCTAGAGCCAGAGTTATTTCCTTTGCTTTCTGTCCACTTTTTAGTGTGTTTGCAACTTCATCCTTTCACCTCTGCTACCACCCAGGAACAGCTTCTCCAAAGCATCACTCTGTCACCATGGTTTCAACCCACTATTTACACATCCTTAGGAAAACAAGCACACAGCAAGCAAAAGTTTCTTTCTGGAGTTCCCTCTGTGACCCAGTGGGTTAAGGATCTGGGGTGGCCACAGCTGTGGCATAGGTCATGGCTGCAGAAGTGATTCAATACCTGAGAACTTCCATATACCATGGGTGCAGCCAAAAAATAAAATGTTTATTTCACAGCATGCCTGCTGTTTTCCTGATCCTCTATATCTGCTTCAACCTGTAAGCTTTCGAATTAGGACACTGAGGTAGCTTCCCCTTATTAAGTTCAGATCAAGGATTTGCCTCTCCTGTATAATTCAAGGTGAATAAATGGAGTTTGTGTTTGTCTGCCTTGCCCTACCGCAGAGCTGGGAACACTACTAAGAACAATGTCATTCCTTTCTCCTCCATCAGTGTTAGGTATTATCATCATTTAGTAGATGAGATACTTGATGTAAAAAGGAGTTTCATCTTGACGGATAACACAGTCAACATTCTTAGTGAGGCGAAGGTTAGAATAAAAGCCTCACAAATCAAATGAATACATACCTTAAGGTACTGAACCTGATAGAGATGGTTGCGGTAAAAAAATTAAAAGGGGCCCAGAGCACCTAGACTTATGATTGTAATGCACAGAAAATGAATCCATGATTTGTATTTAGTAATCTTTCTAGCTTATACACTCCTTGTGCAGACACTGTGTGTATCAGTCATCATGACAGCGCTGATGTAGCACGCTACCTTGAACTAAGAAGGTGCTTGATAAATATCAGTTGAATCAATGCTGGGAATATTAAATAACATTTTTTTTTGTCTTTTTGCGTTATCAAGGGCCGCACTCACGGCATATGGAGGTTCCCAGGCTAGGGGTCTAACAGGAGCTGTAGCCGCCGGCCTTCGCCACAGCCACAGCCACGCGGGATCCGAGTCGCGTCTGCAGCCTACACCACAGCTCACGGCAACGCCGGATCCTTAACCCACTGAGCGAGGCCAGGGATCGAACCCGCAACCTCGTGGTTCTTAGTCAGATTCGTTAACCACTGAGCCACGAGGGAACTCCCAAAATAACATTTTTAAATATGACTTAAGCCCCCACTTATTTTTTGTTTTGGCATGTACTTTTAATTAAGATATAGTGGATTTACACTGAGTCAATTTCTGCTGTACAGGGTAGAGACGAAGTCCCACATATATGAGGTCTTACTGTGTAGAATAGGGAACTACAGCCAGTCTTTTGGGAAAGAACACGATGGAAGATAATATGAGAAAAAGAATGTATATAAACCCCTGTTTTCTTTGTATTGAATATGGACGTTAAGAATATAAGAGAATGGAGTTCCCTTCGTGGCTCAGTGGTTAACGAATCCAGCTAAGAACCACGAGGTTGCGGGTTCGATCCCTGTCCTCGCTCAGTGGGTTAAGGATCCGGCGTTGCCGTGAGCTGTGGTGTAGGTTGAAGACGCGGCTCAGATCCCGCGTGGCTGTGGCTGTGGTGTAGGCTGGTGGCTACAGCTCCTGTTAGACCCCTAGCCTGGGAACCTCCATATGCCACATGTACGGCCCTAGAAAAGGCAAAAAGACAAAAAAAAAGAATATAAGAGAATAATTTCTGGAATCAGACTGTGAACCCCTGTGGAGTAAGTTACCTCCCTGTGGCTCAGTTTCTCTACCCAGAAAAGGATGGCATGCTGCCACATGGAATATTTGTGAGAATTAAATTGGAAAATTCACTTTGACCTTTTAGACTCATGTTGACCTCATGGCAATCACTCAGTAATGGCACACTCTTACGGGATTTTCCACAAGTAAACAGCTCTTGTTTTGTTTCTGCTTGTTTTTGTTTTTGAACTCATGTAAATGTACCAATCACATAGAAATATTAAGGACAGAAATTAGATTCAAGAATATCACAGGAAGAATTTCACAAATAAGGGGCCTCGTTACTATTTTTTGTTGTTGTTTGGCATTTTAGGGCCATGCCCATGGCATATGGAAGTTCCCAGGCTAGGGGTTAAATTGGAGCTACAGCTGCCAGCCTATACCACAGCCACAGCAACAGAGAATCTGAGCCGCATCTGCGAACTACACCACAGATCAAGGCAATGCCGAATCCTGACCCACTGAGTGAGGCCAGGGATCAAACCCACATTCTCATGGATACTAGTGAGATTCATTTTCACTGTGCCACAACGGGAACTCCCCTTACTATTTTTAAATGATTCATATAGCTTTGTCTAATACGTACCACAGCATGATAAGGGCCTTGATGGGTAAACGGAGTTCCTTATTTTTCTGCTTTTTTCTCTAAGACAGGAAAATAAATATACCATATTTCAAGGTTACACAATCCATAATGAAATAGCCCGAATTCAGCCTCAGTCCCCTGAACGACAGGGTAGGCCAGGTGAGACAATTCATTCAATTAATACTCCAGCGTAGAATTTCCATATGCTCCTCACCATATGATCTTCTTCCTGCCATCCACCTCCTTTTCTCCTCTTTTACTCTCTCCTTTCAACTGTATCTGCTCTTCTACTGTAATTGGATTTGGCAGAGGGGTATTTCTGGTGGTGGTGGTGGTGGTGGTGGTGGTTTTGAGGAGAAATTGCTTTTGGGGGGAGGAGGGCCTCGTCCACGGCATATGGAAGTTCCCAGGCCAGGAATCAAACCTGCACCACCACGGAGACAAGGCCAGATTCTAACCCACTGCACCATAGCAGAAATTCTGAGAAACTGCGTTTTCTTCTTTCACTACCTTTTCACTTTTCTGTCTCCCTAAGAAATAAAAGTACTCAATAGCACACAAGAGTCTTGCTTGGCTAGCAGAACTTGGGACTTAAACTCTACGACCTCTGTAATCATTTGTGCTACAGAAGCTTTCTTTAAAGATCATTTAGGGACAAACCAAGGCTTTCAGACGTTCTCTTGACAGGCAAGGGAGCGTTTGCCAACCACCTTTAAATGGGCGGCTCCCTCTCTCAAAGGCCAGTCTCCAAGATAATTATATGTACTGCATTGTAATTTATTTTCTCCAACAATACACTGGAACCATACCAAAGAAATCATGTGCTGTGGTATTAAATGCTGGTGACATCAATGAACAGGGGGATTTGGGGGCATACGCCCTGGTAATCAAAAATGCGTGTGCTATAACCCATGTGTCTCACTCGGTCAGGAGCTGACTGTGGGTTCAGTCGTTGGAAAGTGGCATCATAATATTACAAAGGGTAAGCAACGACCCACCCCATGGAGAGTTCCTCCTTCAGAGCGTGGTCAGTTATTTGGAGAAATTTACAGCACTCACTTGATAAGAGATAGCTGATGTAATCATTGAGCAGTAAGTTAAGCTCTCCCAGATCATCCTTCCGGACGTGTTATAGATAAAAAAGGACGTATTAACTGCTGAACCACCAAGCTGGCTCAGGCAAACCTCATATTCCAGATACCAGTGGTATCAAGAAAGAGTACGGGAGGCCCGTTTCCTGAAAAGGTGGTGTGGGGCACTGCTTTTGAAAGCAGGGTTTAGGAAAAACCTTCTATGCCATGAGATATGCACACATTATAGTCACAGATGCAATAAACAAGACAACAACTTGAGTCATAATCACAATCACATTATCATAATTATACATGTATATCATACAGATAGGAAAAGAATAGAAAGAAGTGAATTGTTCTCTTGGGGGAGCATTATTAATGGCTTTTTTTTTCTTTTTTCCTTTCTATATTTACAAATATTCTACAGTGAGTAATTTTCTCTTTTTTTGGCTGCACCTGTGGCGTGTTGGAATTCCCAGGCCATACACTGAATCTGACATGCATCTGCAAGCTATGCCACAGCTGCAGTGGTGCTGGATCCTTAACCCACTATGCCAGGCTGGGAATCAAACCCGAGCCTCAGAAGAGACAACACCAGATCCCCAGCTCACTGCACCACAGTGGGAAATCTGAGTGTTGATTTATTCCTATATTTGAAAATATAAAACTAACATTTCTAAAAATATTTTGAGTATTAAGGCAAAGCACACAAAGTGTGCCTAGCACAAAAAGAACTGTCTTTGTTATCCCTCTGTTGCCTCTCATTCAAGTTTTCCTGCTGTTCTTTTCTCTTTTTGTGTTATAGTTTCGGATAAAGAACACCAAAGGCTTATTGTATTAGAATCACTTGAACTAACATGCTTTCTCTTAAAAAAAAAAAAGCTTAATGAGTATCTGATCATTTTAATAGTGGCTCAAAATATAGCTAGAAGTATAAACATAAGCCAGACCATGTGGAAAGAAGAGACCCTCAGTTCTGACTCTTGCTTAGCTGGGTCACTCTAGGAAAATTACTTAGCCTCTCTGTACATCACTGCTCTCAAAAATTAAAGAAGGCTACTAACAGAGTCAGCTCACAGAGTGTCCTAAGATTAAATGAGCTATTTGGTGTAGACATTTAGAACAGCATCTCATGTATATTAACTTTGATATGTATATTTCTACTCCCCCAGATTTTGGAAGATCTAGCCATATCAGCTCTACTGCTATAAATATATACAATCATTTTCTTTTAGTGCTTTTCTGTTCTTCTTTTTATAGCCACACCTGCAGCATATGGAAGTTCCCAGGCTAGGGCTTGAATCGCCATCGCAATGTGGGCCTATGCCACAGACACAGCAACACAGAATCTGAACTGCATCTGGGAACTACACCACAGTTGGTGGTAATTCTGGATCCTTAACCCACTGAGTGAGGCCAAGAAATCGAACCTGCATCCTCACAGACACTCTGTTGGTTTCTTAACCCACTGAGCCACAACAGGAACTTCTCTTGGTGTTTTTCTAATGCCCCTGATGGGTTCTACGAAGAATAAGAATCGCTAGTCTTGTTCACTACTAGGTCCCAACTCTTATCTTAATGCTTGACACCTGGTAGGGACTCTATCCATACTTGTTACATAAATAAAAGCATAATGAATATTATAGTCCTAAGTCTGTGTCTAAAAATAAAATCTGATATTTGAGTATAGTAGAGTCAGCTCTCTGAAAATGTCAAGGCTCCCCCCTTTTTTGCTAAGAACAGCTAGAAAATACTTCAGTTGAACTGTTTTTGTGGGCTCTCACACTATTGTTTATATCTTTCAAGTAAGATTCTGTTGTTCTTCGGTGACCTTGCATTCTTTCTTGATATAAAGTTTATGCTGAATCTAAGGAAAGAGCTTTGTTTTCCAAACAGGATCAACGTGTGTTTCCCATCTGATTGCCTCAGTGTTGCTTTCCAAGTCCATATATTGGGGGACAATAGAAGCCCCTCTATGCTATGGAAACACTTCACACTGAGGGGCCCCAGTGGCCCAGCGCCCTGACTCTGAGTCAGTGAGAGCATTGCTTGAGAATAACTTCACAAGGCATCAAAACCCCAAAGATATTAATGACTGGTCCAAAATGGTCTGGACTTGCAACTGTCTATTTTTTCATTCTGTGCACTTGAAGCTTAGAATTATATGAGGGGTATCTGTCATTTTTTTTTTTTAACTTAAGGAGATAGTTTATAACTGAGTATGAGAGTAGATTTGAAGTGTGAATGTGCCTTGTAAGCATACTTAATACTTCTTCGTAAACTTTATTTTTATAGCTTTAAGTGTCTGGTGAAAAAGAAAATAAAGAGTATGCTATCTTAACCCTTGGATCAAGTTCAGACTGTTGAGATCTTTTCAGTTCTGATTTAGTACAATCACAGGATGTGGGAGGGCATTTCAAAATATTTAAGTGGTTCTATAAGCCTGAGACTGGAAATGAATCACAGGGCCATTTTTCATCTTGTCAGTTGCTGACATCATGCTTAAAGAATTCTTACAGCAAAACATATGGCTGTCCAGAGCCTTAGCCATCCTGTTCCCTGATACTAAATTAAAGCAGTAGACCCTTCAAAGGAAGTTTGAAAATATGCAATCATCACTTCTAAAATACATAACATGTGTAAAATTCATCATTAATCAGCCTGTTCCTTTCTCACAGGATGGCCCTACAATAGCAGATTTAACAACCCACTCACCC
This sequence comes from Catagonus wagneri, assembly GCA_004024745.2. Lineage (NCBI taxonomy): Eukaryota > Metazoa > Chordata > Mammalia > Artiodactyla > Tayassuidae > Catagonus > Catagonus wagneri. The sequence continues at coordinate 5,477,166 of PVHT021183709.1, read as the reverse complement.
TGGGCCAAAGGGACGTGAATCTGGGCCTTAACAATGTTAAGATTATAAAAATATTTGTCTGTCTGGATTTCATCTAGTATAAAAGGAGTTGTAAATCTAAGCAGAGTGATTTTGATATATTATTGCTGATCACCAAATATTCTGAGGAAAAGCCTTAAGACGTACTGGTAGATAAGCCCTTATTTACCACATCTAGTTCAGTGTTTCTTCAGCTGTGGTTGCATTTTAGTACATAGGTGAGAAAGCCTTTGTAAATCTCTATACCCAGGTCAAACGCCAAGCAATTCAATCAAACACATTCAGCGTGGGGACTCGGGCATCAGTATTTCTGTATAGCCCTCCCAGATCTTCCTGCACAGACTCTAGTTATATTCACCTGGGATGGGACTTCCCATTGTGGCTCAGTGGGTTAAGGATCTGGCCTTGCTGCAAGCTGCAATGTAGGCCACAGATGTGGCTGAGATCTGGTATTGCTATGGCCGCAGTGTAGGCCTTCAGCTCTGATTTGACCCCTAGCCCAGGAACTTCCATATGCCACACGTGCAGCCCTAAAATTAAAAAAAAAAAAAAAATTCTGTTGGTTTGGTCAAGAGGGTGGGAGCTAGCTCTGGGCAAGTTGGGTGAGTAAAGGCTTAACTTACTATTCATAAGCTGGTACTCATTTAAAAGCCTTCTCTGTAGTAACACCAGCCACCGCTATTATTATCACCACCCTTTTACAGATGAGGAAACTAAGAAAGAGAGATGTCGTGCAACTGGGAATGGTGGACTGGGGGTTCAGATCCAGATATTCAATGACACAGTGATATTTATTGAACAAATATTTTGAAATTGCGATAATATACCAAGCACAGGGTCAAAATACTTGCAATATAATGCGATAAACAAAGAGATGCATTTTACCCGTAATATCTCATTATCAGTAACTGTTCTACCACATGTAATGGAATGAGACATGAAAAAACAAAAACAAACGTTGCCCTCAACAGGATCCTGGAAAACTTGTTAATGCTAATGGAACCAATAGATGAAACTAACTAAAGATGATCAAAATTGTGCAGGCATGACATATGTCCAGCTTCCAAGTGGTGGGTAAAGTAGTATCACAGCCACTGTGATCCCAGCAGCACCGAACCAGCCCGTAATGGTATTATTCTCACATATTCCACATCCAAATGTAGCAGTGCTCACGGGAACAGAATTCATAAGAAAAGAGAAGAGATCCCACAGTGTAACTCACATTCTCTCTAACCCTCTGGAAACAGAATATTCTTTTAAGAAGCATCTTCAGCAGGGGTACACCCAAGGACAGGATGGCTGCAGCTGAAATAACTTAATTTATGTGCAATGTAAGAAACATGATTCTCCTTATCCTATGTACCGACAGGGACTTCTGATTTCATGAAGAAAAGGCAGAGGAGGTTCATTGAGGAATTAAAGTCCTCATTTTATGTTACTTCTTACCTGAAGAATATAGAAGTTTGGAGATATCAGATGCATTTTCTTTTTTTACCTAGAGATTAACAAGCCAATTTAGATCTAAATCTGAATAAAAAATGAATGTGGGTTTGAAACAAACACATTTGTCTCTCCAATGATCACCCTCAAGTGTTATTTCAGAGCCATTAAAAAGAACAAATGCCACTTTCAAAAACATTCACCACCCACTGGTAATTCTACATTATTTCTATCACGGTTCTACCATTTAAAAGAAAGATTTACGAAGGGATTGTATGTCGCCATTAGCAGTCATTTATAGTTCAGTGTGATATAATGACTTAAGACTAAGGTTTTCTATGATTTTAAGAAAGAGCACCTTGGGTTCTGAGACCCGGGAGGGGTGGGAGGAGGGGCTGACACCCAGAATGGGAGAGAGAAAAGGGAGGTAACTTCGGGAATGCCAAAGGCAAACTTGGACCCTGTCCCAAGTTTGTCTTGCAGCCCTTTTTTGACAAGGAAGTAGGGGCCACCTGAGCAGGAAAATGAGAAGAAGTTTCTGTTGTTCCTTGATGACACTCATTTCCTAAGGTTAATCAAGCCTATGGATTTTAGAGTATAAAAAGAAAATGATGATATTTTAATTATAGATAACTCCTTTAATACTAAACAGGTAAATCAAAATCTCTGGAAAAGAACAAGAAGAAGAAAGAGAGAAGAACTGACATCATTACCACCACCGAAATCACCATCATCTAGCTCAATAAATAATCAGAGCCCAGGTGCTTTAGGAAGTTTGGCTAAAAGAGTTGCATAATCGGGGAAGGGAGAGCCAAAGTTTTTATGCACTGGCTTTTACATGCTTTGGTGAAAAGCAAAAAAAGTCACTCCTGCCCTCAGCTCATTGGTAGAGCATTTCTTTGGTCCTGCTTAATGGTATGGGATGGAAAATGTGGAAGAAATAGATGGAATGTTTGGTCAAGTTATTTTCTCTGTTACAGGAGCTAAAGAAAGTATTCCAAGTAAGCAATATCTACTACATCACCTATTACAGGTATCAATAATATTTTTATGTCATCACATGTGAAGTTAGAATTAAACAAATAAGCACATGTATAAGTAGAGTGTCAATACATGTTTGTTGAAGTGAATAAATAACGTCTACATTTCAATTTGTATTAATTTTCTATCAAGTTTTATTTCAACAGTATACTCAAATTTCCTCCAAATGTATTCTCCTTGTGAAGTTTTGCTCTCCCAATGTAAACTTGAGTTCCAACATCAAATGGTTAATAAATGTCTGAGTAATTTTTCAGAAGAGGAAAAAAAAAGTTTGGCCAAATGAGGTATGTTTGTAAATAAAGAGCTCCATTAGCATACATGAAAAGGCCACCGGCAATACTAAAAAGCAGAGAAACCACACTTCAAAATATTTAGAGTCAACCGCATGTAAAAATTAGGTGAAAATCATGAGGTTACAGAAGTAGATAGAACAGAAAACCATAATCATCTCCAAATGATGGAGAAATACTAAAACACTTTGAAAATACATTCTACATAGTGTAAAGGTAACTTCATATAACCTGATGCTACAGGAAGGATTGCTGATTCTATTAAATATACTGATCCAGAAAGCAATGCATCCTTCTCTTGCTGTCACTCTCATTTATGAAATCCAGATTCATTTCTCCCCAAAGAGATGGAAATAAGGAAGAGGGATAGAAAGGGAGGATCCTAACTCCCACAGATCAAAGAAAACACACCACTGGCCATAAATGCGAGGAGAAAAAGAATTTCAACTATAGAAATTTAATTTCTCACTCTGAAGACAATACATGTAATGTGACAATGAATGTAATCTTGCCATTTATCGTGGAAGCCTTTACGAAGCAGATTTGAGAAAAGCTGGGAAAATTATCATATCATTTATGAATGCTGTAAAACAAATCTCCCCAAAATTTAGTGCCATAAAACAATGATAATGCTATTATTTCTCATGATTCTTTATCTTTTAGGAATCCAAAGATAACTCAGCAGGGCTGGTTGGCCTAGTTTCTCACATGAAATTGCAGGCAGATTATAGCTGAAAACAGAGGCTGGGGGATGGCCATCCATCATCCCTCTCTCTTCATATAGTCTTATAGCCTTTCCATGCGATGGCTGCAGATGTGACAACCAGACTTCCTGACAGAACAGTGACATCATGGCAGTAGAACTCTTCATGTTACAGACGGGACTCCAGCAGGAATGTTTCAGTGAGCAAGGTGGAGTCTGCAGCTGTTCTCATGACCTGGTCTTAGAGGTGATGAAACATCCCTTCGGCCAAATGTGACTAGTCAAATGTCTCTGCAGGCTTCTCTGTTTTAAGAACATGGGATATAAATCTAGCTTATCAGTAGAAAGGGTGTGATAGACAGATAGGCAGAAGATCACATGGCTTGAGGGACGCTGCTGTGACCATCTTTGGAAAGTACTGTACCTCATGGCCATATCTCCCAAACCACATGGTTTCTTGACAATACGTTTTTCACATTTCCTCCATTGAGAGGTTAGAACTAGATTTCATGCAAGCTTATTTTTCACACGTCTATAGCAATGACAAAGATAATGTGGTAATAAAATAACAAAGTATCTCACTTAACCCCATCATCGCTACCATTCTAGCCACAGCAATCTGAGAAGAAAAGGAAATAAAAGGAATCCAAATTGGAAAAGAAAATGGAAAACTTGCAAAAACTGAGCTTCAGAGAGTACTTTGCATGCTCAAGATCACACTGAAAATTGCATAGCCAAAATTTAAATATAGATCTAGTTCAAATTTCAGGTCTTTTCATTATACGCCATCACTGCACAGTTACTCTAACACTAACACAACCAATCACCTTCATAAAACCAGTTCATCAATGAATTTTCATTTTCCATAAAGGCCTACTTTTCAATAGCTCCGAAGTGGAAACTCAGCACCAAACCCACCAAAAATGATGAGCAAATGTCCAGGTGAGCCCCCCAAAGGGTTTGCTGGGTCTGCAAAGATAAGATCCTTGGCTTGTTCAGTACTGCTCTAAAATATATTTACCTTTACTTATATCACCTCCCCATTCCATCTCAGTTGTCACAGTTTTATTTTTAATTTGTTTAATATCAATTCCTAATGCATAAGCAAGTCTCCAATTGAAAAAGAAAATACTGTGAGGTATGAATTCCTTCAAATTCCCTCCGCTCCGCATCAAGCTTCGTAAACCCTGCTTATCTCTTTCACTCTGTTCCTGCTTGTGTCCAAAGCTAATCCCTTCGCCTGTATTTTGAATCTCCTCCCTTCCTGTTTGCTCTGAGAATGTTATTTCTTAACCATGTCCCCTTGTTTTACCTTTTACCTCTCTCTTCACTCTTGGCACTTTTTCTTCCTTTTAAAAACAAGCTAGCATTTCTTATCCTGGAAAAAATAACCTTCGCTAGTCTGGCCACCTCTTATTTAAGCTACTTCCCTTCCTGGTTTCCTGTCAAGTCTAAACTGCTTATCAGAATAGTTTACGCTGGATGGATTCACTGTATTTTCTCCTACCCATACTGTGACTCATTTTGTTCAGCTGTCAGGCTGTCATTGCCTTCAAGCTATTTTTTAAGGGGCACAGCTCCCTAGTACCACTCCATGAGGAGAGGTGGATAGTTGCATATGAATCCTTTTGTAGTAAATACTATTCTCATAGCACTCATCCAAGGGGTAGTATTTGTTATAGCTGAGGATTTTGCTCAATGCATTTTATCAACTCCTCATTAAAATTATTTCTTCCCTTCCCTTTCCTTCGTAAGATGCCCAGAAGTGGAGTTGCTAGACCACATGGTAGTCTTATTCTTAATTTCTTGAGCACACACTTCATTCTGTTCTCTGTAACAGCTGCACCAGTTTACATGTCCAACGGTGCCTAAGGGTCCCCTTTACTTTACATCCTCACCACTACTTGTTATTATTGTCTTTTTGATGATAGCCATTCTGATAGGGGCGAGGTGATACTTCATTGTGGTCTTAATTTATATTCCCGGGATGACTAGTGATGTTGAGCACGTTTGCACGTATCTGTTGGCCATTCGTATGCATCCCTTGGAAAAATATCTGTTGTTCTTCCATATTTTCTTTTTACCTGGGCTATTGGTCTTTTTTCCTATTGAGTTGTATGAGTCTTTTGAAAATTTTGAATATTAACTCTTTATTGGATATGGGATTTATAAATATTTTCTCCCATTCCATAGGTGTCCTTTTCTTTTCATTAGTAGTCCCCTTTGCTGTGGAGGAGCATTTTAGTTTGGTGTAGTCCCACTTGCTTATTTTTGTTTTATGTTTCTCTTGCAGGAAAAATTTTAAAAAATATTGCCAAGGCACATCAAGGAGCTTACCCATTTTTTCCTTCCTGGAGCTTTATAGTTTCAGGTCTTAAGTTCAAGTTTTTAATCCATTTTGAGTTAATTTTTGTATATTATATAGAGTAGTGGTCCAGTTCCTTTTTCTTTCTTTCCTTCTTTTTTTTTTTTTTTACATGTGGCTATCCAGTTTTCCCACTACCATTTGTTGAAGAAACTGTCCTTTTTCCATTTTATATGCTTGGCTCCTTTGTCAAAAATAAATTCACCACATAAGTGTGGATTTATTTCTTGGCTCCCTTCTTTCCCACTGATATATTGGTCATTTTTGTGCCAATGTCATAGGGTTCTAGTTACTATAGCTTTGTAACATATTTTGAAACCAGGAATTGGGATGCCTCCAGCTTTGTTCTTTTTTCTCAAGATGACTTTGGCTATTTGGGATCTGTAATGGTTCCATATAAGTTATAAGGCTGATTTTCTCCTTTTCTGGGTGTATGCTAAATGAAGCAAATTTATTTTCTCAAAAAGATATCTGTTCTGTTTTGTACTTAGCAGCATTATTCATGATAACCAAGGTATGGAAACAACCTAAGTGCCCATCATTAAATGAATGGATACATAAAATGTGATTTCTTTTCTTTCTCAAATATCATTCAACCTTTAAAAAAGAAGGAAATGCTGTCATTTGCAATAGTATAAATGAACCTGAAGGGCACTATACTAAGTGAAATAAGACAGAAAAAGAAAGACAAACACCTCATGAGCACATTTATATGTGGAATCTAAAAATAAAGTCCAATTCATAGAAGCAGAACGTAGAATGGCGGTTGTCAGGAGCCAGCAGGTGGGGGAACTCAGGAGAGGTTGGTGAAAATGTTAAAAACTTTCAGTTAGAGTGAATAAAATATGAGGCTCTGATGTATAGCATAGCAACTATAGTCGATAACACTGCATTGTATAGTTGAAATTTCATAAGAGTAGAATGTATGTTGCAGTTCCCGTTGTGGCTCAGTGGTTAACGAATCCAACTAGGAAACATGAGGTTGCGGGTTCGATCCCTGGCATCGCTAAGTGGGTTAATGATCCAGCATTGCCGTGAGCTGTGGTGTAGCTTGCAGACGCAGTTCAGATCCCGCATTCCTGTGGCTGTGGTGAAGGCCGGCGGCTACAGTTCCTGTTAGACCCCTAGCCTGGGAACCTCCATATGCTGCAAGTGCGGCCCTAGAAAAGGCAAAAAGCCAAAAAAAAAAAAGAATGTGTGTATTCACACCAAAAGGAAAAACAACTTGTCAATACATGAGATGATGGATGTGTTAATTAACTCAGTGGGAGTAATCCTTTTACGCTGTGTATGTGTGTGTCAAGTGATTGTGTTGTACACTGTAAATATCTAACAATTTTTTATTTTCATTTGTCCATTATACCTTAAAAAAAAAAAAATCAGTCCCTTGGCTCCAGTAAAAATACCACTAGCTTGGAGAGTCAAGGCAAAAGGCTTTAACATCTCTGCTTCTCTCTGAAGAGCTGAGCAAACTGTCTTCCATACAGAGCTGCCTCTTCTCTGTGTCCTCACGTGGTCTGTCCTAAGTGTATGCATACAAGGAGAGGGAAGTTAGGAGGGAGAGATTTTCTCTTTCCTCTTCTTCTTATAAAGCCACTAATCCCATCATAAGGACCCCCTCATGACCTCTTCCAACTCTAAGTACCCTCCAAAAGGCCCCACCTCCACATACCATAAGATTGCCTGTCATTGTTTCAATATGTGAATTTGGGGAGGACACAAATATTCCATCCATAACAGCCACCCTACTGTTGGTAACAGTATTACCAAAACTAAAAACTTTCCCAGGTTGTCCTTCGATCCAGAATTGTGGATATCCTCATGTGCATGGCGTTTGACAGGAATCATGGGTGGGAGTTTCTACTTCCAAGGTTAATGTGAGGTTTGTGGTAGCCATCATTTTCTGCATCATATATAAGTAAATCTCTGAGATTTACTTATCTTTGGTCACGATGAATCTTCATTAGTCTTGGGTATTTCTATGGACTCCAGATTAGGACATAATTCAAGAATAAAGAAGTAGTCAGCCAAGTCAAGACAGCTGATTGAACATATAAAGTAATTATGGCCCATTCTGAAACTACAATAAAACTAAAATCAAAATGTTTTAGAAGAAAAAAGAAAAGCAAACACCAAAGTATGTGAATGGGAGGAGAATATATCAGCACCATTTCTGGGGAAGCCGGAAACATATGGATCACAGATCCAATCCAATCCTCACTTCAAAAATCTTCATTTGGCTCAGATACCAATAAGACCAAGTATCTCTGTAACTTGGAGTAAAAGAAATATTTAAATAAAGAGGGTGCATTGAAAGCTGCTTAATAAGTAGTTAGCTATCTAGATCCCCTTTCCATCCCATCCCTCCTGAGAACAGCCCATCCCCAAGCCCAGGAAGACTACATGTTATATGGACAAGAAAAAAACAGAGGATCCACACACTTGGGAAATGGGTTGGGAGGACGAGCATAAACCAAAAAGAGGGTGATTCCAAAAATAAGAGGATTATATGAACATATGAAAAATGAATGATAAATTCGGAGGCACTGTTGCTTCTCCATCTGGATTCTCACAATACTGAAAGCCACCCTCAACTCTCCAGGAAGTTGGAAGTCCCCAAACGTGGTTTTTGAGCAGCCATGAAGGGGAAGACCTAAAGATACAGGCGTTTAAGCTTTCCCCACAAAGACTCATCCTAATGACCCAGTAGGGAGACCTGAAAGAAAGAGAGTGGCTCTATATCTCTTGATCTGAGAGAAGAATTTTAATTATGATTCTAGAAATTCCTGATGTTTACTCAAATCCTTCCCAGATAGGAAGAGTTGGGGTCAAGATGACTAAACTAGGGTTCTATGTAAGGCTGGGAATGTATGAAAAATATGGTTCTCACAGAAGGAATTTTATTTGATACCTGTGGTCCATGGATCATGCTATAGAAGAGATTCAATCTATTATGAGTAGATGTGAGGTATAGGAGAGGTGTAGAGCTCAGCATGATGCTAGCTCCATGGGGCAACCTAAGAAGGCCTTGAACTTGTCACTCAATTACCTCTTCATAGTAGGATGCAGTAAGTGGGGGTACAGAGAATGAACTGTAATTTCTAGGAGATACAGCAGCAATGGAAGAATAGTAGACAGAGAATAAACTCCCAAACAGACAAATCAATATGGAAGATGAGTTACCAGCCGTGTCAAGGCTCACACCTTGAATGGACTAACACTTGGACTGGAAAGTTACAGGAAAGATAGAGAGATTTTATGAATTAGAATTCTCTGAACAAGAACCCTTGGAGTCTTGGGTCAAATGCTCAGGGTGAATTGTCTACCAGATCCAGAGGATGATAAAACGAACTGGACATAAGCAGCTTGAAGGAGAAAGAATCAGAAAAGCAATCATCAATTGCAAATATTTCAAAGTTTGTTTCATGAAAGAGGAATTAGAATTATTTCTGGGATTTCTTATTTTTCCCACTGAGTAGAACCCACTGTATCTGTGCTGTGATCTGTTCACAAAGGCAGGATGGATCCCACTCAAAATTTGGTGGAGATGTAGAGACACTGCCTCACTAGACATGCACTAAGAAGGTATGGAAAGTTAATTGCTCATATAATGAGGCTTTCTGGGGAAAGCAATGCAGGCTCCTGAGAAGGTGTGAAAATAACCTTAAAAATTGCATGGAAAGGAGACAGACTTAGCTTTTATTGTAATTAGGCAGCCAGGCTGGGGTAAGCAGTCCTGCTGGCAGATCAGGACTTGCAGGGTTCAAATTTACTGCTTGTGCCAAAGAAGGAAAAACTGCATTTTCTTATCAGCTTTTTCAGATGTAGGGCAAAGAGGGGAGGCAGGTGATGGCTTCGAAAGCTCTTGGCAGTCAAACATCAATAATGGAGCAAGATTCTTTTTTACAAGATTACATACTGAATTTTGAAATGGCAAGAGTTATTCTTAGGAAAGAAAATCCCATTTTTGGAGATTAGATGGTGAAAATTTTATATAGGGCTAATTATTGCCTTCTTGGGATTCTGTGACTATATTCTCACATGATAAATGAGACATCTTAGAACTATCTAATTATCTCAATGCCTAGATTAAACAGAGATTATCTCAATTGTGGAAGCCTGGAGGAATATTTTGCTATACAAAGCGAGAGCTAATGCAACATTCATATTATAAGAGTTAAATCAACAACCAAATCAGATGAATATTTTTACTAATATTTTAGTTCCCAGTCAGGTAAATTCACAATGACTTGGAAGAATATGTAAATGTGAGCTAGGTTTGGTCACAACAAACCAGTCTGTATAATTCAAGAAAAGCACTTGATTCAAAGACATCTTTAATTCTGACAGTAACCAGATGTCAGTTTTTAAGAGAATATTGACCTTTCAACACCTATTTTAGTAATGTTTTGAAACACTGCTTGTTTTTGCATGCTATTCTATGTATATAAGAAAATATACCTTTGTCTTATAACTATCTGGTCAACTAAAAGTTCTGTGTACCAGTCAGAGGCCCAGGTTTTGTTTTTTGTTTGTTTTTGGAGGGAAAAAAAAAGGGCATTAACACAGATATATTGGAAATATCACCTGATAAGTGTTAAAATAGTGGTACATGAATAAATATACATCTTCGCTACTACTCCTGTAAGGAGATAGATAGATGATAGATAGATAGATAGATAGATAGATAGATAGATAGATAGATAGATAGATGATAGACAGATAGATATAAACTTTAAAAAATGTCTTTAAGTATTATGGCCAAAAAAATATTAACCTATCACTGTCTGAAGTCCTAGAATTGAAGGAGATTGATGTAGAATTTGACAATGCTGCAAAAGATTGTGCTTAAATACAGCTAGTGGGATGGTCTTCTATATTTCCCAATATTTTGAGAGGAGAATTAAATCAGGCATTTGTGTGCTGTATCTGCAAAACTATTTGGTACATGCCTCCACCTCCCCAGTCTTTGTGGAAATCAAAAACCTCGTAGGCAGAGAACCCTGACTTGGTGAGCCATCATCTTAACATCATTTTGCAGATGGTTCCCAGGTGAGTTATGGCTGTTTCTACTTGAGACCACAAGAGCTCCCGGGATGTCTTGAAGTAATCATTCAGTCCAACAACAGCAGGCTAGTAAAGCAGCATTGCAGTACAGCAAGCGCTGCAAAAATTGCGATGGCTCAGGTACCAGCCCGAACACATCTTCGGATCAGCACTAACTTTAGTAAACTGAAAAGTCTCACCACGTTAACGTTTCGGTTAGATGATTCCATAATAGTGAAGACGACCACTTACCTTCCAATGAATGGTTTTAGTAAGAGGTACTTTTGAAGATTTAATCCTTGTCTGTACATACTTCACTGCAATAAATATACCCCATACTGTTGTGTGTGTGTGTGTGTGTGTGTGTGTGTGTGTGTGTGTGATTATGGCTTTTTTTTTTTTACTCTTTTTCTTTATTCTCCATTTTTTAACAATATGACTGCTTAAATGTTACGCAGGGACAGAGAGTACTTTTTCTTTCAAACCTCACACATGATGCAGGAGCTTCAGAATAGAGTTTGGAAGGAATCACCAGGAAAAAAGGGCAGAGATGGAAAGGATGGAAAGCTCGGTATGTGAACCTGGGCCTGCTCCCTGAAGCTCTGAATTATAAGATTGAATGCAATAAAGTGATTATTGGCTTATCTGATAATCCTGCAAAAATGACTGGCGATTAGCTAAAATTAGAGACAAATAAGCATAAGAACCTCCTCCAACAAAAATATACAGTTAAAAATTTTACTTTATACTAAGTAAAAAAATAAAACAAATCTGTGGAAAATAATTAATGTACAAAGACAAAATTTCAATCAGATAATCCTATCATATAGTAATATCTACCGTAAACATCCTGGCATTTTACTTCCAATAATATTAGTTTTTACGTGTCTATGTAAGAACATGTTTCTTAAAATATTGTTTTATGTTTTGTGTCTATACATAAAAATAAACATGCAAATAGAAGTATGCTGCTAACTTGCATTTTACATGATGTTATGCTGTATTTTTCCATGTCGTTAAATTTCCCCTGAAACTACTAACTTTATATGACTGTGTAATCCCCCACATTATCAATATGATACAGTTTTTTAAACTGTAAACCCTATATTGGACATTTAGTTTATGTCCAGGGGAGAAGGTTGAATGTCTTTGTCCTAAATAGTATTTCAATGACCATAATATTTGTATATAAAGATTAGTAATAATCTCTAAGTATTTCCTCTGGACCTAAGAAGTACTTTATTGGGTAAGAGTATTTTGCCATTACATTCATATTGCAATTTCTTCACAAATGGGTTACATTCCTGTCAGCAGTCTATTACAATGCCCTTTGCACCACACTATTACCATCACCAAATAGTGCCTTGTGAAGAAACCACTTCAACAGAATTATACAGAAACATGAGATACTATTTCAAGATTATGTTAGATTTGTGTGATTATTGGCCAGATCTATTTCCCTTCCTTGAATTTTGCCTCTAAGATCTTTTCATATTGTTATTGAGTTCCTAAAGCACTTTGAATTTCTATTATACATTTGTAAGCACAAGGTTTTAAATTGTTTCTTAGGTATTTTTAAATTCTTTGTGCACTTTTCAAAATTAAAGGAGTTTGCTTCAAATAAGTCGGGGTAACTCTTCAATATTTCTAAATAAGGACAAGATTCAATGTAGGAAAAAAAACATTAAAAGGATGGTTCTTGCTTTTTCTTTTAACGGTGACCTCTAGGCATGTTTATTATGCTTGTATCTTTAACTTGAAGAGAATACATACATCTTACATGAGATTGGAGTCATCCTTTTTCTCCAACATGCCCTTCATCTTTCTGAGTCCTTGCTGTGCATAATAGACGTACCCACTTACACAAGTACCATGAAATGTGATGGATTGTGGAAAAGCCTTCTTTTGTGGGGAAAGAGTGCCACGCACGTCACTGGAATGGAAGGAATCTGACCCTAAGTAGACAGGAGTCACATTCAAGGGATTTATGGCAGTAACTTTCATCAGCTTGAACTACTATATTCACTTCAAGGAATAACAAAAGACTCGCTAAACTTTTCGTAAGTTTCATTAGAGGGAGGGAAGATGTTCATGAAATGGGAACTGGCATTGAAATCACAAACACGACATTGTGTTAGGAACACCAAGTCCAGAATCTGGCCCTTGACAACAAGACAGCTCTTGACTTTTGACTTTTAACAAATTGTGGTTAAGTTAAAACACCATCTGGAAATCCTCCAGTTAACAGCTGCATGATATTGCAAGTATGTTAAGAAATGGGAAAGATACAAAAATACAAAAATCACTTCAATTGTGTTGAATGGCCTTAGATACTTACATGATACACTCTTTATAAAAATTCACAGCCATCAAAGAAAGAATAGGGGATAAAAATACAGTTATGACTAACGAAGACCTAAATGATATATTTTTTAAAAATGTACAATGCGTATATGCAAATATGTTCATTGATAATGGGCACCAGGACCTGTGTCAAGTGCATATATTGAATGAGGTCATAAAAAAGACCTCATAGGAATTCCCGTCGTGGCTCGGTGGTTAACAAATCCGACTAGGAACCATGGTCCCTGGCCTTGTTCAGTGGGTTAAGGATCCGGCGTTGCCGTCAGCTGTGGTGTAGGTCTCAGACGTGGCTTGGATCCCGCATTGCTGTGGCTGTGGCGAAGGCCGGTGGCTACAGCTCCTGTTAGACCCTTAGCCTGGGAACCTCCATATGCCGCAGGTGCGGCCCTAGATCAGGCAAAAAGACAAAAAAAAAACCTCATAAATCCAAAAATATAAAAATAATAAAATACATACTTCCTGATCATTTTATAATGAATACAGAAATTAACATAAAAAAACAAAAAGTCCTTCCACTTGGAAGTAATTTTATTTAAGTTTTGAAAGTTAAAATCTTGTCATTAAAAAAAACTTTTAGATCAAATAGCCGTAAACTGACTTCAAAAATATCCAGGAATGTAATGATAATATACAATGTATTTCAGATGCAAAGCATAAAGAAGAGATGAATAAATACAGAAGTAAAAGCAAATACGAACGAGTTGAAATACAAAAAATGGAAGCAGATTAGAACCCACAAAAAATTAAAATAGAACAATAAAACTAATAAAAAGCAAAGCTTGTTTAATTTTTATTTTTTAAAGATTTTTATTTTTTCTATTATAGTAATTTACAACGTTCTGTCAATTTCTGCTGTACAGAAAAATAAGGCAGTCATATATATATATAAATATATATATTTATTCTTTTTCTCACATTATCCTCCATCATATTCCATCACATGACTAAATGTAGTTCCCTGCAAAGCTTGTTATTTTAAAATCAATAAAAGAATTAATCCTTAGCTATTTTATTTATTTTTTTATTTTTTATTTTTTGTCTTTTTTTTTGCCTTATCTAGAGCCGCACCCATGGCATATGGAGGTTCCCAGGCTAGGGGGTTTAACAAGAGCTGTAGCTGCCGGCCTTCGCCACAGCCACAGCAACACTGAATCAGAGCCGCATCTGCAACCTACACCACAGCTCACGGCAGTGCTGGATCCTTAACCCACCAAGCAAGGCCAGGGATTGAACCTGCAACCTCATGGCTCCTAGCTGGATTTGTTAACCACTGACCCATGACAGGAACTCCAATCCTTAGCTATTTTAATCAAGAAAAAAAAAGGAAGATAGTTAAGTGCATAAAAAAAGATCTCAAGAAATAAGCTTAAAAGCAAAGTAACTTTAAAGTATTAAAAGACTACTTTCCTAAGTGTAACACATTTAAAATAAGGATGAAATAAATATTTTCCAAGGAAAATATAGCTTATAGCTTACCAAAGCTATCCATAGAATCTACATAAATTCTAAAAGAAAAAAATATCAATCTAAAACACACCAAAAGCAAAAATAAACTCAAAATGGCTTAAAGACTTAAACATAAGACAAGACACCATAAAGCTCCTAGAAGGGAACATAGGCAAAACATTCTCTGACATCAACTATACAAATGTTTTCTTAGCTCAGTCTCCCAAGGCAACAGAAATAAAAACAAAAGTAAATCAATTGGGCCTAATCAAGCTTACAAGCTTTTGCTCAGAAAAGGAAACCATAAAAAAAAGACTACAGGGGTGCAGCGGTTAATGAATCTAACTAGGAACCATGAGGTTGCGGGTTTGATCCCTGGCCTTGCTCAGTGGGTTAACGATCTGGCGTTGCCGTGAGCTGTGGTGTGTGTTGCAGATGTGGTCTGGATCTGGCATTGCTGTGGCTATGGTGTAGTCCAGCAGCTGTAGCTCCGATTCCACCCCTAGCCTGGCAACCTCCATACACCGTGGGTGTGGCTCTAAAAAAGAAAAAAAAGAAAAAAAAACCACTTACAGAATAGGAGAAAAAATTGCAAGTGATGCAATACACAAGGGCTTAATCCCCAAAATATGCAAACGACACATACAACTCAACAGCAATAAAACAAACAAACCAACTGAAAAATGTTCAGAAGACCTAAATAAACATTTCTCCAAAGAAGATATACAGATGGCCGATAGGCACATGAAAAAATGCTCAACATCACTAATTATTGGAAATGAAAATCAAAACTACAATGAGGCACCACCTCACACCAATCAGAATGTCTATCCTTAATAAGTTTACAAATAACAAATGCTAAAGAGGGTGTGGAGAAAAGGCAATCTTTCTACACCTTTGTTGGGAATGTAAATGGGTGCAACACAATGGAAAACAGTATGGAGGAACTTGATAAAACTAAATATAGAACTACCATATAGTCCAGCAATCCTATTCCTGGGCCTCTATCCAGACAAAACTTTCATTCCAAAATATATATGCACTCATTTGTTTATTTCAGTACCATTCACAACAGCCAAGACATGGAAACAACCTAAATGTCCATCAACAGATGAATGGATTAAGAAGATGTTGTCCATATACATAGTGGAATAGTACTCAGCCATAAACTCATGCCGTTTGCATCAACATGAATGGAACTAGAGATTCTCATACTAAGTGAAGTAAATCAGAAAGAGAAAAATAACTGCCATATGATATCACTTATATGTGGAATCTAAAATATGGTGCAAATGAACCTATCTACAGAGTAGAAGCAAACTCATTAATAGAAATAATAGAAAATAGACTTGTGGGTACCAAGGGGGAGGGGGAGGAAGTGAGATATACTGGGAATTTGGGGTTAGTAGATGCAAACCATTATATCTGGAGTGGATAAGAAATGAGGTCCTGCTATACAGCATAGGGAACTATATCCAATCACTTGTGATGGAACATGATGGAAGATAATATGAAAAAAAGAATATATACATATATGTATATGTGTATATATATATATATATATATATATGTATGTATGTATAACTGGGTCACTTTACTACAAAGCAGAAATTGACAGAACATTGTAAATCAACTATAGTAAAAATTTTTTAAAAAGGAAAAAGAAGCAAGGCAGGTATGGTCACAAAAAAAGACTTCAAGAAATAAGCTTACAGGTTTTAACATATTTTAAAATATTAAAAGACTATTTTAAAATATCAAAAGACTACTTCTCAACTCTAAGTGTAACAAAATTAAAATAAGGATGAAATAAGTATTTTCCAAGTAAAATAGAGTTTACCAAATCTGACCATATAGTCTACATAAATCCTAAAAGAAAAAAAAATCAGTGTAAAAGTTAGATAGAAAAGAACTATCTCCCAAAGTAAAGAACACTAGGCTTTTTACTCCAGCCAGAATGGCCATCATCAAAAAGTCTGCAAACAATAATTGCTGGAGAGGGTGTGGAGTGCCTATTACACTGTTGGTGGGAATGCAAACTGGTGCAACCACTGTGGAAAACAGTATGGAGATTCCTCAGAAAACTCAAAATAGAATTACCATTTGGTCCAGCAATCCCACTCCTGGGCATCTATCCAGAGGAAACCATGACTCGAAAAGACACATGTACTCCAATGTTCATTGCAGCACTCTATAAAATAGCCAAGTCATGGAAACAACCTAAATGCCCATCGACAGAGGAATGGATAGGGAAGATATGGTACATACACACAATGCAATATTACTCAGCCATTAAAAGGAATGAAATAACAACACTTATAGCAATATGGATGGACCTAGAAATTATCATGCAAAGTGAAATCAGTCAATTAGACACCAACATCAAATGCTACCGCTTACATGTGGAAACTAAAAAAAGGACACAATGAACTTTGCAGAACAGATAACGACTCACAGACTTTGGAAAACTTAATGTTTTCCAAATGAGACAAGTTGAGGGTGGGGGGATGCACTGTGGGTTTGTGATCGAAATGCTATAAAATTTGGTTGTGATGATTTTTGTACACCTATAATTGTAATAAAATTCATTAAGTAATGGGAAAAAAAAGAAATCTAAAAAAAAAACACTAGGCTTTCACAGTTTCACAGAGAATTTTCCTAAACTTTAAAACAAATCATTCAAATTAAACTATTCTGCAACACATTAAAAAATAAGATTGCAAATTATTTTAATAAACTGTGAGTTATATTTATATTCAAATATTTTTAAAAAATCACAGATAAATCAGCAAAAACTGTTGGCCAGTTTTCAGTATTTAAGGTAATCTTGAGTAAAATGGTAGCAATCCCTTCTAGCAGTACATTAAAATAACCTGCGTCAAGAACAAATGGGATTTATTCCAGGTATAAAAAGATGGTTAAATATTAAAAATATTTTATTATGCTTAATTTTATTTATAGATCTAAGTTGGAAAAAAATTACATGATCACTTTGCTGAAACAGCACTTGATACATTTTATGCTAATTTTTTATTTTACAAAGAAAAACCCGAAATCAAAATCACTGAAATACTGGTTAGCACACACATAGGAACACAGGTGCCCACAAACAAGTCAAGTCCAGAAACCAGCACAGCAACCCTGGAGGTCAGAAGAAGAATAGGTTCACTACTACATGACTAATGAATAAGGAGCTGGAGGCACTGGCCATTGCGGTTACTGTAGAAAAATATTCTTGAATCACAAGTTTTAAAATATGAATTAATAAAGTAAAATCAACACTCTTTACAGCTAATATAACTATTCAATCAGAAATTGGATAGTTATCGGAGTTCCCGTCGTGGCTCAGTGGTTAACGAATCTGACTAAGAAC
>PVHT021183709.1:5440808-5458980 GCA_004024745.2 Catagonus wagneri | reverse complement strand
TGCCCTTGCTCAGTGGGTTAACGATCCGGCGTTGCCGTGAGCTGTGGTGTAGGTTGCAGACGCGGCTCGGATCCTGCGTTGCTGTGGCTGCGGCGCAGGCCAGTGGCCACAGCTCCGATTAGACCCCTAGCCTGGGAACCTCCACATGCCGCAGGTGCGGCCATAAAATGACAAAAAGGCAAAAAAAAAAAAAAAAAAAGAAAGAAATTGGGTAGTTATCAATAGAAGAAAAATCAAGTAACTTCAAGCATGAAATTGTAAAGTTACCAAAAATAAAAACAGGTGCATTTTTGATGGCATTGGAGTGGAGGAAGAAGGATTTTCTCATCATCATTTCAAGTGCAGAAGACTTAAGTAAGTGGCAAGAGGTTTTGTTTGTTTGTTTTGTTTGTATTTTTTACTTTTTTTTAAGGTGGTGTTAATACCAGTGTAAGAAAAACTAATCAGCACTTCTCACTGTGGTGCAGTGGATTATGGACTGGCATTGCTGCAGCTGTGTGTGGTGTAGGTCATAGCTGCAGCTCAGATTTGATCCCTGGCTCAAGAATTTCCATAGGCTGCAGCGGTAGCCAAAACAAAAAAAAAGAAAAACTAATCATAATGTTATCATAAGCAAAAGAACGACAATTAGCCAAGCTAAAAATAAAAAGTAACATTGTTGCAGACAAAGTGTAATCTCCCAAGTATGTAAATACTTAGAAACCAAGAAAAAAAGCCAATAACCTAAGAGAAAACTAAGCAAAGACATGAACAGGTCATTGAAAATCAAATAAAAAGATTCCCTGAGAAATAATAAAAACTGGGCAATCTCATTCACCATAAATGAAATCTTACATACCATGATATTTTTACCTATAATATTTGCCAGTATTCAAAATATTTGACAATACACTCTGTTCGTCAGTTTATATGAAATAATGGAGCATGATAATGTGAGAAAAAAGAATGTATACATGTTTGTGTGCCTGGGTCACCTTGATGTGCAGTAGAAAATTGACAGAACACTAAACCAGCTGTAAGGGAAAAAATAGAAATCATTATAAAAAAGGAAATAAAAGCATTTCTATTCATTATTAATGGGAGTACAGAGTACCATAACCCATCTTGAGGGCAATTTGATAAAACCTAACAAAATTTAAAATGTTTTTACCCAGCAACTGTTTTTAAGAGAATTTTCCCTGCAGAAACACATAAAATTATTTTTTACATCGAAATTTATTCTCTTGCAGTACTTTTCTGTTAACAAACGATCCATGACAATTACTCATGTCCATCTAAATGGGATGGATAAAATAAACTATAGTATAGCTACATATGTGAAGATTTTTAAAAAATGAAAAAGGTTTTTATACCCTGATATGGAAAATTATCCAGGATACATTAAGTAAAAAACAAAAGCAAAAAAAACAAACAAAAATCATAGTCAAGGTACGTAACAGTGCCATATCCTTTGTTTAGGGAGGTAATGGTATGTATTTGCCTGTATTTATATAGAAAAGGCTACACAGGAACTTATAAAACTTATGCAACATGGTTCCCTAAGGATGTTCAGTCAATACAGGGTGGCCAGGACAGCACCAATGACTAGATATATAAATGTGTGTATATTTATCATTTAGATGTGTATATATATATGTATATACATATATATGTATATATATCATTTAGATGTGTATATATATGTATATACATATATATGTATATTTATCATTTAGATGTATATATATATGTATATACATATATATGTATATATATCATTTAGATGTATATATATGTATATACATATATATGTATATATATCATTTAGATGTGTATATATATATATGTATATACATATATATGTATATATATCATTTAGATTTTTGAACTCCATGAATGCACTACAAACTCAAAAAAATTTAATTCAATAGGTATGAAATAGTTTCCCAAACCTCAGGACACCATAGTATAGAGATACCACATAATGGGTGCTCATTGAATATTTGTTGAGAGCATGAATGCGTAAGAATAAAAATTGTCTCTTCTATAAACAAAAGGAAGGAAAGAAAGGAAGTTTAAGAGACAGAGACAGGAGAGGGAGGGAGCAGGAGATAAATCCCACTTGACTTTTATGCTCACACCAGCTATTTTTATTTGAGGTTAATTTTAAATGCAACGTCTGTTGTCTTATCAGTAAGCATTTCTTCAGAGTGCTCAAAGAAATTCTTTTAAGTAATGCTGGACCAAACCAAGAAGCGTTATATCCTTTCATAAATACATATTGTGGACTTACTGAGATACTGTTCAAAACTTTATACCCACTGTGCATGCAAGTACATTAAGTGCTTCATTCTATACATATAACTGGGTCACTTTGCTGTACAGAAGAAATTAACAGAATGTTGTAAATCAACAGTAATAAAACATTAAACAAAAGGAAAAAAAGAAAATTAGAGGTGGATAACACTCTTCCTTAATTTAGAGTTGTCAATCAGAATAAAAGTTGATTTAAATTTTCTCAGTTGGTTTCCAAGAGTTGTATGTCTGTTCACCTGGGTGGCATGTTTGATTTATTTCAGTGTCATTTTTCACATGATGCTTTAAGAGAGTATCAGAAATGTGTTTCATTTTCTCACATTGCCGCTATGTATGTATGTTTGGTGTATAGAGATAATTATTGTATTTATTACTAACTATAAAAAGAATTTATCCATAATAAAGTAAATTTCAGGCAGTATAATGCAGTTGGTGCGATTCAAACAGTGAAAAATCAGATTTTTTGAGAGGATGGGGAATTTCCTGGATACCTCATCGCAGGTGTGAATCTTGGCTCAGGGTTAGTTTCAGCAAGTAGTTCTTGACTAAGTTCTAATCACACGTATTCAAATAAGTGTTATGTGTATCCAGCCGTGGCTGGGGAAGTTCTGGCTGCAGAGTTAACTCGGGAGAATCAAACAGCACACAGTCCTGAGTACATGGAGAGCATAACAGTAGGTGTGGTGAGCAGTCAATGTTCAGACCACAAAACGTGAATAGTCTTCAGACTGGGAGGTTGGAGGGCCTGCCACACATTGTCCAGCAGAATGTCATCACGGAATGAACAAAAATGGGCTGTGTGACTTCCATTATTCTCCTTTCCCACCTTCTGTCACTGTGTTCAGAACCTGATCTGTCCTTATGCATTGAATGTATGCAAGGCAAATACCTTCTATCCTCACCAGTCTCTGGATCCAGAGGTGCCACAGCTGGACTGCTTGAAGACACCCCCTAGCATACCCACGAGATGGAGACAATCGCATCACCAGAGGCCTGAGCTTGATGCTGAGTCTGCATCTTCCTGGTATCCCTGAGAGGAGTGCTAGATTTCTAATATTGATCTTTATTAACTTTATCCTGAATATCCAAATGAGGAGCATTCTGTATCAAAGACAGACTGCTATGTTTCACCTTCAAAGCAAAGCCCTTGTGTCCTAGTGTTAAAGAAAGTAACTGGTGTCCATGAGGGTGCAGGTTTGATCGCTGGCCCTGATCAGTAGGGTAAAGGATTTGGCATTGCCATGAGCTGCGATGTGGGTTGCAGACTGCTCGGATCCCACATTGCTGTGGCTGTGGCAGAAGCCGGCAGCTGTAGCTCTGATTTGACCTCTAGCCTGGAAACATCCATATACCACAGGTGCATCCCTAAATTAATTAATTAATTAATTAAAAGCAAATAATGGCATTGTGGTCCCTCACCTCTTTATCCTTACCCCAGAGGTGATAGGAGGAAAGTCAGGTATAATGTCTTATCCAAACAAATTTAAGTCTTTATCTCCAAAGTAATGGAGACCAGTGCATTTTTCTCAGTTATATCCATTGGAGAGTCAGCTATCCACTTCCCCTTAGGAAAAAAAAAAAAGGAGAAAAAATATATAACTTTTGCTTCTTTGAGAAGTGATGGCAGGAATCCTGGATTCTCACTCTGAGTTTTTGGAAAGTAATTCATCTTTCCAAGGCCCAGATAAACACTGAATGTCTCCTGGTTTTGTGACATAGAGATGCTGCCAAGTCCTGGACTTCACAGGTTTTGGAATGTAAATAGCTAGGAAGAGAGTTCTCCAGTCTTTCTGGCACCTCAGGACTTAACCTAGGGGCCTAGTCCAAATTGTCACAGATCCAATTCTCATAACATGTGAAGAGTCAAATGCATCCAAGAAAAATAAAAGCTAGCATTTGCTATCTTTATGTCCTATATGTTGCCCCATCTCAGAATACTAGGGCTTTTTACCGTAGCACTGAGAAATCTAGGAAACTGTGTTTACCCACAAGAAGGAGAATATCTGTTTTTATGCAGGATGGAGAATATAAGCTTACTGTTTGGTACTACCAAGATCCTAAGCAGGCATAATCATTAGTATTGCTCATTCACATTTTTATTATCATTTCCACTCTCCCTCTCAGTCATGTGGTCAAACTGTGCTTAACTGACCCCTGGAACCTGGGCATAGTCATATGGCTTGGGCCAGCCAAGGATAGAGGAGTGCGAGATTATGAGGTGTTTTCAGGTGGAAAACTGGAGAAAAAAACAAGCCCTGTGATCACTTCCCTAAATGGTAGATACTCTGACACCCAGAATCCCTCTGTGAGAGAATTTCCTTTGTGGCACAGTGGAAATGAATCTGACTAGTATCTACGAGGGTGCAGGTTTGATCCCTGGCTTTGCTCAGTAGGTTGGGGATCTGGCATTGTTGTGAGCTATGGTGTAGTTCACAGATACAGCTTGTATCCCCTGTTGCTGTGGCTGTGACATAGGCCAGCAGCTGTAGCTCTGATTCAATCCCTAGCCTGGGAACGTCCATATGTCATGGTGGGGCCCTAAAAAGACAAAAAAAAAAAAAATCCCTCAGTGAGGACAAGGGGGCATAGAGCCCATAGCTAATCCTTGGGGCACACACACAGAGTGAACAGAAAACCAAATCCTGATATTCAAGTCACTGAGATTCAGTGGTTACTTCTTATAAAGCATCTGTGGAACTGTCCTTTATGACATATACACCTATAAACTAATTGAAAAACTTCTATTGACCTAAAGTTCTAGAAGCTGGTGTGCTTTGAGCTGTTTTCTCCTCCAGCATATGTCACTCCCTCCCCAAGTGCCAAGATATACTCAAGAATTTAATATTCCAGAGCTTACCACTCTGGGGTCAGCAACAACCTATGGAATCTGATTCATTTCCCATCCAGATATATCAAATATTAAACTCAACAAGATTTTAATTCTATGCTATTCCAGTGTCCACTTATTTCCATGTATACTAGTACACAGGAAGAATCTCTGTAAGAAATGAGCTTAGTTTAAGGAAATCAACATTAGTGTGTCTACACATAAAATTCAGTAACAAACATATCTTTAGTTTATTTAGATATGCTAGGAATTTATTTCAACATACCACGGAATGAATTTGAAGAACTCACACAGAATATTTCCTTGGCTTTTTAATGTTGTACAAACATGTTTATTTCAAAAGAATAGCCTAAAAATGTCCTAGAAAAAAAATTTTTCTTCTGAATTTTCTTTAGTGAAGACTATTTGTTTTCCAAGGTCAACTCTTCTTTACTGAGTTCCATTGGTAAGTCCTTTTTACTATCTTATGATGTATTCCATGCAATTAATCAAAAGAATCATTTCACATGCCTATCATATACCTACATTTCAGACTCATAGTCACAGACTATCATGCAATTCAAAAAAAGTTCTGTATTAATCAATTTTACTCATGACACACTCTAACTGGAAGGCAGGACATAAATTTAGTGATAAGATTAACATCTCATTTTATTATCTCAGATTTTGAAACTGGCATTTTTCATTTAAAGAGTTTGCTAAAGAGAACAACAGATAACTGTCCATTATATATCTGAATTGCAGTGTAGAGAAGATAAGTCACTGCCTTTAAAATTATTAGTTATTAAAGGCTTTAAGATTGAACGTACACACAAAGTAGGTAATTATTTATATCACACATACACACAAAAGATACTTCAATAGAAATGCCCAAACCTGAATTTGAGCCTGAAGTGTTTGTGAGGACTCCATTTACAACCTCACTACCTACCTTCTGCCTTTATTTTTTTAATGAAAGAAGACAGATCCTCTTCCTGATATCGTCTGAGTAAGCAAATTTTGTCACTTTTTCCTCTCATCCACAAAAAAATTTGTTTATGAGATTTTTGTTTCATTTAAGCTTTCACAAAATCGTTATTTTTCTAAATTTTTAAATTTTATGAATATATATACAGAGCCTAAAAGTGGTTTTATTAAAAATGAATAATGCACAAAAGGAAGAAAAAATTTCCTGCTTAGTATTGTTACTGAGTCCAAGCTCACACCACTTGCTGCAGAACAGACCAATAAATCCAGAAAGAAAAGTGCTAGAACAAGTAATAGTGATGTTATTTGGAAAGCCAGCAGACCACGATGATGGACTAGTGTCCCAAAGACCCGTCTTACCAGAGTTGGAATTCTGGCCTCTTTTATACTAAAAAAGGAGGGGGTGTGACTGGTTGTGGAAAATATCTTGATGAAGGAATCCTCCTTCTTGAAGCTGTCCATGTAATTCCCGTCACAATGTTCCTATAAATCTCCAATAAGACAATTGTTATTTTCTGTTCTGTAACTTTTTTATTATACCTTTAAAGATCAAACCTTGAGAAAAGACTATTATGTATACTTCAGGCTATGGACAACGTTTCTTTACAAAGTACAGAGTCAGCATGACTAAGCACAGGAAACAGAGCACAAGGGTTAGAGCTAAAGGGATAAATCTAATATGAAGTTCATTTTTTTTCTTCTCAGTGGTAAAATGACTTTTAACAAAAACTCTGAAGTTTTCTAAAGATACTGATTGATCAATTCAGGATTTTTGCTTTGGTTTTGGTTTAAGTTATTGTTTCTTATTAACTCATAATTAAAGTGAGGAAAAGAGATGAAGAAAATAATATCAAAAATAAAGTTGATAAAAGACATATCTCTTTTCAGAGATAGCATTTTTGGTATACTCTCTTTTACAATTTTAAAAATTTTTTTAAAGCAAGTCAAGACCAATTTGTCTTTACAGATATATTTAGAGGTAAATTAAGATTTGAGAATATTAAGAGAGATGGGATTAAGATGGTGGAATTGAAGGACTGAAGCTAAACTTCTCTCATAAAAACAACAAAATTACCACCAAATGCTGAGCAACCTTCAACCAAATGAACTAGAAACTTCCAAAAAGATATCCTACTCTAGAATACAAAGGAAAATACACGAAGAGGTAGGAGTGGTAATTACATGACGTAAGTAACCCCACACCTCCAAGGTGGGAAGCACCACAGACTGGAAAGTAACTGTATCACAGAGACCCACCTATAGGAGTGAGAGTTCTGAGCCCCAAGTCAAATCCCCATGCCTGGGAATCTGGCACTGGGAGAAAGAGCCCCCAGAGCATCTGGCACTGAAGGCCAGTGGCACTTGTGCACAGGAGCTCCACGGGACTGAAGGAAATGGAGACCTTATTCTTGAAAGGTGCACACATACTTTCATGTGCACTGAATCCCAGGACAAAACAAAGGCTCCATAGGAATCTGAGTTTAACCTGGCAGCAGTTCTTGGAGGATCTCCTAGGGAAACAGGGGTGACTGTGGCTTGTTGTGGAGGAAGGGCATTTGAGACAAAGCTCTTGGGAATATTCATCAGCCTGCATTTCTCTAGATGTGGCCATTTTGGGAAAATCTGGTGCCATCCATCAGCGCTGAGAAGCCCCAGGCCAAACAATAATCCAGGTAGGATCACAGCCCACCCATCAGTAAACAGGCTGCCTAAAGAAATCCCAGGCACACAGCCACCTCTAATCTCACCCAGAGACAAATTCCCACCCACCAGAGGGAGAGGAAAAAGCCCCACCCATCAGTAGACTGGAACCAGTCCCTCCCATCAGGAAGCCTACAGCAAGCCCCCCCATACCAACTTCAGCCACAAGTGAGGCAAACACCAGAAGGGAGTGAGGCTACAACTCTATTGTCTGCAAAAAGGAGACCACACCAAAAACCTAAAAAAATGAAGAGACAGAGAACTGTAACTCAGATAAGGGAGAAAGAAAAAAAAACCAGAAAAACAGCTCAGTGATGAGGAGATTATTCGTCTCCAGGAAAAAGACTTTAGATTGTTGATGCTGAAGATGATGCAAGACATTGGAAATAAACTGGAGACAAAGATTGTTAATTTACAGGAAACACTGAACAAAGAAATGAAAGATATAAAGCAAGAAAGAAGAGATGCAAAATACAATAACTGAAATAAAAAATTCATTAGAAACAGCCAACAGTAGAATACAGGAGGCAGAACGAATAAGTGAGGAGGAGGACAGACTAGTGGAAATCACTAATGCAGAACAGCAAAGAGAAAAAAGATTGAAAGGAAATGAGGAGAGTCTCAGAGAATTCTGGGATAATGTTAAATGTACCAACATCTGTATTATGGGGTGCCAGAGGGAGAAGAGAGAGAGAAAGGGACAGAAACAATATTCAAAGGGATAATAGCTGAAAACTTCCCTAACATGGGAAAGGAACCACTCAGTAAAATCCAGGAAGCACAACGAGTACCATATAAAATAAACCCAAAGAGGAACACCTCGAGACACATATTAATCAAAATGACCAAGATTAAAGACAAAGAGAAAATATTGAAAGCAGCTAGGGAGGAGAAACAAATAACATACAAGGGAACCATGATAAGGTAATCAGCAGATTTTTCAGCAGAAACTGAAGGCTAGAAGTTTTGGCATGATATACTTAACATGATGAAAGGAAAAAAAACCCAACCAAGATTACTTTACCCAGCAAGGCTCTCATTCAGATTTGAAGGAGAAATCAAAAGCTTTACAGATAATCAAAAGCTAAGAGATTTCTGCAACACTAAACCAGCTTTACAGCAAATAATAAAGGCCCTCTAGGCAGAAAAGGCCCCAACCATAAACAAAAATACCACAAATGGCAAGGCTCACCAGTAAAGGCATATATAAGGTAAAGATACTAAATCATCCATGCACCATTATGCTACGAAAATCAGAAATCATGAGAAGAGGGTACAAATGCAGGATACTGGAGACACACTTGCAATTAAGAAACCAACAACTTAAAACAATATATATATATATGTGTGTGTATATATATAATGCATATATAGACTCCTATATTAAAACTTCAGGGTAACTGCCAACCAAAAATCTACAATTGATACACAAACAAATAAGAAAAATCAACTCAAATACAACACTAAAGATAGTCATCAAATCACAAGAGGAGACAACAAGAAAAGAATGGAAGAAAAAAGAGCAACAAAAACAAATCCAAAACAGTTAATAAAATGACAATAAGAACATACATATCAATAATTACTTTAAATGTAAATGGTCTAAAGACCCCAACCAAAAGACATAGACTGGCCAAATGGATACAAAAACAAGACCCATATATATGCTGTCTTCAAGAGAGCCACTTCACTTCCAGGGGCACATTCAAATTGAAAGTGAGAGGATGGAAGAAAATATTCCATGCAAACGGGAATCAAAAGAAAGCTGGAGTAGCAATACTCAGATCAGACAAAATAGATCTTCAAATGAAGAATATTTTAAGAGACAAGAATGAGAACACAGTTGGCTAGATATCCATTTAGCTATTCCAACTATGTAATTTGGGATAATTTATTTAGGATTTAGCCTCTTGACACCTCTGTTACATGATCAGAGATTAAACCCCCCCCCCCAAAAAAAATAAGTATGCTATTTTAATTCCCTAAGTAGGTCTTTGGATAAAATGCTCTATGAAGTTTCTTCTTTATTCAATTTATAATTCATGAGGAAGCAAAGAAGTTTGGCTTTTGTTCTTTCCTTAATATCTAAGTTGACCTTAAAAAAAAAAAACTCAGAAAACTAAGAAAGAACAGACATCAATTTGAGTCCCAACTTTCCCAAGCTGGTTCCCACAAGCTCTCTTGGGAAGAGTTTTCCTCCCTCTCAGCAAATTCTCAATGAATCAACAACATCAAGGGCCCTCAGAGGAAGTTTTGCAATGATCCTCTGAGGTTTTGGTCCTGAGGAAGAAAGCAGGAATTTTAAGAGTTTTGACATATTATGTATCATTTTATCCTTGTTCTACCATCAGTTTAAAAAGAAACTGTTCAGAAGAAATTTTTCCCAAATACCCTGACACCAAATGCAATACAGGGACCCTCCCTAAAGGCCTTTAAAAAGAATATCCATTTCCCAGCCCAACCTGGAGATGATGGTGGCATTGAACCTCACTGGAAGGTGAGAACTTTTATGCCACCCCAACTTTTCACATTTCCAGGCAACAAGGACATGAAACTGGACCCTATTTCCTCAAAAGATTGCAAAACTGTACCTCTCTACTTTCTGAGGGACTGTGGGTATTTTAAGTCATTCCTCATGACATCATATAGCACAGAATAGAAGGTCTATAATAAGAAAATAGAATAATTCTGTCCTCTCTTCACCCCTTTTCCTCACTACTTCCCAAACTAACAACAAAACAATCTTGGGGATATTTCAGAAAAGGAATGTTGACAAGGCCTGTTTCATTTTAAAATTGGCTGTTGAAGCTAATTCCTTAGACTTTGCATTGTGATGCTGTTTTGCATTTCTTCTGAAGAAGAGAGACTAATGTTTGTTCGTTTGTTTTTTAATCCACCAAGTCACTTCTCTGGAAAGAAATTATTGAAATAACAGATGTGAAAATATCTGGAATAGTTCCTGGCACTTAGGAGCCAATGAATAAACTGACACTATTACATTTATTAAATTTATTTGTAAAAATAAAGCTTGTTTTTAATAAACTAGACATGCTTTAAACTGTTTTGCCTCCCAAAACTGCATGCACACCAGATTCATCTGAAAACTTAAAAACGGTAACATGTTTTGCTTAAAGAAAATGACCTCTGCCCTCATCTTTGTGCAAAGTCAGCTCTGATTTCCACCTGGCTGGGAGAACCAGCTGCTGAGAGCCAAGGTTTTATAATATCATCAGAATCTTACATCCACAAACACTTATGAAAATAAGACATATCTGGCCACACCTCTATATGGTAAAAGTATATGGTAACTTTTCCTAAGAATTTCCTTTGAATTTTGGAGGAAATTAAAACATGTTCAAAGAAATTCCTCAAGTTTTTCATCTCATGTATAATTACAGTAAATTCCATGAGTTCCTATTTCCAATAATTTATTCAAAAACAAAATAATGGGTTTATGTAAAGACCTTATTAGAACCCAAGGTTTTTTATAAACATGAACCCTAAGTCGTTCAGTCACATATCTGTCAAATCTACCCTTTGTGGAAGAAGTACATAGGCTAAGGCATAATTTAATGAGTGGTAAAAATACAGCCTACCTTAAACTGACTGCTTATCAACATTAACAGTTTTACCAAAATCAGTAACTGTATCGATGGGGACAATGAACATACAATAAAATATCTGATGAACTGTGTTTGTATTTTTCTATGTGCTTCTATTTTTTCTTCGACAAGACTTCCTGTGCTATTTCAGAGCCCATCAGAGGTCAGAGAGAGCTCTATGTGCTTACTGGCTTTAAAGGCAGTGAGCAATGATCTCTATGAGTGATTCAATGATGCCAGGCAGGTCAGGTTGCCCTTACAAAGCCTCACTTGGGCTGGCTGAGCCTGACATTTGAGAATGCTTTATCCCCCAGATCAGAGGTTCTCAGAAGGGGGGGTCCTTCAGAGTTTTAAAATACTCTATTTAAGTTCCCTGGTGGCATAGTAGATTAAGGATCCAGCATTTTCACTGCTGTGGCTCAGGTCACCACTGTGGTATGGGTTTGACCCTTACACTGGGAACTTTCGTATGCCACAGGCATAGCCAAAAGACATTAAATTAAATTCCATTAAATTAAATTAAATTCTCTGTTTAAAAATACAGATGTCTAGGCCCCACCCAAGAATCAGAATTTTGGGGGGATGGATAAAGTATGTGTGAAAATTTTGATCTCTAACAAATACCAAACCCTCTTTCCATCCCATCCACATTTCTTTCTTTCTTTTTTTTTTGTCTTTTTGCCTTTATCTAGAGCCACACCCGTGGCATATGGGGGTTCCCAGGCTAGGGGTCTAACAGGAGCTGTAGCCGCCGGCCTTCACCACATTACAGCAATGTGGGATCCGAGCCATGTCTGCAACCTACACCACAGCTCACGGCAACGCCGGATCCTTAACCCACTGAGCAAGGCCAGGGATCGAACCCGCAACCTCGTGGTTCTTAGTCGGATTCGTTAAAGACTGAGCCACGAAGGGAACTCTCCCATCCACATTTCTAACAGAGTTCCCACCTAAAGCCATTTTCCAGCATTTGAATTTTAGTATGAATTACCTGGAAGAAGATTTTGATGAGGTAAAGGAAAGAAGGGTCCATCAACGTAATTGTGGATCAAGGTACAAATTTCAGAAAAGAATGGACTTTCATTTCATGTGTTTGGTCTAGCCGAGACTTATGAGAATATAAAATATTACAGGACTTAAAAAGTGAACAAACCTTCAGCTTCATTTTTTTACAAAGAAACTATAAAACAATACATTTATGTAATAGTTTGAAAGACTTTCAAAAATTGCACCCAAGAGGAAAAATAAAAGTCAAGTCAAAAAATGAGGAAAAGACTCCTTGCCCACAAATGGACAATGTGTTTTACATTCATTGATAAATATTTTATAGCACTTTGAGTATTTACAAAGCAGCTCTCATGTATTTCATATAATTTAAGCATCAAAACAACCCTATATTTTGTAAAATTAGGTATATGCAGGTAGTGATTAGCACTATTTTACAGTTGAAGAAACTCAAAGACTTTGGGTGGCTTTGCTGAGGTCCTGTCACCAGAATCCAGGAGCCTGTGCTTGAATCTGTTTGCCTTAAGTTAAATAACCAAATGTACTTACCAAATCACAGTACTCTCTAGAAAATAAGTAGAATTTGATTAAGATAATATTCCTGTCTTTGCAACATAACAATTAAAATACACAGGCTATGTCTTTCTCAAATGAAAAACATCCTTCTTGAATCTCTCATCAAACTCAGAGGATTATCTTGCTAAGTGTCTCACGGCAATGTTCCCAAATTTCGTTTGTGGCATGAGGAATATTTGATGCTCTTCTGAAACTCTGGCATTGCAGAAGCCTGGGGGTCATGTCAAGCCCCTTCCTCCTGATTCCATGTCATTACAGAATAAGGAATATCTGTTTGACTAACATCACCCAGTGTCCCAAAAGAAAGTGATACACCAGTGACCTCAAATCATGGATTTCCAAATTTATAAAAGGGAATTCCGTCATCTGCAAACTGTATTTGGTAGTGATGAGATCAAGGTCAATACCTGATGTTTGACTCTCCATTTTCTACTCTGTCTCTCCCTCTTTTATTCTTATTGGTTTGGCAAAATGTTGATCCTTGCAAAGAACTAACTTTTAGTTTCATTGATTTTCTCTAGTGTTTTTTCTCTTTTCCCTTTCATTGATTTCCACTCTGATTTTATTATTTCCTTCTTACTGATTAATGTTGAATTTGCCACTCTCATTTTTCTGGCTTCTTAAGGTGAAATCTGAGATTACTGATTTTAAAATGCTTTTCCTTTCCACTATAAGTGCTTAAAATTATACATTTTCCCCTAACCACAGAATTTTTTTCTGCTGTTTATTTCCATTTTAATTTTGCTGTGGTAGGAGAATACAGTAGTATTATTTCAATCTATTTGAAATAATTGAAAACTGTTTTATGTCCTAGCATTGGGTCTACCTGGGGAATGAATCACAAGTAGTAAAAATGTGGATTCTGCTGTTGTTAAATGAAAAGTCCTCTATACATTAGGTCAAGTTGGATGGTAGGGTCATTCAAGTCTTCTATAACTTTACCACTTTTTTTATTCTCCTGGTTCCTTTGTTAGTTACCATTAGAGGAGAACTGAACATGCTAACTAGAATTGTTGAGTTTTCTATTTCTTTTATGATTATGCAAGCTTATTTGTTTATTTATTTTGGCTGCAACTGCAGCATGTGGAAATTCCCAGGCCAAGGATAGAACCTATGCCTCAGTTGCAAACTGTGTCATAGCTGTAGCAACACTAGATCCTTAACCCAGAAGGGAAAAGAAGTGCCAGAAGAGAACTTCCATGTAGCATTTTTCTTAATTTATTGAGGGACTCTAAGTGCATCTGCTAAATATTCGTGATGTATTGACTACTTTATCAACAGGAAATAGCCCTTTCTCTCTCTAGGAGTATGTCTTACCTTAAAGTCTTTTTTTTTTTCTTTTCAGGGCCACACCTTTGGCATATGGAAGTTCACAGGCTAGAGGTTAAATTGGAGTTGCAGCTGCTAGTCTACACCACAGCAAGAGCAACTCTGGATCCAAGCTGCATCTGAAAACTACACTGCAGCTCATGGCAACGCCTGATCCTTAACCCACTGAGTGAGGCCAGGGGTCAAACCCACATGCTCATGCATATTAGCCACGTTTGTAACCCACTGAGCCATGATGGGAACTCCCTTAAAGTCTATTTTAATATTAATATATCTCCTTCAGGTTATTTGTAGATGAAATTTGAATGGTTTATCTTTTTGCAATCTTTACTTTTCATTATTTTTCATTGGATATAAAATGTCTCTCTTATGGAAAGAATAGGGTTAGCTCTTGCTTTCTTATTCATTTTGACAATCCCTGATTTAGTCTATTTACATTTAAAACAATTATTATTAGGGTCAGATTTACATTTTGCTGCTTTTTGTACATCTCATCTTTTTGTTCTTGTTTTACTGCCTTCCTTTGCAATAAACAAGCGTAATTATTTTATCATAATACTTTATCTGTTGATTTTTAGTTTTACATGTAGTACATCATACAATATTTGATTCTTTGTCCACTTTATTTTTCTTCACCAACACTTTGAATTTGTCATTTCATCCTGCCTCTCAGTCTTCATTTCCTGTAAAAATTCAGTTGATAAACATATTGTTGCAAATCATTTTTGTTTTGCTGGTTTCAAGATTTTCTCTTTGTCTTTGTCTTTCAGCAGTTTGAAAGTATGTAGAAGTGTTGTTCATTTGTGTTTATCTTATTTAGGTTTCATGAGGTTCTGAGATCTGTGGGATTCTATTTTTCATCAAATTTGGCGAGTTTTAACCATTAATTCTTCAAATAGTTTCTTTTCTGTCTCTTTTCCTGTCTCCTCTCTGGAGATGGGAGACAGCTGGGATTCATAGCTGGGATATGTGTCATTGTCCTTCGTTGTTCCTCAATCCTTTTCCTATCATTTAAATTTGCTATTTTCTATTGATCTAACTCAAATTCACAGTGATTCTTTCTTCCTGCATTGCAAATCTGTTCTTGATTTCAGTTATTACAATTATCAATTTCTGAATTTATTTTCTCTATGACTTTTTTTTATTTCCTAACTCATTGCTATCCTGATTTACTTTTACTCTTCAAAGTATTTCCTTTAATTCTTTGAGTATATGTATAACAGTTAAGTTTCAGTCTTTGCTAAATCCAGCAAATGGACCCATTTAAATTCAGCGTCAGGAGTTCCTATCATGGCTCAGCAAAATGAACCTAACTAATATCCTTGAGGATGCAGGTTCGATCCCTGGTTTTGCTCAGTGGGTTAAAGGATCCGGCATTGCTGTGAGCTGTGGTGTAGGTCACAGACACAGCTCAGATCTGGCATTGCTGTGGCTGTGGTGTAAGCCGGCTGCTGTAGCTCTGATTCGACCCCTAGCCTGGGAACTTCCATATGCCATAGGTGCAGCCCTAAAAAGAAAAATTAAATAAATAAATAAAGTAATCATCTACTGACAGCTTCCGCCTGTTGAATGGCATATAAGCCATGCTTTACAACTTCTTTGTATGTCCCATAAGTTTTGTTTGGAAGTATGCATTTTAGATGATTTAATATAGCAACTCTGCAGCAATTCTCCTTTTATTTTTCTGAGGGTTATTGTCTGGACTTAAACATAGAATATACCTGCTCTGTAATACACAGTGAAATGTCCCTGCTCAGGTTTTCCACTCTGATGTTTGTTTTTCAGCCTGGTTCCTAAGTGTTGCCTCCTGTATCTGCCTAAGAGGTGAGCTAATGTTTTGGGTAGAGATTCTGTCCAAATATCTGAAACACCTAAGTTTTCACCTTCTGCCAATCCATCTGTTCATCATTTAAGAAATTCATTGAAAGTTGCAGCCTGTTCTCAAGTCTCCAGACTTCTTTTTGTTTCCTTGTTTTTGTTTTGTTTTGTTTTGTTTTGTTTTGCTGGACTCTGTTAGACCTCTTCTGTATATGCATCGGTCCCACTCAGCCAGTGAATAGGAGGACAGCTTATCTCAGCACTTCCATGGTTCCCTCAATTCCAGACTTTCCCCAAGAAATGTCTGGCTGGAATGACTTTCCTGCTGATGCCATTGAGTCCATCACCATGGTTAATTTACAAAGCAGGGAGTTTTGCTTCGTACCCTAAATTGAAATTGAGTCACCCTGCCTTCTTGGACTGCAAAGCCACAGGGTTTTGCACCCAGCCACAACTTGGGAAACTGGAATTCCTGTCATCCAAGCAGAGACTGGGGGCCTAGGAGGGCAGGGGTGAGCAAGTCACAGGAAGATGGCCAGACTCCTACTGTCCTTACCCAAAGCTCTCATGGGTTTTAAGAATTAATATATCTCAAATTGTAATCTGCCTTTGGTCAATTTCCAGTGCCTTTAAATGATTTTTGAAAATTTCATCCAGTTTTATATTCTTTTTTGTGGAGACGAACTGCCAAGCTATTCACATGGCTATTATGATGTGTCAATCTACACAAGGCAAAAATCATGAGACCAAAAAAAAAAAAAAAATCAATGGTTTCCAGGCAGTTGGGGTGGAGAAAAGTCCTGACTACAGAGGAAGTACCAGGGAACTCACTGGGGTGTTGAGAATGTCTATGTCTTCATTTGGATTTGGGTTACATGACTATATGCATTTGTCAAAACTCATAAAATTTATGTTAAAAAGGGGGTGAATTTTGTAATCGGTAGTTTGTACCTTAAGAAATCTGGTTTTAGGAGTTCCCATTCTGGCTTAGTGGGTAAAGGACCTGACATAGTCTCCATGAGGATATGGGTTTGATCCCTGGCCTCCCTGGGTTAAGGATCCAGCATTACTGCAAGCTTTGGAGTATGTCACAGCTGTGGCTGAGATCTGGTATTGCTGGGGCTGCAGTGCAGACCTCAGCTGTAGCTCCAATTTGACCCCTAGTCTGGGAACTTCCATATGCCACAGGTGTGGCCATACAAAGAAAAAAAAAAAGGAAGGAAGGAAGAGAGAGTGAGAGAGAGGGAGAAAGGAAAGAAGGAAGAAAGAAAGAAAAGAAACCTGGTTTTATAGTAATAGTAATGTAGTCTGTGTAGTCAGACTACTTAGGGTCAGTTTCCTCGTCTGCCTGTGAATACGTGAGTGACGTAGGACAAGTTACTTTACCTCTGCTTCATACCCCAGCATTGTCAAGTAAGGATGATAATTACATTAGTTTCCTATTGCAGGGAAACAATAGGAAATTTGATGGAACAAATTACCACAAACTTAATGGCTTACAACAATATAAATATATTGCCATATACTCCTGAAGTTCAGAAGTTCAAAACAGAACTAATCAAGCTCAAATGAAGGTGTTGATGGGGCTCTTACCTTTCTGAGGCTCTAGAGGAGAACCTTTCTCCTTGCCTTTGACAGCTTCTAGGGGAAGCCTGCATTACCTGGTTTGCAGCCCTTCCTCCAACCACAAAACGGACAGAAGAGCATCTTTAAATTTCTCTCTGACTCTGACATACCGCCTCCCTTCTCCTCATTTCAAGAACACTGGTGGTTATATTGCTTCCACTGGAAAGTTTCTTTCCAGGGCAGTTTCCCTCACTTAAGAGCTGATTCGGGAGTTCCCGTCGTGGCGCAGTGGTTAACGAATCCGACTAGGAACCATGAGGTTGCGGGTTCGATCCCTGCCCTTGCTCAGTGGGTTAACGGTCCGGCGTTGCCGTGAGCTGTGGTGTAGGTTGCAGACGCGGCTCGGATCCTGCGTTGCTGTGGCTGCGGCGCAGGCCAGTGGCCACAGCTTCGATTAGACCCCTAG